>OZ018320.1:58673020-59198020 GCA_963969495.1 Ceratothoa steindachneri
ATGAAAGCGCACCTACACCCCTAAAGCTATGCATGATTAGACAATGAAAGTACACACATCGGTAATTAGTGTAAACAAAAGAATTATTGGAGTTCACTATCACAGACCTTTATGTACATACATTACGGAAAATTTGGTGTTCTCTCGAGTACTGCATAAACACCACACCTAATGGAAGAGTCGGATTAGAGGCGGAAGAAGAAATAAGTGTATCTATTTCCATAAAATGGTTATTCTTTCCGTCGTCTACACTCATTGAACATACATAAATGCATTAGGTTATACAGCCATACAATTTACATATAACGGTAGGAAAACTCAAAGTCGTACGTAAATGATGCAATGGGTGTAAAAAAATGGTTCGGAAAATAAAAAAAATAGGCTTTGCAAATAATTTAGAACTTCACTCAGGCCACTTTAATGGAAACTATTAAGTCTTTAATAAATTAATGTTGTTTTTAAAAGACTAATAAGGGATTGATATTGGCGGAGCTTAGATTGTTACAAAATTTGTTGCAAGCGGTTTAAAGATTAATGAAGTAGACATTATATAAGCTGAAGCTATGCCTAGGCCTTTTTCGAGCAAGTATAGCCTAGGCTTTATTAAGCTAGCAATGCCTAGGTTTTTTAAGCTAGCAATACCTTGGTCTTTTTTGAGCTATCATTGCCCTAGGTTTTTTTAGCTAGAAAAGTGGTGTTTGGCTGCCACATGAACTTTCTTAAAGACAACGTTTCCAACCTGTGAATTTTTACTCTTCACTATTTATTGACTCGAAATCCCCGCGACCCATTTATAGAGAGAATTGTTAAGAGACATGAAAAGTTGCTTCGTGAATAAATCTTAAGCGCAAAAAAAACGATGAAGTGACCGCAAACAAATCCCCCTTCCTACTCCTAGACATGGTCTTCAACAGGAGAAGACTATGCTTTGCATTTGGTCAGATTTTAGGAGAGTTATTCATTATAAGATACACAATAATTAGCAAACATTTACTGTATACTTATATGCTTCATAATTACAAGATTCACAGAGAACTCGAGCAGAAACAGCCTTCACTGGTCAACCAAAAGGGTGTCTTCTTTCTCAAAGCGCAATGCACGTCCACGCGTTGCACGTTTGACACAAGAAAATATTATTGCGTTGGGTTGAACAGTTATCCCTCAACCTCCATATTTAACCGCTCTTTCACCATCTGTTAAACATTTATTTAAGTCATAATATTATCACGTGGTTAGTTTTGTATTCATCCTTAATTTACTTACTTTGATTAGGTCTATCTAAGCTTTTGCTTTATTAATTTCGTTTTTCCGTTCATAACGTTTCACGTTTTTATTGTTCGTTTCTTAAAATGAGCCTCTTTTTTTTTCAAATAACCCCCAATTTGAGTTTTTTCCTTCTCGTAGTTCATTTTATAACATTACATATACATTATATTATAACAAGTTGAATATATGTTACTAAATATATACTTCATTGACATCTGCATAACATAAGCAAACCCTGTATATAATACAACATATAATTCCTTATCACTAACTCTATAATTCAGGAAAGGGATTTTTTTAATCAAAAAACAAAATGGTGAAGTTCAGAAATAAATATAAGTATCGAAATTTTGTGACTTTTTTATTTAAACACAAAGAAATACACACAAAGAAATGTTGAAGTTCAGAAAATTTATTCTTCTATATCTTCTTCTATAACTATATTTTAGCAACGTGATATCTTGAAAGGAAGGAAATTTAGTTTAGAGTCACTTTTAAAAATTATTATAATTGGCAAGGTACAGAAAATTTATATAAATTTAATCATGGCGGCTTTTTTTTTATTTTAAATTTTAATTTTAGTAGCGAAGCCCAGGCTCTCCCCGTAGAGGGAGTGGCGAAGCCATTGCCTGGTATAATTATAAATTAATTACGTACATCAATATTACGTATTTTATTTTATAGAAGTGCATATAGTGATATAATCTGTGTACAATGTAATAAGGTGCACCTTCGTCTCCATATTTTGCACTGATATATCTGATTATGGGTGTTTTATCGATCATTAGATAGGCCTCCACCTCTAAGACAGAGGTGAGTATGTTCAGGTAGAGCATGTAAAATTTCATACTTTCTCTTCGTAGTAGTCGTGGTTCGTAGCCTTTATCCAGGTGGATCCCGCCCGGATAATAAAATAGACATAAAGGTTAGTATGACAATCGCTGATGAGTCCGAGGGCACTAGAGGTCGGTCCTCTTTAGAGAGAGGTGTCAGGAAGTATTATGTTAGGCACCAAAGAGCGTTCAGGTGGATCCCTCGTCGCCCCATGGCAAAAGGACCTGTTTCGTGTCAGGGGTATGTGAATATAGATATCCATGGGCAGGAGTCTTTGGAAACAGAGAGTGTGTGTGTTGTGCTGCGAAGACAGGAGAGGAAAGAAGGCAGTGTTGCATTTGGTTCTGTGTGTGAGGAGAAGTGTAATATTTACTAACCCCAGTACAGTGCTGCCCCCTAATTGGTAGCCAGATCTCTCCGTGCGCTGACGTTTGTGTCCGCTAATGCCGGGATCGAACTCGGTACCGCGATGTTGGCAGACCAACGCTGTATCCACTCAGCTAACACGAGCTCTATGCTTTTCCTTCGTAATGGAGTAAGTTTGTATAATACAATCTTTTACACTTCTCTTTATTTGGAATTTTGCGTTTCATATTAATAACCATATTTTTTTTTATATTTCTTCTTAAACGATCTTTTAAATTTATCTTAGCATCATCTTTTACATTCCACTCGATCCAGTTTTTTAGGTTTTCTTAATCCGATCATTACGCTTCTGTTAATACGATCTTTACGCTTTTCTTAATACGATCCTACGCTTCATAGGATCTTTTACACTTCTCCTAATACGAACTTGTAAGCTTGTTTCACGTCCCCTTTCACCCACTGTTTCACACTCATTTGCCTTCCCCTTCGTATTCTCTCTCACCTGTCGCCGATATCCCCAATTCCCCTCATTGCAGACGCCTCGTCACCCGGTCCCGAACTCTTATGGGATTCTGGCTCTTTTTCCAATTAAAGAACCAAATAAGAGCAAAGAAAGCAATACGCGACGGCCCGTGGGCAAAAGAAGCGGGTGTTTTACCTTCCCATTCACTCACCCCTCTCTCTCACACTCTCTCACACTGTCTCGAACTCTTTCAGAACTCCGCTCCCCCGTTCTTAACACTCCCCTGTACTCGTGTCTTGCTTCTCTCCTTCCGGGAGCAGCGTCGCCTTTTTCGACCTCCTGTTAAAAAAAACCACAACAACAATCCAGACAGAGAGAAAGAGAAGGGAGGAGAGGAAGAACGGAGGGAGGTGAAAGGAAGATAAGAAGAGAGAGAAAGGGTGAGAAAGGGGAACTGAAAAACTAAAGAGAACAGGGAAAGAGGAAATAAAAATAGAGGGAGATAAAAGGAAACTAAAGAAGCAGGAAAAGAACGAGGGATGAGAACGAAGGAAGTAAATGGAGAGAGAAAGCAAAAAAGTAAGAAGAGGAAGAGCTCCATAAAAAGGAAGAGAGAAAAAATACAAGCCAAAAATTATAGCTCTTTGAAAAGGTTTGGGGGAAAATGTAGGGGGGAATGGAAGAACAAGAAAAAGAAGAACTCGCCTCAGGGAGAAAAAGAGGAAGGGGGAAGGGGGAATGGGGGGGGGCAGGGATGGTCTTTAAAATATCCCTTTCCCTCTTTCGACCTGGGGAGTGGGGGAGCATTTGATATACAGGGGGTTGGGGTGAGATCAATAGCGTCTTGTCTTAAAAGGAGAGTGGTTGTTCCTTTATTTTCGTGTACGATTTCTCGAGACAATCAAAACGCTCGTTCACCTACACACTTGTACACGTATCTCCAGTTGTACACTCACCAATATTTATAATATTGTAAACCCTGAGATTGCCATGTAGGTTATACCGCCTTTGTGCCAAACAGTCGCTCTATTATTAGATATACAGGCCGGAGACCTGTTTGTTTCCATGATGTAATTTTCGAGCAGAGGCGAGGTATAAAAAAGGTCTCTCGGAATCTTTCGCCCTTACATGTATGGGCACGACAAGGGTAGGAGTGAAGATTCCACACGTATTCAGGCAAGTAAGATATGGTATTCTCATTCAGGTTCAATTGTTTGTGGCGTATTTTTTTCTAATATTATAGAATTCTTAATGAAAGTAGTGACGCAGACATCTGGCAAATTTAGCTTACATCAGTTGGCGTCTCATCATCATCATCATCATCATCATCATCATCATAATCATCATCATCATCATCATCATCATCATCACTAACTCTATAATTTAAGAAAGGGATTTTTTTGAGTATTTGAATAATAATTTCATCTTAGTTTAGGTATGACTTATGTTTTTTTATCAAAGTTATTTCTAATAATTCTTTTATAATATCAAAAAACAAAATGGAGAAGTTCAGAAATAAATATAAGTATCGAAATTTTGTGAATGTTTTAAAATCCAAGGGGGGAAATTTAGTTTAGAGTTCTTTTTTAAAATTATTATAATTGGTGAAGTTCCGAAAATTTATAAAAAATTAACCATGGCTGCTTTTTTAGAGATTTTAAATTTTAATCTTAGTAGCGAAGCGCAAGCTCCCCCTGTAGGGAGGAGTGGCAAAGCCATTGCCTGGTGACTCAATACAAAAACTTGAACAAATTTAAGATATTTTCAAAAATTTGATCAGTCAATTTACCTCATATTGTTATTATACGTTTTTAGGGACTAAAAGAAACAGATACAACTCATAAACAAAGATTTAGTCTCTTAAACCTTGTGGAGCTTTGTTTTGCATATGCACGCTGGCGTCCAGACGAATGAACGATATTAAGATTTCTAGCTATATGGAACCTTATATATCTATGGTTAGACGTATTTGGAGGGAAAAAATCATTTGCGATATATTAAAGTTCTATTTTATATTATCCAAGTTTGAAAAGCGATATTATGGAATAGTAGAAAGTCTCTGAATAAAAAAAGGAAATGGCCAATAATAGAAATAGATAAAAGAGTACATAATTACAATTGCCAAAAATGATAATTTAAGCGGGGTTATACCACTGGCTAATATGTAATCTCTTTCGTTCTATATATATATATAAATATATATATATATATATATATATATATATATATATATATATATATATATATATATATATATATATATATATATATATATATATATATATATATATATATCCATTTATACTCACCCTATGTGGCTACATGGAGATATTCATGCACACCCCTCCGCATAAAAATATTACTATACATAGATTCATGCTGTTTGTGTCATTGTTGGTTGTATTCAAGAACTTACAGTTTATTCTTGTGTTTTGGAGTAAATCGTCCTCCCATAGAATGGAAGAAGACATAAAACATTTTCCGCCACGTTAATGGGAACTTCAACTTTAAGATTTCACTTTTCTTCGTCCAACAAAGACTCACTCATAATTTTAGCCTCCTTTGTAGGTCTTCTATTCCTGATTCACATCTTCAAGCTCCCACCATAACCAATTTGAAGGTTTCCTACAACCAGTTGTCAGATTCTACTTGCATTTCCTCTAACGTTCTAGTCTCCCATCCTTGAGGAGAGAATCTGTTAGTAGGTAGAGGGGGAGAAAGCAATTTAACAAAGGGAATAGGAAAATGAGGGTAAATTCAAAAGCTGGAAGACAGATTAAGGCCCAGAGAGAAGACTAAGAGATAATATTTCACGCTAGCCCATCCTCAGGAGATAAATGTAAGGTCGAAGATTTCTCCCATTTCCCCTACTCCCACGTTTCCTTTTCTCGACTCACTCTATGAAGGAGAAGAAAAGGAGAAAGCAGTGGGCGGGAAAGGATTGGTAACGTTTTGGAAGGGGGTGAACAAACTGGAGGATGGAAGTATATTCCCTCATCCGATTTCCCCCTCACCTCCTTAGCGGGGCTGGAGCATCCAATTGTTATGGCAACAATGGAGAGACAGAGAGCGATCTTGGCTTGTGATTGGTCCTAGATTTGGTAACCCTTTCATGATTGGTGGTTGAGACAAAGTGCACCCAATAACAGAAGGCTAAAATTCCTACGCAAGGAAGCCGCCGAGAAGGAAAAAAAAGTTGTAAAATTTGAAGACACAAGTGAGACACTCGCATGCACACACATACTCTCATCAATGGGACCGTTATGTATGTGAAGGCAGTTGGGGGAGAAGAAGAGAGCGACATAGTAAAGGTACACTAGCCAATCTACTTAAGCAGTACATTTAAAGTAGTTTCATTAATTGTTTGCCGTTTCAATGAAACGATTCATGAGACGAGTAATTGGTAGAATTGAACTTCCAAACAAATGTGTCAATATTCTGGAATCAAATGAATTGCCAAATAGGGATATCAGGATTTTAAGCTGTGGTGTTACAATTTCGATATTGATTTTAAAATTTAGGTAAATAAAAACTGCACACGAACTTTATAAATATACATATATCCCGCGAAAACATTTATCGTATTCTAACGATGAGTGAAAAAGGCCGGTGATTAACCGTGTAAATACTAGAAAACAAAAAGTACATTAGATATACAGCGGCGGCCAAAAGTTTGTAGACACATCAGAAATTTTAGGAAAATAGATATATGTAGGGTCGTAAAGTTTTTATTTGTATATACATATGAATAAAATAGTAAAATAAGGAGGAAAGAATAGCAATAAGTTATATATGCCCCAAACAATCGAAAAAATTAACAAAATACAAAATTTTCTAAAATATGTAACATCAACAACATATAACAGATGATCAGATAAAGCTCTGTGAAAATTACAACAACAACAAACAGATACAGGAAGCTAAGTAGCGTGTCGAAAGTTACTCCTTTGGCAGTGATGAGAGCATTTATTCTTCGAGGAATGCTCTTCATGAGAGTGCGACACCTGAAGGGCGGTGATGCTGACCCATTCCTCGGTGATGACTACCTTCAGCTGCTCATTGGAAGCTGGATTACAAGGACATATCGTCAGACGAGTGTACATTCCAATTGTTCTCTAACCAAGGCTAAATTAGACCGCTGGAATACATGATAGGCAGGAAAAGAGAGTGTATAGGACCAAAAGTAAAGCATGTTGGTCACTCTTTAATGGTATTGGGCTGCGAGTCAAGTTCAAGGGTGGGTCGTCTCACCAATTATGATGGCACAATGAGGTAAGAGAAGTACATAGCAGTCCTCACCTCTGCAAAACTGCACGGAATCTAAAATTTATCAGGACAAGGACACTGGGCAATGTCGCAAGTCTGCGTTCAGGCTACAGTTGAACTAGGACAACAATATTTCAGTGATAGACTGGCCACCTCTTTCCTTGGATAGCGATCCACTGGAAAACCTCTGGCAGGAGCTTGAAAGAGGCCCTATAACGCCATGGACCTTCCTGCGATGAAGATATTGAAGTCAGCTAACACAAGAGGAGTGGGCAAGCTTCACATCCCACAAGTGTTGCACCCAGGTGGAAAACAAGCCTCGAATAATAAAGGTTCTCATCACTTCCAACCATCACTTAACACGCTTCTAAACATCCTGTATTAGCTTTGTTTGGCTGTAATTTTGAGAGCTTCATGTCCTTAACTATTATATGTTGCTGATGTTACATCTTTTGGTAAATTTTGCTCCTTATTTTACTGTTATATTCATATTGCTATGGAAATAAAAACTTTATGACCCTGAATTTATCTAATTTCCTAAAATTTGCAGTATCCGAAATTTTTACCCTATATACATATATATATATATATATACATATTGGCGACCATAATGATTTGGATATTTAGGTTTTTATTACATAACTTACAATAGCTATTGTTCAAAACAAATAATGGTAAGTAATCCATGATAAATTACTGATATAAACTAAGCATGGCTATAAATTGTACATGTGCAGTGTACATGTTAGGATGTATGAAACTACAAGTTACGTGCAAATATGGTGGTCAAAATGATCGGGTCAGATAATACAACAGACTTAGATGAAAAGATACAACGATATAAGTTACTCACCAAATGATTTTCGGTTGTTACAATATGTTAGTTCTTGATATATAGCCATTTACTATCAATTACGCACTCTCATCTTTTGTTGCAGGAGCGCACTGACCGAAAACATTCTTTTGGTTTTATTTTTCTCCATCCCTCTTGTAATAATTCGCAAAGTTCTTCGACGATTCTTCGGTTTCTCTCCTTACTTCTCTCTCTTAACTTTGTCCACAAACTCTCAATTGGATTAAGCTTCGAATTCTAAGTAGGCTAGTCCATGACGTTTTCACCCTGCTAATTACGGAAATTCTTAACCAAATTGCCGTGTGGCAAGGGGTATCGTCCTGCATAAAAAAGGTAGGTTGGGCACAGGTGGCTCTCATATGGGGCACAGCATGTTCTTGCTAAGTTCTTTATACACTTGAGCATTTACTCTGCCCTGCAAGCAGAGAAGTAGGCAACTAGCTCCCGCTAAAATTTTGCCCTACACCATAACGCTTCCTTCCTCCACAAAACTTGACGCTGTTTTTCACACACTTCACGAATAGTCTTTCGCCAGGTTTTCAACGGACGACCTTCCTGCCATCTGAACCAAAAATATTGTATTTCGATTCATCGCTGAAGTGTACTTTGGGCCTTTGGTCTTCTCTTCATAGAACGTACTTAGTGGCGAATGATAATTAGCTCTCTTGTTCTTAGGGCTGATCAATGGCTTGACTGGTGGTGTGCGTGATTTTAAAGATCTTTCCGTCAGGCGGCGTGACACTCTCTTGCTGGAGACACCAATGCCCATAGTTTCATTTAGTTCTCGAGAAATCATGGCTGCCGTCTTGTCTCGGTCCTTTTTGAATATACGGACGATGGCTCTGCCATCTCTCTTTGCGGTTTTCCTAGTCCTACTAGTAGAAATTCTACTGATACATGAGCCTGTGGTATCGTTATGTGATATAATATTACCTACGACACTTTTGGGGCGTTTAACCCATTTCAGCTATGGCTCTTGACTTAGCTTAACAATTACCTCTTGGATATAGGCAGGTTTAGTGGGTTCCCGAGGAAGGTCTGCTGCTCGGAACTTGACAAGGTAATGAGTGAAATTGCTTAGAATTCATGGAAGTAAGTTACTACTCTAAATTAGGTGGTTGTCTCAAAAATAGAAGTAATAGAATTACGCTGTTCAGATCACTTTGATCATCAGGGTTTGGGAATAAAAAATGTTCTTTTGCACGTAACTTTTAGTGTCATCCATCTTAACATGTACATTATACATTCAAAATTTACTGCCATTTTTATTTTATATCTGTAATATATCATGCATTATTGCCATCATTTGGTTAGAAGCTACTGTACGTTGTGTGATAAAAACCTCAGTCTCCGTATCATTATCTGATACTTCATTTACCATACCCTTGCCATCTATATTTAATATACACCACCTTGGCTGGCTTGACGCTACTTTTGGAGCCGCAGCCCGGCTACAAATACATGAGTCTTTCACGCGTGGCGGAGGATGTTCGCTGCACTGACCCCTCCTTTTTCTGGTGCTGCGTCAGGAGAATGTTAGGCACGGACACCCTGAAGACAACAAAATGCAAAGAGATAACCCCACGCTCACGAACACGAATGCAATCTTTGAGGCATTTAGGTCCCACTGGGACTAGGTACACACACATAGTCGACCCAAGCCACACGCACAAGAGCACTTCCTGGACGTCAGGGAGAGGTATGGCCTCCATGCGAATGAGCTGGAACCGACCCACCTAATGAGCATGGAGGTACTCGACAACACAAGAACATTAACCTCTCCAATCATCATCGAAGAGACAAAACGCTAAATAATAAAGACACCAAAACGTGCCACTGGCTCCTCTGATCTCCAACCACAATCATACAACACCTGCCAGAAACCCTCTATCAAAAATTAACATACCTCTATAATCCTTTTCTAGCGTATGGATACTTCCCAAAAGTATTCAAGGCATCGCACAACATCTTATTGCACAAAACAATTAAAAGACCCCATCAACTACAGAGAGAGCTCTTAGACCACTTATGCAAAATATTTGAACCCTTCTCCGGATTTCTTGGAAGAGGAGGAATGATTCTCCTTTTGCCAATATGGCTTCAGAAGGGGCCTATCCACTAGTGTGGTGATCTCCATCGTTCATAACATCATACAGGTAGCACGACAGGCACGACAGAAAACACTCTCTATCAGAAAGGACGTCGAGAAAACCAGAGACGCAATGCGTCTCGGGGATTAGCAACTCTCCAGATTTTTCCGGTTCCATTTCATTTTGTTTAGCTTGTCATTTACGCCAGATTCACTCGAGCATTTTTTTCCAGATTGTTTCCTGCTCTTTCATTTTGTTTAGGATGTGTATTACCTTATATATACTGTGCTCCTTGCCTAGTTTCTTCATAATTGGTTGAAAATGGCATCTTGCCGAAACTAGTCCGATAGTTATAAATAAAATCTTAATTCAAATATTGTGGTTTACCTCTATCTTCCACTGATATATATATATATATATATATATATATATATATATATATATATATATATATATATATATATATATATATGTGTGTGTGTGTGTAAAGAGAGACAGAGAGAGAGAGAGAGGGAAGAAGGCAGGAGATAAAGAGACATACAGTTTCTCTGTATCTCTCTTTATCTCAAAGAGAGAGAGAGAGATAGAGAGAGATAGAGAGAGCGAGAGAAAGAAAGAGCCGATGGAGCGTGGTGTTTGAAGTTCATAACTCCCTTTATTAATTAATACGATGCTTATTGTTGCATTGATGATTTAATTACAGCCTATGAAAGGAGATCCATGCTGCGATGGCCCCCACAAATCACACTGATTGAATACAAATTCTGCGTCCGTATATATTAATCTATACATAATGATGGGATTGTATCTGTGATACCTTTACATTACATTTCATATATACTTATACATACATGCCTTCCTTATATATATATATATATATATATATATATATATATATTACACATCTGGATAAAGGCTTTTCCTAATGAGCTGTAATTTAGTATTCAGGATGAAGGATATGACGAAAAACGGGAAGTTCATTTAGTTTACGTGATATGTAAAACGTTTCGAGCAAGTGTTTCACCCATCTCCTGGTGCTAGAAAGATTTCAAACATTTAACAATAATAAATGTAGCCTAGCACTGGAAAACATTTTAGAGCAAGACAATAATCTTTTTCGAGCAGCTGTTAAACGAAGACTGGCGTGAAAGTGAGGGATGTAAGAATAAAAAAAATTTAAGTGTTTTTTTTCTTTTTTTTAGAGAAGTAGTGGGTGGGAAGAGGAGTCAGAATTTAAGGTGGAATGGTCTTTAGGATTTTGAAATCTTCAATGGATACATTAGTTTTACATTGGATAGAATGTAGCCGAGCAGGTAAAAACTCTTTCTTTGATAGAACCCTTTCATTCTTGTCGCTAATTATCATATGAGAACAAACTCTCGCCCTCAGCGAGCGCACCGTACTTCCTATGTAATTCCCCGAATTGCATCCAAGGCAGGTGAATTCGCAAATGACGGAGAACTTGCCTTCTGTCGGGAAAATGTATGTGACAATTATTATATTACATTCCCATACTCGCCACAATTAGCTAATTTTAAAAGGTTAGCATGTGTAAACATATTAATGTTGCCTTTCAATACGAAAAAACGATCCGAAATAGTCTGTCTAAAAATAGATCCATCGATAAAGAACAGGGAGTTTATTATATCCTTCGCAAATTTTGCAAGGGATATAATAATCAGCTGCGGAAGCAGCAGATTCTCCAAGAGAATGAAGGAACATGAATGCGATATGGGACGTGAACCCTTTTCTTTTACTTTGTTTCTCCCCATATCAGATGAAAACCATTCAGTTGACATTGATAATGCAAGTATAATTTATAATTCTCACAATTGTATACATAGGCTTCTAATTGAATCGGCGCTTATAAAGGAAATTCCAAACTTAAATACTTCCGATGGCCAATTCAACACTAATATAAGTAAGAAATTTATATTTTCTTTACTCAAAAACGTCCGCTGGATCCTTCATACCCCCCCCTAGTTAGATTCCTACTTGTAAATTTGTGTGTCCAGAAGGTTTGCATCCCTTTTGTATTTCATTAGTCTTCCTACGATTGACGATAACGGAGGTTTCCGTCGAAACCTGGTTTCGCGAATAAATTGATATTATCTATCACTATGTTTTTTTTCTGCATTTAAATATACGTTACTGTACTTCTTTGGATATATATATATATATATATATATATATATATATATATATATATATATTATACATATATTTATTTTTAATCAAGTTAATACGTCGTTTGACCACTTATGCTATAATTACAGCCATAATTCATCGTGGCATTGAATTCCCTTGTAATTTTTCATAGCTATTTTTGTACTTGTGTTACTTTTTACTGTTCTAAGCGCTTCCCACTACTGCTCTATTGGATTTAAGTTTGGGCTCTTTAGTGTCCACTATTAGGGGTGATCGCTATCTCTCAAAACCAATTCTTGCTGTGACTGGATGTATGGCATGGGACATTGTTCTACTCCTACCCCCCCTCCCAATACCAAGACAGTTTTAGGTTGCTTTCTGTTGGCTTCAAATTGTGCACACCCACGGGACGCACCACCATAGGATGGCGCGCTCCCTGGAACATTTCTACCACGACTGCGTTGTCCTCCAGACTGTTCGGCACATTTTTTTTGCATGTCCCAGTCTGGTTGATCTTCACACACGTTACCTGTCCCCGTATCGAGACGAGCGGGGTCGCTACCACTTGTCCCTTATACTCGGGATGAGTTCGTGCACACAGACTCTTGGACTATACGACTTTTTGGAGAAGGCTGGCCTCCTCCATTTTATTTGACTCTCCTTGTTATACGATGCATGTTCCTGTGTCAGGTGGATGGTAATCTCATCCAGCGCCGGAGAGTGCTTTCTTCTTGTTTGTTTCCTTGTTTTTGTTTTCGTCTTTTTTTTTCCTTTTTTAGTTTGTTTAGAGAAATTATAACATGACGACACTCAGAGGGCCAAGCGGACATATGTGTTAAAGTCCCTCTTCGGAGAGATCGAGAGAAACGTACCAGAAGATGAGATGCGTGAGAACGTTAGTTGTCTGACTAACAGTCAATCAGCCGAAGGGCTCTGATCTCCCCGCCCAGTGGGTAGTCGAGTTTGGCTGCAGGACCAAGGTAGCCACAAAATGCCATTAGGCAGCTCTCAAAAGATCTGATCGCCTACGAGATCAGGAGGCCCGCGGTCCGAACGCCAAAAAGCGGTGATAAAAAAAAACACCGAGGAGAAATAATATGACGGTTGTCGTCATAAGTGGGCGCGATAACCGATAAATCGATAATCGATAAATCCAAAATTATAATACAATATTGATTATTTTCTATATATAATGTTATTTTATAATACAATATTAAAACTATTTTAATACTGTTTCTTAGTTTCTTACCTATTGAGGCTCTCCTTCATCTCCTCATAGGTTTTGAGCATCCTCCTCACAGATCGGACCTACATATTTCTGCCTTCAAGGCACGCGCGGCTCGCCCCTGTGCTAAACTAGAACCAAAATCTGAACTAAAATGATCGATTATCGCTAGTTAGGAACCAAAAGTATCAGCCATACCGATTAATCGATAACACGGAGAAAAATATCGGATAACCTGATATCGTTATCGCGATAACGCCCACCTATGGTTGTCGGTGCCTCTCATTAAGAAACAGACTGGGGCTCCGCGGTACTCCTCCCCCTCCCTCACTCCTCGCAATCCCCTCAGTGGCATTTCCCCGTCCCCCTTAGGTGGGGCGGTTTCTGGTCTATAAATAAGCCCCGTAAGGAAAGAAAGAAGATTATTCTGGCAGAGACGATAGAAGACTAGATTATTGTGATCAGTCCCTCGCCCAGTTCCGAATTTGACTTCTAAGACTTAGAAGTTCGTCTCTTTTTCTTATCGGTGCCATACCTATTTATCTTTCACAGACTTAGCAAGAGGTATGGCTGGATTACAATTCCTAAGTGCCAAACAGGAATTTCGGGAGCAAGACAAAAGAAGATCCGCTCACCCTCGAGGGACTCTCAAATTACAATCTCAGTAATTGTGGTAGAAGAAGAATTAATCCCAAGGAAGTACCATTTAAGTACTTTTGGAATCATCTCGTAAACCAAAACCTAATTGGGCAACCCTGCGAAGAAGACGTGGATACTAGAAGAACTCAAGAGCTACCAAGAAGAGTACTCCTTGAGCCAGAGAGCACAACTTCTCTCTCCGTCTTTTAGACGTATAACTGGATAGATAAAGTTATAAGAAGAATTAGACATCGTTTTCTACCGTCTCCTGGACAACCACCATCCGCCCTCTGCAACGCGAAGAATCGTGAAAAATCCAATATAGTGACATCCGTCAACCCCTGTTTCTTTCAAGGTCATGTAAGTACGAATGACTATATATATTTGTTTTGATTAAGTAGGATTTTAATGATGTACCCAAGCTAACTAAAGGAGAGATAATAATTAGTGACTCCTATCATATGTTTAGTTAGATTAATGGAACGTAAATTGTGGCTAAATGCTGTACTAAAAGGTACCATAAATTAACTAACTGGCAATTGGTTTGTTTATGTGGAACCTACTTTGCTTTGATCAGGACTCCCGTCAGGAATAGGCTTTTATTCAATTCTTGCGGACCATGTTAAACCTTTAGAATTTAGTGTACATATTTGAGTTAACTGCTAAATTTAAAATAGGAAGGGAATTGTTTCCCTTCCTAAGTAGAGTGTCAGACTAGAGCGCTAAAGTCATTAAATATATAATTCTCTGACATAGGCCTTTGAAGGCCGTCGCCATATGGGCGCATAAAATAACCCCATTGTCCTACTGAAATATAACTCCATTTCTTGGTGTTGTGGTGTGCAATTTCTGGAAATATGTCTCTAAAATATGTAACCACATGGTTGTAGATGCTGTGAAGCTTATTATTTGCTGACACAAAGCATCTCTACTGACCGTTATGAAGCGGGGTGAAATGCCTCAAACTTCGATTCAAAAGAGTAGCTGCCGAAGTGCTGAAAATCCCCCCAAATTGTTACATAAAGTAAAATTTTTAAATGTTTTCCTTCCAAGATATATTCAAATGGAATTGCATAAATTCATGTGAAATATAACAATACACTGGCATTTTTTTACATTGTTAATAATTACTTTCATCTGACCAGATACGAGGGGCAGGCAATAAGTTTTGCAATTCGGATATAAGGAAACGAGATATGAGCAAAAGTGTTTTATTATTTTCTCAAAATAACTATTCTTGACTTCAATGCACTTGCGCCACTTGTCCCTGAAGCTTCGAATTCCCAATAACCAGAAATCTCCCGACTGTTGTTCAATCCACTCCTGGACGGCGAGCTGGACATCTTCATCGTCCCCAAACCGACATCCACGCAGTGCAGCCTTGAGCTGGCGGAATAAAATGGAGTCGCTAGGGGCCAGATCTAGACTGTATGGGGGATGGTTGAGCGCCTGCGAATCCGCACTCGCGCAGGTCAGCTTGTGCAATTCTGACCTTGTGGACTTTGACGACGTTGAAGACGATCATAGGGCGTGAGGTTTCTTGGGACCCAACAATCACAGACCTTGGTCATGGCCAAAAGTCGTAGATGATGTTAATAACACTTACATGTGATATTCCAAGTTCTCGCTCGATTTTTTCGACCTTCACCTGTCGATTTTCAAGGATCATCATCTCCACACGGGCCACATTGTCCTCGTTGGTCATGTCTAACAGGCGTCCTGGACGGGGGTCATCTTCAAGGGACTCACGACCATGGCGGAACTCCCTATTCCAGCGAGCAATGGTTGCATAGAAATGGGCTGTATCGGTGTACACTGCAACTATGCGTTCATGGATCCCTTTTGCATTCTTGACTTCCTTGGTCAAATATTTGTCGGGTAGAAAAGATAAAAAGTAATGAAAAGAATACCCATGTGAACATTAATGATAAAATTCAAAGAGTAATTGTGAACGATAAAGATGTTTATATTGGATGAAAAAACATTTTAATCAGCTGTACATATAAACAACATACTTTATTTAGCTATGCAACCGATAGTAAACACGAATTCATTACTGCTGTGATAGCTATAAAAAAGACTAATGCAGCTGTAGCAGATTATAGAGTAGGCGAGATACTAATAAACGGTGGTCAAATTTGATGGAATGGATTCATTGGCTTTGCTGCGAAACTTTTTAAAATAGAATATTGCTTAGGTAGCGGTAAAAAGGATTTGATAAATAGAGTGAGGGCTTCATGTAAAAAAGGTTGATATGTTGCGAAAAAAATCTGAATGAAGTTGCAATCGACAAAGTTTTGAATTGGCATAAGAGTGTCTACGAAACAAATATGGCTCGGGAGAGGTTGTATGTATGTAGTCCTGCGACAGGGGAATTTCCACAGGTGATGGGAGGGGGGGAGGAGTAACCGTGCGGCGGGGGAAGAGGCAAGTCAGGGAAAATTCAAAGGCTATTAGAAGAAAATATCTATTTTAAGATTCCCAACTCATTTGCATGGACATAAAGTACAAGTATCCTGAGAAACAAATTAATGTATTCATCACTTCAGATCTTACAGAAAATTGACGATATTGCCATTACTTTAAGTTGGCCAGACATTGCAAATATGGACTCTGTTAGCAAATTAAATGTTCAATAGAGATCGAATACAGGGAAAGGTTGACAGTCTGCTGTTTTCCTTGAAGGAAGAATTAAATTCAGTAATAGTAGATGCAAAAAGAAATAAGGATGAGTAAGCACTAGTGTCTCAATTCGTTGGTATCAACATTACAATTAATATTGCATTTGATTACAAGTTCCCTTTGAATCAAACAAGAGGCAAAGTTCCTCTAATGACCTGCGACATTTTGTGATAAGAGCATAAATGGTTATTGCATTGATGGTTTCAAATCACTTACAATTGCCTTTGAATGGCTAAATGAGACTTCTGCCACTAGATAGCGCCACTCAACGCCAAATCTGAAATCTCCAGGGTGAATAACCTTATGTCCCATGGTAATATGGGTCATTTGATGGCTCTAAATGGGTACAATTGAACTTTACACAGTTTGAAAACTGAACTTTACTCCTCTTGAAAAAAGGAGAGGCCTAGACCTGGTGCTTCGCTGCAGGTAAAAACAATGGTAAAAGATTTTTTTGCCAGTCTCTCCTCTATTATTAACACCAAGAACGGTGATATATGAAGATTTTAACTTTTACAACGTTGCTTTTATAACTAAAACATTAGATAAAAAGGAATAGGGACTGGTAAAACAACAAGGACCCTTTGCGTGGCTAAATTGTTCTACATTTAATTGCCACGGAGGAATATTTGGTAGTAAATCTTTAAGTGATCATAACTTAGTCATATTCAAAATAATTTTAGGCATCATACTGATTAAAGAGGCTTGTTTCAATGTTTGTCAAAATCGATTGAGGATTGCCAGGCATCTTCGAACTAACCGTCCCTAAGCGCTTGCTCGTCATCAGTTAGATTGAAGGAACAAGACTGCTCCATCAATATGAGAAATTTGCTTCTATTCTCGATAGAGAACAAAGAGTATCGCGGTTTTGTTGACAGAAGCATTTTAATTGATGTAGTTGATCCCACTGAGAGTTCGAAAAAGAATTCTCTTCACATGTTTGATGGCACATCTGTCTGGGTTTCCCCATTCTCTACCTCGAACTTTGTAAAGGGGAAAAGTCTATGCGAAAGATTTGTTCGACAACTCCCTTGATGACATTACTGAAGAGTTGGACGGCTAGTGGACGGCGAAGGTCTAGCCGGGTATGCCCAAGGAGGGAGGGGGTATCCTGATTTATTTCCAACATTCATCACGTTTAACCTGGACAGGTTTTGTGAGGTATTCACCTTTTTCAGTGTACCATCTACCGTCAACCAGCTTGGATAAGGCTGAGTTACACCACGTCTTAGTTTTAGGTGGATTGTAAAGGCCCATTCTCATTCTCTTGGACTTAAACGGTTGACCCCGCAGAGATGTACCCTGTGCAGCTTCTTAAAATTTGTTCGTGTATGAGCTGCACATCCTTCCTGCCTGAGTTCAAATTAAGGAAGTCCTGTCACTGAGTTGTCTTGAACTCTGATATACGCTAGAAAAGTTGTTGTTACAATCCACCCTCGCTCCCTGTCAGCCTACTTTATTTTTATTATTCATTTTTATTTTATTATGTTTTATTTTTATGAGTCTATTTTCGTTGTTTTGTTGCGACTATCTCATCGCTCTTTTTTATACCCACACTTTGTACCAGAAGGAACTGTTCTCACCTGGAAAGAGTTCGCTCCGCTAGAGATGGTGCCAAGGTAGACTGCACGCCATCCCGGGATCACTTAGCGCCAGGGTATGATAATAATACTCGTAGGTGATCGCGTACTTTACTCGTAATTGGATCCGCCTATCTAGACTTATCTTTATTAAATAATCGCCTATCCCCTTCTAACATTCTCTTCTATCCATAGAGGTTATGACTACCCTGCACACTTTCGTCCTCATATGAGTCCTTATTCGAGTGGCAGTATATACCGTGAGATCACTACCTGCTGCGTGGGCTAGATGTTAGCTGCTTAAGCAAGTATTAGGCACGTGGTTTATTGGGCCGTCAACTCTGTTCAACTTCTTCCATCAAACATATTAGTTTGCTACCACAGCACTGGTTTTTATGGTTAAAGCTCGAGGACAATTTCGCCTGAATGGCAAGCCGGGTTGTCAAGGCCCATTTAGCTCGTAACCGGGGGCCGAGTATATGTAAATGATCACATTCTGGAACTATTTAATCCTATGAAGATTTTTTCATTAACCACCTAAGGCATTGTGAAGTGATAAAATCTACTTTCCATGAATTTTCTTATTTTTCTGTAATGATGGCTACAACTAAAAGAAAGAGTGACAACCGAAAATGTACGGAGAGCCGCTTCCAAGCGCGGCGTCGCAATCCCAAGCTGTTGGGAAAGACGAGGTAACACGAGACACTACTTTGACCGTTAGAGGAGCTTTGCTTTCACCATCACCACGCGTAAAAGAGACTTTCTTTTTGCCATTTTTGGAGCCATCATCGGACAGCTCCACCTCAGAACAGGAGTCACACCCTCTATGCCTTCTCGGGGGCCTCTCCGAATTTCTTCTAGCTGAGAGGAGGTTTACTCCTCGCCTATACTCTACGCGAGAGGTGGCTTCCTCCTTAACCATTTTTAGCCAATCTATCTTTGCAACAATGGAGTTTTTCCCTTGGCCTTCACACGTCAGTACCAAGAGAACGCACGTGAAGCCCAGAAACGACTGACCCCATGTGTAAGCTTCGCCTCAGTTAAATCGGGCCCTAGAGGACTTAGACGAAGTGAAGGCACTTCTTCCCTCGAATGATGCCCCTTTGACAGCCAAACCGTCCTTAATCTTGGAGCAGGATCGTTCCGAAATGGCTATGATTAGTGACTTTTGGACACTTAATGGCTCGCCAGTGACTGTGATACCGCACTTCACCATGAACTTGGTGAAAGGAGTGGGTTATGCAAGGGAAATCAAGGACTACTCCATAGATGATATAACCTTAGAGCTGAACGCCCATGGAGAGATCCAGGTCAAACGTGTAATGAGAAACAAGGAGTAGATGGAGATCCGCCCTTATAATCTTCGTCACGTTCAACCTAAACAGGATCCCTGAGTCGGTGCGTGCAAGTTGGTATTGATACTGCGTGAAGGAATTAACACCAATGTCAGAGAGGTACTACTACTGTCACCGATTAGGTAATACGAATCGCTCGTATGGACGTGAAAAGTGGGGTTTACCCGATGTCTGTGTAAGTTGTTCTAAGGTCCTACACGATTATTTCTTATCGTATAGCCGATTTGTTTCATTTTCGGAGAGCCGCAGACCGTTTCTTCGAAGCAATTTGATGCATATTCTTTAGAGAAGGAAATGCTGGCCATTGAGGCTGCGGATTTTTTCTTATTCCACGAGGCTAAGGACTTGGTCCTGGCACGACTCGTTCTGCCAGGGACGACTTATGCTTCAATTTTAGAAAAGGCACCTTCTGCTCCTGGCTCTGCCAGAACTACGAACACTGTTGTTTCCGAGCACATTCGAGACACTTCTGCAGGCTTTACTCTCTCCCGGTGCTCTCTGGGAGAGCTGATGTCACAAAGGGCCCACACACACCATTGGCTTAAACTAGAGCTCCTCCTTCCCCCACACAGGGGCATCACCTCCTGAGGTGGTTGTGAGGCAATCTCTTGGGGTTCCTAAAAATGTCTACCAAAATTAGGACAACACCAGAGGAGCTTCGGCTCCTAGACCCCAACCCAAGACTGGTCTGGGTAGCTCAAAGACTATAAATCCTTCAAAGGACGCACTCCCCGCCACCAAAGCCGTCCAACAATGCAAAGGTTTAGAAGCGGAGGGAAGAATAGACGCATAGTGAGCCCAACCGACCCCAATGAGTCATCGAAAGCGAAAGCGCTTTGTTCGTCTAAGAGCCCCTGAGGTTTTACTTCTGGAAGCCTACGCCTATTCACGTGAGGGCCTACTCTTCAAAGAAGTCCCTTGCATCTCCCGGGATTAAGGACTTTTAGAAATATTCCATCAATAGAATTGCGGCGCACTGCGGGCCGAGTGGGAGGAGCTGCGGATGTTCGTTTCCTTCCGCTCTCTTTAGCTATTTTTTTCAGGAGACCATTCTGGGTGCTTGCCCCCTGCTCGCTCTTTAGGGTAATAAGGTTTTAGTGAACCCTCAAGCGATAGGGGCTGAAGAGGAGGATGCGCCATTTACACCCGCTATGATGTCTCTGTTCTTCTACTTGGTATGAATGTTTGCCTTAAGGAAGTATCATTGCAACTACACTTGGATATGGGTATACTTATATTTCTGACTATATTCCAACGTCAGCGGTCATAGATGCGTGGAACTTCCGCCAGGTTTTGGCACGTATGCCGAAACCCTTTATACTGCTCATGGTTTTGAACGGTAGATACGTCCCCTGTATAGAATATTTGATCAATTCTAGGGGTTAGGTCCTTGTTGACTCTATCAAGTTAGTAATACGTGTTCCAAATGTTTCACGAGTTTACTCATCGCTGCGCGAGAACCGCTTCATTTTCTTGCTTTGATCTATCTCTTTGCTCTTCTGATAGATAGCCTGATTTTTGGGTGGAGTGCTCGATGATTCACATGGTAGTGATCACTTTCCCATTCAAATATCATTATCTGAACCACTATCACCTAAGTTACCACCTTGGTGTTTTATTGGAGCGGGCCTGTTGGTCTGCGTTTTAGGAAATGAATAATTATCTGTCCAAGTCGAGGAGTTTAGGTTGGTTTATGAGGTCGTTGAGTTCCTTTCTGGCAATCTCATCATCGTGGGCATAACTACTATTAGTAGAAAGTCTGGCATTTTGCACACCGACTGTTTGCGTGGTGGACAGTCAAGTTTGAAACGACCTTCGAACAGAAGCGTTATGCCTACATGCGCCATAAACGTAGTCCGAACAATTTCACTGTATGTGACTTTCGTCGAGTTAGGAAAAGGTTGCCGTATGTTTCGAAACACACCTAACGTTCTTCCTGGATTTTGAGCAGATATTTATAGGTGAGTCAAAAGGATTCGGAGCAAGTTTTAGCACGGAGCCCTACAGTTTCCAAGAAAATGAGACCGCAATCTCAGACTCCGCACGTGTGTTCGAGTCATTCGCGACAGCATTCTCCAGCTTCTCTAGGCGGGAGGCTGCTCCGCCAGCATTCAATGCACGTCCTGATGTCCCTGACAGCCGTCACCTGGAATTTACCAACAAAGGCAGAGAACACTTCAACCACAGGTTTATACTGAGTGAGTTGCCATCTGTTGATTCTTCATGCGTGGACACCGTCTTTAGTCAGGGCTATGTCACATTTGTTATGCTTAAAACATTAAGTGATGGAAGAATTCTTTTTCTGTTAGATTTTTTCGACAATATCTGGACAGAGGGTATCCTCGCAGGTTCGTGAGGAAATGATACTATGCTAGCTTTTCGCACACTGGAAAGATGTCACTCTATCTCGGCCGGTTTCTGCACAATCTCTCTTGCTTACCGCGTGTCCAAGTTGAGGGAAAAAACTTGTAAATATTAGGTTAGACTTTTCCTGGACAAAGGAAGACACTCTTCTTCTGCACAGTGTTGCTTCCGCAAGTTCCACTCCACCTTGGATACTCTGCTCCAACTGGAAAATGCTGTCTGGGAGGCATTCCTTCGCAGACTACAATACACCAGGTCGTATCTTAATATGGAGAAGGCCTATGATACAGAAGAGCGATATGGTATTAAGGTAACTTTCCACACGATGGGGGTGAAAATACTTCTCTATTTTTTTTATTTTTGAGTTTCGGCATGATCGGTTATTCCTCGTAAGAGAGAAGCCCCTTGCACCCAATGGAGCAGGAACAGGGCGTCCCACAGGAAAGTGTATTTAATTTCCTATTCTTTACTCTGAAAATCAGCGGTATTTCCTTGTTGTTGTCTGAAGATGTTCTCACTAGCTTCTAAATTTACGACCACATATCTCGCTATGCCAAAGCGCACAGGTTTCGGTTTTTCTTGGCTAATACTTAGGTGTTGCACTTCCGCCGACGATCCAAATGCCAACTCTGGAGCGTTGACTTTGACATGTAATGAACACCATCAATCGCAAGGGCCAAAGCACACAGGTTTGTTTACCTTTGCCTAGAATAAGGTGTTGCAATTCCACCGCTACCACGGCTCCATCTCAAACAGACTTGTTCCTAAATAAAGTTGGCCAGTAAGTGGTAGATTAGCCTCGTTTTCTTGGTCTTTTGTAGCCGCACCATGAACAGTCCTTCTTTCATTCGTTTCGTGACGTTCAGCACTTGGATTAGTGATAGGGCTAATGCCTTATATTTCTACCGATCTTTTGTTCTTTCAAAGCTTGACTACGTTTCGGATTTTGTGCATCCGCAGGCGAAGTCGTATTGCAGAATTTGAACTCGATCCACCAAATCGGCCTTCATCTCGCGACCAATGCCTTCCGCACGTCTCCCAATGAGAGCCAACGTGTGGGTTCCGATCACACTGCATTATACGCATGTACACGTGACCCCGGGGCCTCCTTCAGTCGCAGGTGCTCTCACTGAATCCGCGGCCAATAAATGGTGCCTGTATCGTCGGGAGCATAAACGAATTTTTCTATAAGAGAAACCAATGATAAACCCCCTTTGGGGAGGGAGGTAGAAAGACTCTTTGAAAACTCTTTTGCTGGCGACGGAGGATGCCCGACCACCAGGACCTTAAAATTGTAGGGTGTCATTTTTGTTTTTTACTAAACGCAACATTTGTCTAGAGTTACTCGCATTTTAGCCATCTTTAAAAAAATGTATTTAACTTAAAAAAAGGCGGAAATCAATAAAAATAATGCCATTTTCTGTAACGGTATATGAGGATTAGTATAAGAGAGATCGATTGATAGACTTTTTTGTTAGGACAATGCTAGTATGATTCTTTGAAAATTCCTTTGTTTGCAATCACTATGGCCGGTCTCAAAGATCTGATGTTTTGTCCTTTGTCAATTTATTGCTTTACATTAATCGCACCATTTGTCTCAAGTTTCTCGAATTTTACCCATATATATATATATATATATATATATATATATATATATATATATATATATATATATATATATATATATATTTAAAAACTCACAAATTGGCATTAATATGAAAATTATTCCACAGGAAAATGAAAAGATGAATTCAAGTACTTCTTAACTATATTTGCAAGTTCATTTTCAAGGAATAGCATGGAAATAGAGGAGAAAACCTTATATAGGATATAAATATACGAAGGGAACGCCTATCACATAGTATAGAACAATAGAAACAACACAAAAACAAGCCAGAAAAATACCAAGAAAAAGAACAATATGCAAATAATAACAGACATGTGCATCCCTAAAACGATATACACACAACAACGCAATGCATATGAATGGAATATGGTTGGATGAAAAAACGAAAACATTTTAAAGGATTATCATTAGAGCCTAAACATTTAGGGCTAAGAGTTTATCCACAGACACAACAAAGACACGTGATGGGAGAGGCAATGCGAATGATATTACACTAATAAAGATTGACAACAGACTACATTATGAAGTTTTTTCATTGAGTACAAGTTTTTTTAAAACACGGTCGAGGTTAAATAAGCCAGGGAAAATGTTCATATTAGGTAAGATGCCAATTAAGGAACACTCGACAATATTTCTTTTTGTGAAATCAGTGGAATGATAAAGGAGTTTTGCAGAATTCTAGTCAATGGGGTGGTTATTTTCAGATAAATGTAAAAATAAAGCGCTGTTTATTTCACCTCTTCTAATATTCTACTTATGTTGATAAATTCTAGTAGATAAAGATTTACCAGTTTGCACGAAGTAAGTTAAATTATAAATAGAACCCTTTATAGAATATACTCCACCTTTTTTCCCTGTGTTATTGTGGACTAACATTTTATATAAAGTCGATTCATATCTCAAATTTACAGAGATATTAAGTTGCTTAAAAATACGGGTGAGACAAAAAAATGGTTCAAAGTATGGCAAGATAAGACAATTTTTGTAATTTAAAATTGGTGGATTCTCAGCTAAATAAAAAGTTCTCTTAGCAAAGTTTAATCGAATATGCAAATATTGACGAGGGTAACAAAGTACTGCATGTACTGCATGTCTTTATTGACTGCTACCATAGTTACATCGAATCTCCCTCCTGTAACGTTCCTATGGAGAACCTTGTATCCTAAGATCTTTTGCTTGTCTTCGTCCGTGATTCAATTTTTTGAGAGCAAAAGAATTTCTGGATCCTGTTCTCGATAGATGTAACACAACTGTTGTTTATGTGGCAGCCACCCCTGCACATACTGTGCTAGAATAGTTGACCTATTTATGGTTGCCATATTGCGAATCAGATCCACCCGATGGCTTATAGTTATAAGGTCTGCCTGAGCGAATCTTCTTATGGAGGGATGGTTCGTAGATCTTGAAGTTGTTGTCCTACAGATTTACTTTGACGTTCAGTAATGCTGCCTTGACCAATTCTTCGTCTTTGGGTGAGTCGTAACATGACTTGAATTGGCCTCTTCTGATGACTTCTGTAGCTACGTCCTTGAGCGATATCTTTCTTTGTTGTGTAACCTGGGAGTTGAGGGCCATGGTGCGTCTAATTTCTTTACCATAAAATTCAAGTTCATCGAACTTTTTGTGGTCGTTCTGCACCCACCTCTTGTTTTTTTTGTTTCTTCTTCGGATTGTTTCTTTGTTTTTTTTCGGCCTGGGCATGGTAGGCCGGGTTGTTTGTTCGTCTACAGAGTCTTGTTCGGTCTCTCTAGGTTCTCCTTTTTGTGTTTTTGTATACTTCTTTGATTTGACTGTTTCTGCCGGTGCTACCTTGGTGTACATGGCTGAGAGAACTTTGTTAGACTGTGGGTTTCCTGGAAACGTGATAGGCTTTAGTCCATTCGCAGCCAACATCTTGTCCATCTCGGAATTGAATGAGCCAGGACAGGTAAGGTTCATTATATGCGAGTTCAGAATGAATTCCAGCATTTTTAGAGGTGTTACGTCTGTGAACTGCAGAATTATTTCGGGTTGAACCTTCTTAGCGTAAGTTTGTGGTCGGATATTGACAACTGCCGCGTAAGAGCTATTTGAACTGGCTTCTGTTTCTCTCTTCTTTTTTAGATGTTCCTTCCTGACTGGGCACTGCATGTTTAAGGTCCAGTGGGGCCCCGCGCAGTTGATGCATATCTTCATATCACTGAAGCGGTGCTTCCAGTCGTCAATGGTTTTTGAGCACTAAGAGCAGATCTTGACTTTTTCTTTGTCTGGGCAGGTGCTGGTTGGGTGATCTTGTACCTTGTAACAGGAGAAGCAGGTGAGCAGTTCGAAGAACCTCTCCCTTCCAATCTGTTCTGAGAATATTATCATGGATAATATTTTTAACCCTGCTTCTTTCGCCTTAGCCACCATCTCTATCTCGTTGAACACGATCTTAAATACATGCGTGAGGTTTTTAAATTTTATGACTTTAGCAATCTTTGCCCAATTCTAATTTTTCTCTATCTCTTGTTTGATTTCCTCAGCCGATCGCTCGCCTACCAATGGGTTGAATTGCCTTCACACAATAGCCTTCCTTGCTCCTAGAGCTGAGAAAGGTTTGGGCTCTAGTCATATGGCGCTTAGGTCTCTGGTGCTGGTTATCGAGTTCAGTTTAACCAGGTCTGCCTGAGTGGAGTGTGGCAAATAGCGGTGTACCCTCTGGTGACCTCAATTAGTCTTTTGAGACCAATTCCCATTTTTCCAAAGATCATTTCAAAGACCTTAATTTTGGCGAGGTTTTTTATTCCCGATGAGCCTCAGTGGGACTCAAAAGTGCACAGACTATCCCGCTCCGTTCATGGCTGGGACTCCGTATCATTCGTAGGGGCGGGATGCCCCCAATTCGTCTCAATCTACTAGCTTTCTCCTTCCCCACAAGCGAGATAGAAACAGGAGAAATCTCCAATCAGTCAATCTCAGCCCGTTTGGTGCCTGACAGGATCGTTAGAAACAGAAGGTATCTCCAATCAGAGCGACAAACTTTAGATCAGGTGAGGAGGAGTAGGGCTGACTGAGTCCTGGGTGCTCGGAAGCATCTTCCTCCCCAGGTTAGGTGTAAACAGGAGAGATCTCCCATCAGTCCACCCGAGCCTGTTGGCATCCCAGCCAGGAGCGGCAGAAACAGGAGGTATCTCCAATCAGTCCACCACTCCGTAGCAGCTATCAGTAAAACGTAGAGTGGAAGTTTTGTTGAGAGTTGAGTCACGGTGATTCTTTTTTAGTCGATCTCAGTTCCCAAGAAGGGCAAAGGGTCCGCTTAGGATGGCCCTGATGATGTGTATTTGCTGTCTACCATGTCAAGGCACTTTTTTGATGGGGTTTGAAAAGTCATCTTTTTACGGTTTCAGGGGTCTCTTCCGCTTGACGTTGCTTCATTTGCCGGGTTGATGCACTTCTTGAAGCTTTCCTTCTCCACGCTCTTTTTCGTTTATTAAGATGGCTTCTAAGGTGTTCAGAGTAGCTTTATTTCCCTCTTTTCTTTAAATTGTGGTGTTTTCAACCAGAATATATCTAGTTAGGTTAATGTTATGAGCGCCAGGAATCATCATCTATTATACCACCAAAAATTATCATAGATTAAACCATCAAGAAACATCGTCTATTATACTACCAAAAATCATCATAAATTAAACCATCAAGAATCACCGTTGATTAATTACCAAGAATCATCGTTGATTAAAGCACCAAGAATCATCGTGAATTGAACACCAATAATCATCGTCGATTAAACCACCAAGAATCCTTATTGATTAAATCACCAAGAATCATCGTTTATTATACCACCAAAAATCATCATACTCGTAGATTAAACCATCAAGAATCATCGTTGATTAAAGCATCAAGAATCATCGTCAATTAAACCACCTAGAATCATCGTAGATTAAAACACCAAGAATCATCGTTGATTAAACCACCAAGAATCATCGTTGAATAAATCACCAAGAATCCACGTTGAAAACCAAGATAAATGCATATTAGTTGCCCCTATTTTTTAACTTTGTAAATTACTTGTTTTCATCCAATAATCTTTTTCCAATATATAAAAAAGTCATTTGTACAAACTTTAAGCTCAATTGAATTATATTAAAGTGGCTCCAAAGGCCTCAAAATTTTAAATTACACCAATAATTGCTATTAATAATATAAAGCCTTTATAATTCATTCGCAAACTTTGTTAGGGTAAAATAATTACAAGCATAATCAAAAGTGAATTTTATTTACAAATATCCTTTAATACCATTATTTTAAAATGTTAATACTCTCATACTGACAAGGATGTAATAAGTTAGCAGATTTCACTGCTTCATTAGGCTAGTTTTAGTAGCATCTCGGTACTTTTCTCTGTGTTCACCGATAATCTGCACAAAGTATCGCTCTACTTTCTCGTTGCTTTACTTTTCAATATTTCCAACCATCATTCGACGATGCATCATCTTTTCATGTAGATGGGCAGTTTTTAATAAAATTTGTATTTATTGAAGATCTTAATAAAATTTATTTGATTTAGTTGAGATGAAGTCAGAAAATTCTTTGTTTTAAACATTTAAGATCTTCAATGTATCGTTTTTTTCGGTTTTATACAACGCTTTCTTTAGTCGCTGGACTTCATCATCAAAGAATGCGAATGCCGCGTTTTTGATGACAGATACCATAAAATGTTGGAGAAATTTGCCTACAGCAGTACCACTAGCTTAGGATCTACTTCTTTATAATCGATTTATTCCAGTAAAAAAATGTAATTGAACTACAAAACTTTTAGAGCCAGTTGTCCTACAGGAAACGAAACTCCTAAATGGGGTTGGATAAGGAAAATGCACATTTTTCTGATTGAATCGTTTTTCTTTTAGTAAATCTCCTCATTCTTTATACAGTAATTTAACTTTTTAATACCATTATCACTTCATTTTAGGGAAATTCATGTCTTCCTCCCAAACTAAAACTTATTTTGCAACTAAAATCGCAATTGCTTTGATGGATAATTTAATCACACATAAATTGAGCAAAAAATCCCTGTCTTCTTGCCGATTTGAAGCTATTTTCGATCTTATAATCTGGTTGGGTATGTTGCCTATGAGACTGCATTCCTAATCTTTCCGTAAACAGCGGGCAAGTTTTGAAATGGACTTTAATGTTAACGCTTCTATATTCCAACGTGAAATAAACTTAATAGATATTTACTAAATGAAAGTGCGTGCAGCAAAATGCCCTGGAGCAAACTTAGAATACTGCATTACTGGCTCGAAGACGAGCTGCAATGACAGCAAGGAAGAGAGGCGATTCAGCTGCACGTCTGCCTCTTCCCTGCCTCTCCCCTGGGTAAGGCAGGAGGAGAGAAGACTCCCGACCCCGCTCGGTTCCCCGACGCCTTCCTGCCCCAGGTCTTACCATGTTTGGTGGACTAGAGGGAGAAGCAACGGCGGAGGTGGAGGAGGGAATAAAGGAGAAGTGAAGTGGGTGAAATGAGAAAATCAGTACAAGAAGAGAAGTTGATCTAAGTTGACCTTATTCCTAAATACAGATGGGTAAAGGACAAGAAGGGAATTTACTATTATTTTGGACCTACTGATTAAAGTAAAATCCGAATAAGACTTCCTAACTTATCTCTCTGTCATTCCTGTCTTTCATCCATTCAGTCGCTCAGGGTAACTTCTCTATAGGTGGCAGGAGAGCAGCTTATCCCTGTCACTCTCTATGAGTTAATGGTTTCACATTGCAATATTTTTTAACATGTTGGGTCCAGCCTCTCCATCCCCTCTGTGCTCATTTAATCACTGTTAGATTTATTCGTTTTGTAGCATTCATACCTTTATGTTGAAATGAGTTTGAGCTTTAACCTCTCTTTCTTCCTCTTTATTGGTTTGTAGTGAGTGTTTTTGTCTGTCATTATCAAATTTGTTTACAGCTTTGTGTTCACTTTGGGGTTTCCCTTGGTGCACTGCACTATATTTTATCACTTTTTTGTCTCCATCAGGTGTTGATTATTATGAGCTTGATCGAGATCTTGTCTGGTGAAATTGGCCTTTTGGGGGTAAGTTTTCATTATCTTGGGCTTGATGGAGATCTTGTCTGGCGAAATTGACCTTTTGGGGGTAAGTTTTAAAAGGCAGGAGATCTGGTTATGTTCGAGTTTAATTTCATCTTCGGTAATTTTTTACCCCTTGGGAGCTGAGAAATGATCTTTGTACGTTGTCATGCTTCTTTTAAAGCAACAGCTAATCATTCCTCCCCAGTTTTGTTCTTCCAATAGGGAATGGAGGACCATTAGCTACTATGGATCGTTTAAGTTGTCATTCATTGTTTGACAGATGGACTTCTTGATTTGGTAGTGATGCACTGTAGGGTAACTTAGTCACAAGGAATGATACTGATTTTGCCATTGAAGACTAATTCCTAAATAAAATCTTTATCCTTTTCTTGTGTCTTTTATTTGAAGGCCCATTTGCATGTTCCTTCACGTAGGGCTTTGACTACGTCTTGTTGCTTTCCTTCTTGGTAGGGTCTAATCTTCATTAATGTATACTTTTAGTTTGACGTCAGCTTCCTCATTCTTCTTTGTGCTACATTCAAAGGCTGTATGATTTCCTTCTATTTCGTTGACCATTCGCTTTTGTTCGGGGGATGTTTCCTTTTCCTTCTCATCTTGTTTGTGTTTGGTTTTATTTCCTGTGGCCTTGGCATCACTGAGGTTTAAGATTTTTGAGGAAGCTGGGCTCTCAGAGAACAACATTTTTTTCCTACTATTCCTTTCTAGCATTGTTTTGAGGATCTTAAAAAAATATTCAAAGTTTGCCTAAGTTTATTACGTGTGCGTAAAGTATGAACATAACAAGTCCCATGGACGATTCGTTCAGGATTGTGAGGTACGTGTTCATCTCCCTCATTTTGTTATAATGCGGCACTGGCCACTTCTTCATAAGTTGCGTTATTCTTGCTTTTAATTCAGTTCGGTTCTTCTCTTTCCTTCTTTTCTATAATTTCGTTCCTATTAGGGCATGCCATTGCCAATGTTCGGTATGGCCCGCCATATTTGGGGCATTTCTTTTCCATGGGTTGGGTACAGTTCTTCCAAAATGCCTTCCTTGTCCGCACTCGGACAATATTGTTCTGGTATTGTACATTGTTTCGTAGTGTGTGTAATAACAGTGGTAATGTCGGAATTCTCTTATATAGGCCGCAGGCACTGAACTTTCTGGAACACTTCAATGGCGGTTTTTTTACCCACATATGATATTTTTCATTTTCGTTGAATACATCCTCCAATTTTAGATAAATAATAGTTATAACTATATTGATTGTAAACTTAATTCTCTTTCGATCATATATATTTCTTTAGAAAAAAACACTGTAATTAAGATAACGAAGGTTTATATGAAAAGTATCAATATTTTTAAGATCGGAAACTTTAATGTTAATGTCTTGGGGGGTCATCATAATTTTGCCTGATTGAGCTAATATTTTACACTTACCATTTTACATAGAGTAGAACAACTATGGAGGTTGGGAGATAAAAAATATTTCATTTCATAACATCACATACAACTAAGGCCCACTATAGTATAGATTTCTTATCTTATGCTTTTATAGAATAGGGAAGCAAGTGAAGATGCTTCTAGTTCTTTGATCAGCCTAACGAGGTTAAGTCAAAGTTTTGTGGAAATATACCATCTTGACATAGAGGAGGTAAACCAAGTCGAAAATCTTCTCAGTGACAATGCCATTATCTCAAATTAGAAGCGTTTTATGAAGCCGGCAAAAATAAAGTACATTGGACAGACTTTAGTTCTAAAGAAGCCCCGTGAGTTTCCAGCGGAATCGAGTATTACCATTGGGCGCCATCTTTTCTCACCTTAAAACAATAACATTCTCCCTTTCCTTCACCCACTATTTTTCACTTACTCTATTAACTCTTTTCATACAGGTTTTAGTAAGTTAAATTTTCGTTTATTTTATTTCTATTTTATTTATTTATGTGTCGTGTTTATCCTTTTTGTAAGATTTTACGAGCATCCATTGTTTTCGTATGTTATAAAAAGGACTAATATAGAGGTTTAAATTCGCTATTAGCTGAGGTCTAGGAACGAATTAATCCATTTTACATTATTGGAAAAATTGTTTTGGTTTAAAAACGGTTCTCAAAAACGAATAAAGTTCGTAAGCCGAGGGACCATTGTATATTTGTTGTAATATGACTTAATTTTATGGGCAAACAGTATTTCAACTTAAATTTAGCAAGAAATCCATTTGATTGAATTTAAGAATTGGAGGACATCGATATCTTTACCTGTATAAGAACTACGAAAGTAAATATAGTGGTGCATTCTGGTTGATTTATCTCGAATTTAAAGCGCATTAGCAACGAAGCCTCATCCGGCAGAAAGTTAGCATGGAGATATCTGTAAATAAAATGGTAAAAGTAGAGAAAGTAAAAATGTGTTGAATATATAGAGCCGGAGATCGTCTTGCAGTTATTCAGGTTGAGAGAGCACACATGGATCCAGTTGTACATGAAAAGTCCTCGCGGGACCGAATGTGCGTTTGAAACAGCCTTGAAATGCGTTCAATAGGAGGTTGAAAAATAATCAAAATGAATGAAATATTATCTTAAGAAACGGCAAATCCTAGAGTTAGAAGAGTCCAATCATCCAAAAGATCTGGAAAGTAAAAAGAAATAGGAGCACTATCCGATTTTCTTCTCATTTCCATGGTTACAGATCCAAACAGGAGCTTGGATTGGAAAGTTAAGAGTCGATGAAACAGAGATGATAATCTCAACCCATACAAGTCTACATGATGGGGGTTGTGCGTTAGTGCCGAGGGCCTATGCCTCAATAAAGGTATCAAGGAGTATAAATACACTTGAAAAGGTTAATATAGGAAATTCAAAGACTTGCTAAAAGCCAATTGGGATAATTCGTTGAGAGAAAGAAAGGAACCGTAAAAAGATAGAAAATATTAAAAAAGAGTTTTTAAAGGGCAAAGGCAGATCAAGCGTACTTTAAGTAGGCTAACATCAAGCCAGATCTTACTACCATTAACCATCTATGTATTCATTTTGGGATAAGGCTCAGGAAGTTTATGTAAATCATTTAGATAAAATTATTATACCCGTTGTAAATGGAGGAGATTCGAACGATTGCTCTCAATCAAGGAGCGTTTGAAAATACAGGTTTGAATCACTACCATTTCCAACTCATATAATACTTTTATTTTTAAAAACTTGGTACGATTATTTTATAATTTTAGATATGCTGCTTAGACCTAACTTAAGAAAGTTTAGTTTTAATGTATCAACTTGAAACTGAAATGTTATAACGAAAGATAAAAATGTAGTAGGTAAAGATGAAAATAGTTCACATTAATTGTTATCCTCCTTAATATATTTACGTTTTGAATTTTATGGGTGGTGATATTTAAAATAACAACTATATTCATAGGTTCATCTCATATAAAATATGAGGATACTCTCAAAATTTCCCCTTTTCATAATAAATGTCGTAGGCATGAAACACATTGCTGCCCCTGTGCGCTCCTTACCTAGTCAACCGCTCTCCGTTCGATCTGCCAATTCCCTTTTCACCTTCCGAACAAGAAATAAGCTCCAGAAAGATCCGAGTGGAAGAAAAATGAGTATTCCGTGATATGGAGATGGAGTTGAGGTGTTTAAGGAGCTTTCCACTATGCATTGGGGACCTATTAAATTCCTAAACCGGTCGATGTTTCTTTATCTGCTCTGATCTATGACTCGAGTCACGCTTATTTCACTGATATTGGCGGTGGTTTATGGGTAGGAGGTTGGCGCCCCATTATTTTTATTTATTGAAATAAATCGATAACTAATAAGGATATATGTTTTGAAAATATAGACTATGTGCTTAAAATTTTCAAAGAACTACAGATTAGGTTACAGGGTAGATTCCTGCATATACACAAATGTGAGCTCAACGGTGTCCGGCAAAAGAGATTCAGCGGCGATTCTGTTTCTTTGGTATTAATTTCTCAGCTGAATGCATGAAGGATAAGGGAAGATACATTATTAGAGAGGAAGGAGTTAGAGAGGTATGGTGAATGAGGAAAAGGATTATGAAGTAGCAAGAGAATGAGATTCTAAGAAAACTTATTTTGTTAAAATGGATACATTCCGAGTAGTAGAGATAAGTTTAGAAAGTTCAGACGCTGCTGGATCTATATTCTTTGCCAGTTTGCTTTCTCGTGGATTTCAAGATTTCGCTCAATACCTGCAAGCTTCTGATTCACAAATTATTATTGATATTCCAAATGTGTCCTTCCCTATGCTCGTCATTTTTCGTTAATCTTGTCCTTTTCCACTCCTACTCAAGATTATTGCTTCACTTACGTCAATCCTTCTTTCGTTCTATTAACGATCGTACCTTCTCGGCCTTTGCCCAAAGACTTTGAAATACCTCTCTGACTGAGTTTTTACTTCCTCATCTCTCTGAAATTAAAATTGTTCTGAAGACCTATTTACCCAGGGATTTTGCTTCCACTGAATTTTTTTCGTTGTTCTTCTATCCTTGCAGTCTTGCCATAAACTGGCTCTCACGAATGTTATGTTAAGGAGAGCGCCATTTGTAGTACCTTTTTAAGCGCCGATCTAGCGACTACCGGTCAAACTTCATAAAACCTACGCCATATTTTAAGTATTAAAAAAGTACTAATGGTCTTTTTGGCATTCCAATCGTCATATAGGGTGGAGTTTTGGCGCAGAAAGTATATATTTTTTAGATACTACGCATTGATGGGGTTAATACTAAAGTTAAAATAAGTCCGTCTTGCCTTCTCCCGATGTGACCAGAAACCATCGATTTGACACATTGGCAACATTAAATTCAAACTTAATTCACACATTGCCAACTCTGGATGCAAGCACTTAGAACAGCGCTGCTTTCGATTGTAGCGCCATAATCCGATTGTCAAGCGTTCGGATGATGGTGGAGTGTGCTTTTTGCATATTTAATTTTGCTAGGCTATCAAATTTTGTAGAGATTCCAAGTCTGGGGACAAGGTAGTCGTTGCATTAAGGTGCGGGGAGGCGCTTTCTCAAATGGCGGTGCAATGATTGGTGGGTTTGTGTTTAATAAGTAATAAAGGAGTTGGATAGGAAGAGTACATTCTGCCATAATTCCAGCCTACTTAATTTTTGTCTGAGCTTATTATTATTATCACCGTTTTATTGACATGTCTTATTTTCTTATTCTGTTGATTTATAATGTTTCTTTCTTTTGTCCTTATTTAAAAGGAAAATTGAAATGCATTTACGCCAATGTTCAGAGTTTGAGAAACAAACTGCCCGAATTTTAAGCAATGATTTAGGAGGGCGATTACAATATCATATGTATTAGCGAGACGTGGTTAGATACAGCTTCCAGAGACTTTATTGCGGAATTTAATATAGAAGGGTACAAAATCCATCATAAAGATCAACTAAAGGGAAGAGGCGGTGGAGTTTTAGCTTACGTAAAAGAGGGGATAAATGCAATATCGATGGCCGCCACGACCGTAAAAAAGAAGAGCGAGGTTCTGTTAATTGAGCTCGAGTGTGCTAAAAATAATAAAATTAACTTAGCCGTTACCTATCGCCCCCCATCTCTAATAGAATCAGAGAACGTACTACTCTTTGAGTGCCTTTTATCCATGGTGAGAAAAGGAAAAAAAATAATCTGCGGATATTTGAATTACCCTAACGTTAATTTTACAAACTATACTTCGGATAAAGTTGGGAAGAGATTAGTAGATTTCATCCAGGATAATTTTCTTGTGCAGAAAGTAGAGGAACCTACGCGTGAACAAAATATACTGGATTTGATTATTTCAACAGAGGAAACTTTGGTAGAAATCGTTTGCGTGGGTGAGCATTTGGCGACGAGTGACCATAATGTAATTAGGTTTGAAATTAATACGAGCGTTGTGGTAAAAGAGAGTTCACAACTAATCCCACGATTTGGGAGTTGTAATTTTGAAACCTTCCGTAACTGGATTAAAAGGATAGACTGGGGGCGATGTTTAGATAATAAGACAGTACATGGAATGTACTCGGAGCTACAGCAAAATGTGCTGACGGTGGATTCCGATTTAGTTAATTACGTTTGTCGAAATAATGGAAAGTCAAAGAGAGCCCCGTGGGTTAGCCCTTTAATAATCAACTTAATTCGGGAGCGTAATAAAGATTATCAAAGTTTAAAATAAAACGAAACGACAACAAATCGAGAAAAATACGTAGACGCTCGAAGGCTGATAAAGCGGGCCATTAGAGAATCTAAGTTGAAATATGAAAAAGACCTTGCTATAAATTCAAAACACGAACCGAAATGGTTTTACAGTTATGTTAACAGTAGAAAGCCCATAAAGGGTTCAATAGGGCCGATGAGAGGTAAAGATGGTGTTATGACGGACGTCCCAGAACAATTTGCTAAAATATTAAATGAGTACTTCTCGAGCGTTTTTACTATTGAAGACGTGACGCAATTAGAAACACTAGGCGAGGACATAAATTTTGGAAGACAAAATACCCTATCCAATATAAATATAAATGAAGGGGAGATTCTCTCATATATTAATAAAATGAAAAGGTCAAGGTCACCCGGGTCCGATGAGGTGTACCCAACACATCTTAAAGAACTAAAAAATGAATTAGCAAGACCGCTCTGCACGATTTTCAATCGATCAATAGAGGAAGGCCTAGTTCCAATAGAGTTCAAGCGTGCTAATGTTACGCCGATATTCAAAAAAGGGGATAATACTGAGCCTACTAATTTCCGTCCTATCAGTCTAACTTCTGTAATTGGAAAACTCTTAGAATCGATAATAGAGATAGGTTGGTGAGCCATTGTGAAACAAATAATTTAATTGCAAACTCCCAGCATGGATTTAGACGGGGGCGCTCGTGCCTAACCAATTTACTCGAATTCTTTTATAACATGATTTGCATTTATGATGAAACTAAAGCGGGGGATATAATTTACCTTGACTTTAAAAAGGCATTTGATACAGTCCCGCACGAAAGGCTATTGATGAAAATTAGAGCAATTGGGGTGAGAGGCAACATACTTAAATGAATTAGAAACTCGCTATCAAATCGTTCACAGCGGGTTGTTGTAAATGGGGCGTGTTCAGACTGGGCCCCATTCACCAGTGGGGTACCACAAGGGTCAGTCCTAGGCCTATTATTATTTATTGTGTACATTAATGACTTGGATAATGGAGTGTTTAGTAGGATCTCTAAATTTGCAGATGACACAAAGCTAGGAAGTCGTGCCCTTGCGAAACCCGATGTAGAGCAAAGGCAAAGGGACCTTAATAAAATTGTGGAATGGGCGGATAAATGGCAAATGGGCTTCAACATAGGTAAATGCAAGGTTATGTATTTAGAATGTCAGAACTTAAAAGTAGAATACCATATGAAAGACCAAATTCTCGAATCCGTTAACTTAAAAAAAGACCTAGGGATTTTAATCTTGGAAGACCTTAAAGTATCAAAGCAATGCGCAGAAGCTTGCAAAAAAGCAAACCGAATGCTAGGATATATTGCTCGGAATTTTACTTTCAAATCGAAAGATATAATCATGCCACTATACAAATCGCTCGTGCGCCCACACCTCGAATACGCGGTCTAATTTTAGTGTCCCTCCCTAAATAAGAAAAGCGTGCAACTTCGGGCTACGAAACTAATTCCTGAAATCCGAAACAAACCGTACGAAGATAGACTACGCCTATTAAACCTACTATCACTTGAAAGTAAACGATTAGATGGACAATTGATAGCATTATTCAAAATCTTAAAAGGATTTACTAATAATGATTAAAGACTATTGTTCGAGCTGGACGACAGGGCCAACACACGCCAAAATGGTTAAAAAATTAGTGAACAAGCGATTTAACTCTACTATAGCCCAAAATTACTTCACGTTTAAAATCACGCAAACGTGGAATGGCCTCCCCAACCGTGTAGTTGAAAGCACGTCAGGTAATACGTTCAAAAACCGACTTGATGAGTACTTCAATAGCTTAAATATAACGTAGTAGGAGCACAGATTAAAACGTCATATATTATAAGGAGTTGAGGATTAAAATGAAATGATGAATAGAAAGATGCCAGCGACGCTTCCATGCATGGAGTGAATGTGAATTCCCCTTTTCTTTTTCTGTCTGTCCTATAAGATTATTATTTTCATCACTAGCAGGCGAAGCCTGCGGGAGAAGAGAGTACTGTCCTATCAACGCCTTTCCCCCTCTGGTTCTTAGAAGCGTGTTATTGTAAATGAGGGATAGCTAAAACTGCATGTCAAGGGTACACATGTAGATAAGTGTGTACCGTAGAGTTGAAATAGTAATATATATATATATATATATATATATATATATATAGATAGATAGCAAAAAAAAGCATGATACACTAACGTTAGAATGTTTAAGCGGACTGGCCTTGAGCGGACCTTAGGGTCTTTGCTGGTTCCTAGTTCTGTATTTCTGTAGTTATCTGTTAAGACCAAACTGATTAGTATTTCCCCACTTTTTAGAGACAGGTTGTATTAGGATGGATCAAGAAAAAATAATTTTGTGTGTATTTAAGTATCCATGGTATTTCGAGCGAACGTTTTACTCCGTTTTATGTAAGTATTTACTAACTTTTTCCTGAAATGATTAGGAATGTTGAAAATTGCTCTTGCTTTACCTTTTGACATCCTATCCCTTCGTTCTCGATATTTAGGAGTTCGTGCCTTGATTTTCATGTTTAAAGGATTATTATCTATGCCTCTAAAGATGGTACCTAGCATGATACCTATCATTATTATTCATGAAAATTAGGATCAGTATCTTTAATTATAATTCTTTTCTTTTATACATTTTTCATTGCGAGATATCAATATTTTTGTACCTGAACATGATCATATTTTAAAATTAAAGATTTGAATGCTTCTTGGCATTCTTAAGACATACGAAATTTCGTATATGTCTTCATTTTATATATGTTACACCGCTCATCAAATGGGAAAGGTGATTTCGATTTTAGTGAAGTCAAGTAGGGTGTTGTAAATCGTCTGATGGAGTCACGAGTCTTTTTAATTTCATTCCAATTGTCATACACTCTATAGACAAGTGGTTTGGATTTCTATTTAAATCTTAGGCTACAATTGAGAAATAAAATGATTCAAAAGTGCGCAGATCTTTGGTAGGGCGTGTAGTTAGTAAGGGGGGGGGGGAATTTGTAGCTCTTCTGTTAGTTTTGTCTCCCTTTTAGGAAATTAAATTAATGTATATTTTATCTAGATCTTTCATCCTTTATATTTCCATAATTTCATAATTTTTTACTGATAAAATATGGCCAATAAAAATAAAAAAGACAGGAAATTGTAAAACAGACACGGCCCAACTCAAAGTTTCGTTTATCAACTTTCTACGGACAATAAAACCCATGTTTCACTATACGGTTGTAGAAAAACAATAATAACACTGTTCACAAAGATTTTTCTACAGAAATCAGAAAGTAATTTTCTATTCTAGTTTTTTTGCGTAGATTACAAAAGTGACCTTTATTTATCATGAAATGACTTCAGTTTTGGGTAATCTGCACATTTAATTTTTTATTATTATTAGATCATTCAGTATATAGAGGTATGAAATATTTGTCATTATTTTTATTTTATTTGACAAAAAGTACAAAGATAAGTTGAAACAAAAAGCTTATTCATCAAAAGAAATTAATAATTCCTTTTAATACATTTCAGAGTGTGGTATTATAAAAATATATTTAAAATATAATGAGGAATTCAGATTTTTTAAAAATTGCTGAAATCTATACAATAGTCATATATTTTTAGAATATTTAAGCTTCTTTTTATGTACAACATCTTGTTTGTCTCTCTAAAGGTTCCATCAGAAGTCAGAAAGCAATGCAGGACTCCATTTTCTTTTATACCGATTTTCGGTAAAAGCAATATCTTGGTGGAATCTTTCACCATGCTCATGGCGGACGTCTGCTGGATTCTCTGGACAGAAAGACAGATGGGAATGCAAAAAATGAACCTGTAGTGATATACAACATCCCAACTCATTATAAGAGCTAATAAAATTTTGAACAAACAGGGGGTAATTTTCTGATTTGCCTCAAACTCACTATCTACCATAAGTTGTCGAATCTGAAGCCCAACAAAGATTCCTTCTTTAATTTTAGCATCACTAATCTTAGGAAATCTTCCTTTTAAATATAAGAAGGATGGATGGTCATGATTTAAGTATTTCACAAATTGTTTCATTAAACCTAATTTTATGCGAAGTGGTGGCAAAATTATGTTTTCCCTAGGAACCAATGGTTCACGTATGACATTATGACAACTACTTTTGTCTCTTCTCTTAGAGGGCCATTTTAAGCCTATTTAATGTTCTCCACGAGCTCCACTATCCCACTGGCACAAAAAATACATGACTTTTGTGTAGCCTGACTGCAAGCCATTTAAAATGGATACTACCTTAAGGTCAGAACAAATCAATTATTTATGTTCACTGTATTTAATGCCTTTCAAAATGAAATCTAAATTCTCCTAAGTTTCTTTCAAAACAACAGAGTGAACTACTCGTATCGATGTTAATTATTTCCATTATGCAGAAGCAAGGCTTTATTACTATATAAAGTAGCGTTAATGACAAGTCTCCAATGACTTGGTTCATAATGTATATCTAATTTTTCAAAGAGACGTGAAATAATACTACAGTAGCATAAATTGTTTTCAAATGGAAATTTGACTTGTAAATTGTTTGATTGAATGCGAAACTTAGTAATTCGAACATCTTCTGCTACTACCTTTCTATCTTTGAGTCTTGAGACCAGTAATTCACTTTGTTAGCTAAGATCTCTTACAAGATCATCTAGATCAAGTTGTGAAAAAAGGTTTTAGAGTAGTACCAACAGTTTCAGGCAAATAAATTTCAGTTTCTGGTTCACATGATTCCATATCTGATTCATCAGAGTTTGATTAAACAATTTCTGCAGGTGGTTCAGGTACTGGAATGTCTTTTGAGTGAGGTATAGGCTAAATAGCTGATCTAAGCTTGGGATATACCACAGCTGAAGAGCACTTCGTTGTTTTACCTAAACATATGGAAATTATATACATAAAAGTTAAAGTTATGTTCATATGTGTGATTACCATAAAATGATTCTAAACTTAATTAATTTTATATTTTTAAAAAATAATATTACAATTTTATCTAGTTAAATAACCTGACAATAAGAAATAAAAGAATAAAATTGTTAAAATCTTCAAAATTTGACAAAAATACTAATTGCCAACTTACAAACACTGGAGTCATTTCGATAAAAATCACTTCCATTTTTTAAAATCTATACATACAATTACATTAAGAAATGTTATTTTAATTGTTTTTAGACAGTGTAATTAGTAATAATAATAACACTAGTTCGTGTGATTCTTGATGTCCGAGTTGTTTTAAATCATTCTATATGAAATTTTTGCTATGAATTAAAATCTTCAATACGTTTTTTCAGATCAGCTCTAGATTTTCCCTACAACACTTTTTATTTTTATAAAGCTTTCACATCTCAATAAAGATTTTAGATATGTGCCATAATTTCTCTTCGTCTTTTTCAGAAAGCTTTCTTTCATAAATTTAGATTTTTCATTGTTGCGTTAAAAGAGAACTACGCATCACAAAATTAGAGCTATTTATTAATTAAAAGAAAAAATAGCTAAGCATGAATAGGAAATGCAAAGATTAATCTAATCCTAATGCTATGTATGTGGAAAAGTTGTGCTGCCTGGGCAACAATCGAACATCACAGCATTTATAAAGAACTGCTATCATGCCTACTTTGAAATAAAGATGGAAGATCATAATATGGATTTTGCTCCTCACATATTTTGCCGAAAATGCGTCGAATACTTCAGACGATGGATCAAGTGAAATTTAAAGGCATTACCTTTTGGTATACCTAAACTGTAAAGGCAAAAGGGGCCATGTCACGATCGCTATTTCTCCTTAGGGAACTTACAAGTAAGGTAATTTCGTGCAACCTTTTACTAATATTCAAAATAGAGATGCGCAATTTTTTTAACATTCGAAGTTTCACCAAATTTAAAAGATACTTGGTGTATATTAGTTAAAATAATTTACAAACTAATTCTTCTAATGGTTAAATTAAATTTTTTTGTAAAAGGAAGAAATTTCTGGTTTCCTTTGGTTATCAAATGAAATGAAAGAATATCTAATAGTTTATATTTAAAGAACAGCTACTCTTTTTGCTAGAATAATGCATCCTTAAACATGGTAAAAATTACATTATATATCTATATTTTGTTGTTTGAAGAGTAAACAAGCAAAAAAAACACCCTGTTAACTACCCTGGTGTTCCTTCTGATATTAAGCAATCCCTTATTGACCACGTATATTGTGATCTCAACTTCTCAAGTTTATCCCTCTGATATTAGGAATGCAAGGAAGTTACAACAATAATCCATGCCTTCTTTTCTTCTGAGATAGCTGGACAGACACCATACACTTTGAATAGCATGAATAACTAGCTCAAAATATTTGGCACCTGGATTCCAAAGTATTGTTGTCGACCCTTTGATTGATCCAAAGAAAATTCTGTTCCTAGTGCAGCATATAAAGCTACATTTGGTGAAAAATCTCGTGATGGCAATGACTAAACAGGAACCAGTTTTTTTCGATATCCAAAAAAATTACTAAATATAAATGATGCAAAATTGAATGCCAGTATTTTTGCTGGTCCTCAAATTAAAAACTTAATAAAGAATCTCGAGTTCAAGAAAACTATGGACGAGATAGAAAGCTTGGATTTATTCCAAATTATTTGTTAGTAACTTTATCGGAAAGCAATGAAGTATCGAGTATTAGGTCATCGTTAGTAACTAGTCTCTTGGAAAGCTTCAAGAATATGGGAGCTCTTTTATTTATAAGATTTCATTTTTTTATCTCTCAGTTGGATTATTATCCAGGAAATTGTGGAGATTATTATAAGGAACAAGGGTAATGTTTCCATCAGGATATCCAGACGATGTGAGAAAGGTGTCAAGGTCGCTGGGTTATCGGCATGCTTGACGATTACTCTTGGTTTTGAAAACGGATGAACAAGGAGACACACAAGTAAAATCCACTTGAGTTGTCTTTTATTTTTAATTAACAGCTGAAATTTTCTTTCCACCCTAATTTCAGTTTATTTATATAGCTTCTGATCCAGTTGTAGGTAGCTCCTTGTAACAATTTAGCTGTTAATACATGATTTACGCATAAATGGAATACGGGAAACATAATAATGGGTATTAAAAATATATTTCATAGAAGAAAAACAGACCTGATATATGAAAACTATTATCATATACGTGTTTTAGGAGGTCATTTTATATAGCATCAGTTGAAAAATCTAGTACAAATATTTTCAAACGCAGGCGTGTAATAGCTTCATTCTTGAGATAAAAACAGTTTTTTTGTCAACGAATTATAACAGTATTATATAGACCAATGTAACATACAATTATATTCAATTTCATGACGGACATCTATTATCATTGTTGCGGAAGCATGAAACAGAATACGCCATTTTTGCCAGAGAATTTCTCTGGTCAAGACAGATCAACGCAGTTGTGTTTAATTTGGAGTGCTTTATCACCGTCTTTTCCCCAGTTTGATAATGCTGTCCCGCTTCCAGGTGGCAGCCGTGTCCATTTTCACCTTATTAGGGGTAGAAAGGAATCTATCTTAATTCTCTTCGCCTCGTCGATACCCAATATTATCAAGGTTCAAGTTTGCTTAAACCGCATCCGATATCCCTCGGAATCTCGCTTAACTCTCTTTGTCTTGTCGATACCCGAAATTATCAATGGCCATGTTTGCTCAAGCCTTGTCCGGTATCCCCTTGGGAGGCCATCTTGTGCGAAGCCCTCTCTCAACCATGGCTGTGGCTCCTATTTAAGGTGACGTCTGCAAATTCCGAGCGTCTTGCCGCCCAGACCTTATTTTCTGTCCTCCGTGAAGTGATCCCCTCGCCCTTGTGATCTCTTCAACAGATCGTCTCGATGCAATCCGCCCTGATCAGAAGAAGATTACGAAAACCCGTTTATACCCTAGAAGATTGTCCTGGCCTAATCTTGTCTTACTGGACGCTTTTACATCAAGACCCCATCACGGAGACCTGGCCATTGGTCTTCTAGTTACTCAGTTCATCCTCCAAAGGTAACCAGGAGTCCTTTTCTCGTAAGTCCCATGACTTCATTCCGAGTCGTAAGAAGAATTCCCCATTTGGTGTAACGCCAATAGTCTTGCTAAATCTTTCATTCAATCCAACTTATTGGATCACTTATATATTTTCCTGGAAATAGTTTCTTCAATTTATGCCTGTCATAATATTCTTTTATTGTACTGATTATTATTTAGCTTTTTATATTTATATGTGCTCTTGTTCTTATTAATTGTATTAAAGTTTATTTTTGTAGAGGGGTTAATCTTTCGCATAACCCTTGAAACGAGCCCGGCAAACTCATTCCCTTTTAAAAATCCAATCTATAAAATCGCACTCTAAGTAGAAGCTCCTTGGCAAGGAAGCGAGAGGCTATCGTATTTCATGGCAAGAATCAAAACAAGAAAACGAAAAATTGTCGCTCTTCTTGGCTATAATCAGAACAACTTTTTCTTGAAGAGTCACCATACAAGATAATAAAGCAATTTCATAATATTGTATCAGCTTTTTAGACAGTTAGTTATTTAAATTGAAATACCACTATGTAATATTTTGGATTTGGACATATGACTATACGAAAAGGGTTGAAGTGAATTAAGAAAAACGAATACTTTACAGTACTAAATGCTGGGTAAGTTTAGAGAAAGGAATCTAAGGCTACATGTAAGGTGGTTTGGAGGATGAAAAACTGACCACAACCGGGTTAAGAGGATTGAAAAAGTCCGTGGGTGGGTAAACATGTTGAATTTAATAGATTATTTTACGAAAGTTAGTGTCCTCACTGCAAGCAGGTTAGTTAGTACTAAATACCAGAGGTTTCACCTTGATAAGTGACAGAGCGCCTCGTTATTGAAAGCAAATAGTTTGATTTTAAAATTGAAAGACAATCCAGTCTCATGCCAAGGTTCTATATATTTCTCGCAACTGGAAAATACGAGGTAATCAGATGCAGGTCGAAGTCATAAAGTAATTTGTATAAGTATTCACACCTTGTATATATAAATATTTAAGGTATCGATAGGACTTAGAGTCCTTAAAGTATAGGCGAGTGTGTGCAAGAAAACGTCCTTTGCAAATATTTGAATAAGTATTATCTTTTTTAATTTTAGTAAGAGACAAGTGTTTAGATAACTCTGGCACGCATTAGCCCAGATCAAAGTTCCTTATGAGACTTCCTGTGGGGAAATTACAGCTGGCAATGTTTCTTATATGGAAGGGTGTGCCTCACTTTTCGTATGATAAAAGTAAAGTACCACTGTTTGTTTTGCAAGTGATTACTATGATGTTCTAGTTTATGGTCAATATGTACACCAAGATTTTTTCGACTTGTTACCATTTAATTGTAGGTGTAGGTTAGATGCATTTCTCTTATTTGTCAAGAACCTATAGGATGGTCTTTTGATGTTTAAATATAGTTGATTGGTAATGAGCTACGTATTGACTATGGAGAGAAATCTGTTAACTGTTTTGCTGATATGGAGCTCATTATGACCTGAAATTATTAAGGACTTGTTATCTGAATATTGAATGCTTTATGTTTTAATGACACGTGTAAAAAGCATTCACATAACAAAATAACAAGAATGACCTAAGGATATTGTTTTGTAGGACAACAATTTATGCAAACCTGACTGGATTTACATCCATTTAAATTAACTTATTTCTTTTTCGTATTTGAATAAATAAGACCAGCCGATAAGTAATGCCGAATTTTTTTATATTTCTAATTATTAAATGAATAGTAAAAATTGAAAGCAGGGTTGTTTTTATACTAGACTAGTCAACTTAAAGCCCAGTTACTTATATGTCTTAACCTAACCAAAGGCTTACATTTTAATATTTATCACCATAATATACTTATTATTACATTAATTGATATACAATCTATACAATCTGTAAAAGTATTGTAAAATAGGTGAAGAAGGACCTCGTAGCGTAGCACATTAGGTTATTTCTTGCAGCGCGTCCAGTTTTAAAAGACAAAGTTTCAACATATGAATGTGATGACCGCATGCCGAACAGTAGCTAGCATTCACTACAACTTTTACAACTTTTTGGATACATATCTTAACAACCACTGCTCATAAGTAATAAGTATTGGCAGCGATTAGAGCAAGAACATGGAAGATTTGGGGAACTTAGAAAATGCAGTGCCAAAGATAGTTTCACAATTTTCTCTTAGGGAAGGTTAGTTCTAAAAATATACGCCATTAAGGACGATCAGTAGAATTTGATTAAGATCTTTTAAAAATGAATGTGAAAAGACTGATTTTAACTGTTGAAAAATGGCTGAAAAACTTCGTTCGACTCGTTCCATTCTGAATCGTAATTTAAATCAGATAGTTAAGGTTTCACGATTGGAGCAATGGATTCATCACGACCTGTCAAGAGGTACCTTTATCAACTAAATATGAACCATTTTTATGTGAAATTGTACAGTCCACGAAAGTTTGGTTATGTATAATATCATTAAACATTCTAAGAATTGAATTAGTATTTAAGGGAGGGACAACCAATGCTCCAGCCGAAACAAGGGCCTGATCTCCAAAAGATTTGCTTGTGTTTTTGGAAAGATATGAATGCCATAATTCAGTTGGAACTTCTTAATACAAATCTCACACTCAACAAAGAGGTATATCTGACCAGTTTTGCACTTAGGATTAGATAGTTTGTTGTGTCAAAAACTTTAGATGATTCTATAAAGATGGCTAACACAGTCTTCTGGTGATTTGCATTTTTATAAATTCGATCCTTAAGTGCTAATATTCCTTTATCTGTTGAAATATTGGGCTAGTAGTCGAATTGATGGCGACATAAGAGACTCAGTTAATAAGAAGAATAGCTTTCCTAGTGATGATAGAATGGATATAAATGTAATAATTGGATATATAAAAGGCTATAGCGTCAATCCCTTAAATATCGGGCAGATACGAGTAATCATTAGGGAGTCTGAGGAGATCCCTTGTCTTAAAGAATGAGTTAAGAGAATTGACAGAGACAAAGAAATATGTGCGCCTGACATTTTTAAATGATCAAGTGTTAAAAATGAATACTTGGAAATCTCATTTAAGGTCCTTTAGAGTCGATTCAACCATACTGGCGATAAGAAGATTTTAACCAAACTGCTCAGAATGTATTGTTGAGAAAAATCTTTGAAGTTTTTATCTGTATAGCAGATAGAGTTTGATGATGCCATGATAACTAAGGCAAAATAGGAATTTTCTTCATTCTAGTTAGTAATATTATTATGTACTTTATATAGCTTTGGTATTTCGCTATAGAAAATATTTTTTAATTTTTTTTATTAGTGGCTAAAATGAAATTTGTAAGTCTTGTAGACCTCACACCGAATCATTTACGTTTTGACTTTATATATAATCTATTGAGCTGATTAATTGAATCAATTAACACTTGAGGGATCCATGCATGATATAGTCGTTTTGAGGAGACTCTTTTTAATGGTGAAATAAGTGGGCCTGTTTGTGCGATGATGGATATGTTCAAATAACTGAAATCTTATTTTGATGCCTGTGTCTTCCCACACAGGTGTTAAATAACAATTTTCAAACATGCAATATAGGCCTGTGCATTACAGACACTAGCATAAGTACTCGGCCTTGCCAAGGATAAAAATTCCTTTCGCAAATAAATACACATTATCACGTTAATATATTAATATTGTTTTAAATTGTTATATTTTCGCACAAAATATCTCTACGTGCTTATTATTATTATTATTTGTGATGTAAAGGCAGAATCAGGAGAGTTCCACACTCTCCTTAACATATAATATACTTACAATGAGTAAACGTTTCACCGCACGCGCCACGCATTTCACGCGCACGCGCTAATAAACTTTGCTTATTGTTATGAGTGAGCAGATCGAACCTTTATAGATGCAGATTAGGGACACAAAATGTAATATTTGGAAAATAGGAAACGGCCGATATAATGAAAAAAAAGAAGACACGAAAATAAGTGATCAGAGGTATCAGAAAATGTAGGATAGAATGGGTTATTACGTTTAGACCCTGTCTGTTCAAGTCAGGCAACTTTATTGTTGCTTTTAATAGCGAGAAAAGAGATGAAATGCCATGGGAAAACATAACACTAAAAAGATACCTTATATGCAGATTCGTATCAAGGGTAAATAGGTCCAGTTTAAAATTACCTATCAACAGTATATGTAGGTCTAGTGAGGGGTTTAATCACGTTATCAAGGCTTGGAAAGTGAAAGGTGAGTTCCCCCTAGATGGGGGACATTTAACCGCTAGGACTTATAGAGACAGGTTGAAAATGGCTAATTTTAGACGAATGGATTCGATGTGTGGTATAAGAATAATGGTCACATGAGAAGTTTGGTGGGGAATATTTTGCTTGACAAATATGTTTTCACCATCAACTCGCTAGTCACGAATAGATTCTGAAGCGTGGAATACAAGTTCTCAAGTAGAGGTCTTTGCTCCTACGTGTGAGGCATTTTTGGTATTTCTTATTTAATTAGTGAAAGACACTGCGTTACCTTTACATTAATTGCGAAAGGCTCCTGTAATTTTTGCGGGCATTTATTTTACTATAAAACAAATATTTTCATGCAAAGTTAAAGGTAAATCGAGGAAGAATGAAATAATAACGTCGGAAAAGAAGTAAAGAAGTAGGGGGCAGGGAGATTAATTAGGTAGGAAAAGATGCGCTGATGGCTGTGGTTGTGAGGAGACGACAGGTTAGAGACTCATTATCATAATAAATAAAGGTTTTTCGGTATTTCAATCTCAGCATAGAACAATAAATAAACAGAAAGGTACAGTGAAAAATGGGAGTAAGGAGTAAACATGAATTTACAAACTAGAGATTAATAAAATTTCATTTATATATGCACAAGTATAGATTTTTAAGACATCATTTCACGACTGTCTACTGAGCCAAAATCGCCGTCTTAAGTATAGAAAATGCTTAAAGAATATGTGGTCTTGGTGTTCTCTAATGTGACATTTTGCACTCTGAACTTGACAGACACTCTCTTTGAGTGGAAAGTGTTGTGTTTTTTTTTTCAAGGACAAACTGTTTACCTAACGCTAATATATTAATTGTAAAATTCTGCTTAATTTCGAAATTCTTATATTAAAGTATAAGATGGGGTTTGGTTAATGACTAAGCTAGCTTAGATAGCATTCATTAGCCTTGCTTTAAATGAAGAAATAGATGAAAACGCGTTAGAGAAGAGAAAACGAGGTAAGGGCCTGACTAAAGTAACCGGGTAGTTTCAATAATCTGACTATAATTTTGACAAAGTTTATTTCCAAAACTTAACAATGAAAGAACATCATCATGATAACAAAGAGTAAGGAGGAGAATGGAAACAGAGTTGGTGTAAATGAATTAGGAATGATTAAAAATGAATTAATTGATTTGATTGAATGAATACAGAACTTGCAATTGAGGAATTAATTGATATGCCGGGATTGAATGATTACATATAAGAAAAATGGCTTAGCAAAGTGGTAATAATTAAATGTTATAAATATTTTGAGGGACGAAGGCGTGTGGCCAAAAGGTCTATAAAGGTACACACTACTGTATGCCAGGCAGTCACTATTGGCGCTGCGCTCAGGTACAATTGAATTGGGGAAAGGTAAGGACCTCATATTACAGTGCGATATTATTAGGTTGGCTCTTTAAATGGAAGTACGTTTGCCGGGTTCGTCTCAACTTTAATACAATTAATAAGAACAAGGTCACATATAAATATGGAAATCTAAATAATAATTAGTACGACAAAAGAATATTATGACAGGCAAAACTTAAGGAAACTAGATGCGGGAAAATATATAAGTGATACAATTAGTTGAATTGAATGACAAATTTAGCAAGACTATTGGCGTTACACCAAATGAGGAATTCATCTTAGGACTGGAAACGAAGTGGTGGGACTTACGAAGAAAAGACTCTTGGTTACCTATGGAGAATGAACTGGAGATATGGAAGACCAATGGCCAGATATTCTCGATGGGATCTCGATGCGAAGGCGTTCAGAGAGACTCCGAAGGGAGTTAAAATTACCTCGGCTCCAGGGAGAAGTAATCACGAGAGCGAGATTCATTTGCGGACGGCAGGAAGTCTCAATCAATGTAGTGAGACTAGAGAAACCCAGGATAATTTTTAGTGGGGTAAAGTGGTTTCCGCTATCTTCCTCTGATCAGGGTGGATTACGCGAAGAAGATCTGCTGACAATATCACAAGGGTTAAGGGACCACTTCACGAGGGACAGATATTAAGGTCTGGACGGCAAAAAGCTCGGGTTCTCTCTATCTGCTGAGGATTTGCAGACATCACCTTAAATAGGAGCCACAGCTATGGTCGTTAGACGGCTGCGCGTAGCGAGGGCGTCCCTAGGGGTTACCGGATGCGGCTTAAGAAAACATGAACCTTGATAATTTCGGGCATCGACGAGGCGAAATGGAATTAAGCGAGATTCCCAAAGGATATCGGACGCTGGTTAAGCAAAAATGAAGCTTGATAATTTGGGGAATCGACGAGGTGAACGGGAAATAAGATAGATTTCCTTCTACCCCAAGATGGGGAAGATAGACACGGCTGCCATCTGGAAGCGGGACAGCGTTATCAAACTGGGGTGAAGACAGTGATAAAGTACCCTAAATTAAATACAGCTGCACTAGTCTGTCTCGACCAAAGAAATTTTGTCTGATAACGTCGTATTGGGTTTCATGCTACCACAATAGATTGTGGCAAATTTTAACGTTACGAGATATATATTTTAACTTTGATATAGTCTATGAATACGTTATACTCAATACATAGGTGGTTGCTGGATATATATATATATATATATATATATATATATATATATATATATATATATATATATATATATAACCTCAGGAAGAACTTGTCCGACGAGTAGGAAAGCACAAGTGGAAGATTGAAAGTGCGTGGGAGGCAGGAAAAGAGGAGGTCTACATTGATTGGTTGGATTAAAATGCGTCAAACAAGGGTTGTGATTGTTTAAAGGGAACTATACATCCTATATGGTAATTGTATGGGTTAAATAATATCGGAATGTTGTACAAATTAATTTTAAAGGGCGAGATGCATAACTTCTTAGGAGCTAGCAAAGATGTCAGCTGCTACAACATTACATTAGGATATTCATGCAGAAAGAAGACACTTATAGGTCATAGTTAGACTTGAAAAATGAGCTCATATAGACACTGAAAAACCTAAAATTCAGTTCGCTTACGGGAACGATACATTATGATATTAAAAAAACAGGGTTTTGTACTTCAAAATTACAATATTAACGGAATATTTTCCGGATCTTAGCATAGAGAATGAAGACGTTTATTTACGATTATGTACTTCGAAATTAACCCCTACTCATATTTAAGATTAATTAGGTATGACATTTGCTTGTTAAAACAAAGACTTGAGGCAGCACCAACTGAATACCAATACTAACTATTGGGAAAAGGTGCTGATTAAACACGTTTTGCTACCATTTTGAGCACATGACAGTCTTCTTGGGCAAAATTGTTGCTGTTCTAGTTACCTTAGATGAGAAGAAGCTACATATCTGGAGAGTATCTGGAGCATTGCATATGACTGCTGAAAGCGCTCCCCTTTTCTCGTCCTAACTAGCGATCTTACAGAAGCTCTACACAAACGGAAGGGAGTTTCGTCAGGGAATATAACTTCGCCCAAGTCTTCAACAGTTTTTTCTTTATATTTATTACGCAGGTTTGGTAAATATGCAAGGTTCTTATTGGTGATATGAGGCTTGTTTGCAGCACTTCTTGAACCCCATCATGAGCAAGCTTGGCGCTGGAGGCAACCTGATACTTGAGCTGGGAGCTTACCAGGAAGCAATCTTGGCGTTCATTTGAAGTTTTTTAGCGTCCATAAGTCTTCTTCATAGCAGTGCAACCATTCATTTTAAATTTATTAATGGTATCAAAGATGGTGTTCCTTTATGCAATACACTTAGCAAATATCTACTTACATTTCAGGCCACTTTAGTGCAGAGCAACAATGACTGCACCCATTTCTTTGGACAGAACCATCTCTGGATTGAAAAAGATTCAACCCTTTATTTTTACAAAAAATATTTCGAAATATATTATAATTAAACATCATTCATTTAACCCATATTTGTCATCACTTAACCCTTTTGATCGAATAGCAATGCTAAAGGAACTGAAATTCAACTCCTGTAGAAAAAAATCAGGGTGAAATTTGGCATTCATCGAAGGAATGCACGAGTTATTCTTATTTTTCAAATGCTGACTTTTTAATGAAAGTACAATAAATCAAGAGATTAAATGTTAGAATAATTATTCTTTTTACGTTAAGTTTAAAACGAATGATATCTATATATATATATATATATATATATATATATATATATATATATATTAGTTTTAAAACTATTGGCCATCACTATAGATTCTCTATGTGATTTAGGTAGGAGAGATGGCTGGATAATCAAGTATAGTAATATCATGGTCAGTGAACTATTTGATACTAGTTTTGAACTGTGGGAATGTGTTAAGTCTTGATGAGAAAAGAAATAAGCATCTACATAAATATTTTCAATAGATGGAAGCCTGGAGTACTTTTAAGTCTCCTAGTCGATGGTAGCGTTTAGGTTCGACTGGATAAAACACAATAGGTCAACTTTAGGAGATGACATGTCATCCCAAATTATCAGACTACGGAAACCTCACACTAGACTTCAAACACATTGGATTATGTATTTGTCCAATTCCCTTAATATCTAAATGACATGTATTTTTCATTACACCAAGGAGAGAAATTTCAATAACTGAGAAACAACACTCCAGTTACTTGTTATACTTCCTGGTAAGATGCTTCTGAAGTTGTCTCTGGTTCACGAGTGTCTTTATATTGGGAATACGGCAGTTGTTTAGTATTTCTTGAAGACGTCTCTCCATGGTGGCTCTTGATGCACAGACACCAGTACCCGTCTACTCATTTTGAAGCTTTCCCAATTTTTGAATCGCCTTTTATTAACAATTCTCTCAAGTTGTTGCTCATCTCTGTTGCTTGAACGCATTATCCTACCACACTTTCGCCTTTCAGTCAACTTTTGATTAATAAAATTCGATACAGCACCCTGTGAACAGCTAATCTTTTTAGTAATGACTTTGTTTGGCCTACCCTATTTGTGAAGGGTTTAGATGATCGTCTTTTACACAACAGCTAAATCAACAGTCCTCCCAATGATTGTGTTTGCGTATAATAATAATAATAATAATAATAAGTCTTTTGTAATGCGCTCTTCAAGGCCTGAGGCCTTCCCAGAGCGCACGTTGTGCTGAGATGAGAATGGAAATTCAATGGAAATTCAAGAGGGGGGAGAAAGCAATACTGAAAAGATGTGTTTTCAGGAGACGCTTAAATGTGGTAAGAGAGGGAGAAGACCTGATTTCAGCAGGAAGAGCATTCCACAACTTAGGGGCGCAGATTGAGAAGGAGCAGTCCCCCATTGAGCAGAGGGATGAACGAGGAATATTCAAAAGAGGTGCATGTGATGACCGAAGGGCTCGAGGGACATGGCGTGGCGAGAGGGCAGAAGAGAGGTAAGACAGGGCCTTGTTGTTTAGGGCCTTAAATGTGAAGAGAAGTATCTTGAAGTGAGAACGAGATCTGACAGGAAGCAAGTGCAGTTCATGCAGCAAGGGTTTCAAGGGAAAAAAGCGAGGGCGACGGAGGAGAAGCCGGGCGGCATATTTCTGTACAAGTTGAAGGGGGCGGAGAGAGGAGGATGGCAGATTCACAAGCAAAGAGTTACAGTAGTCAAGGCGTAAGGTGATGAAGGCATGAACAACAGTCTCAAGACTTTGGCGATCAAATTGAGAGCGAATGCGAGAGAAGTTACGAAGGAAACATAGAGAGGATTTGCTGACATTGCGGATATGAGGCTTAAAGGAGAGATGCTCATCAAAAACAACACTCAGATTCCTAACGCAGTCAGAGAAAATGATAGTATTACCGCCCAGAGTAAGCGAGGAAAAGAGAGATTTAGATTTTTTCACAAAAGCAGGGATGCCTACGAGGAAGACCTCAGTTTTGAAGTGATTAAGCCTGAGGAAGTTGGTAGAGAGCCAGTCAGAAATGGAGGAGTAGGCAGCCAGGAGGTCAGTGATAGAGTAGGCAATAGACGTGGGGGATGAGGAAACCAAAATTTGAGTGTCATCAGCATATAGGTGGAAGGATGGACCGAGATTACGGAGAAGGAAACTAAGAGGGAAGAGGTAGATACTAAATAGTAGAGGACCAAGGACGGAGCCTTGTGGCACTCCAAAGCGAATGGGGATAGAGTCGGATGAAGCGTCGTCAATCACAACGGATTGGGTATGAGTCGAGAGGTAAAAGCGGAACCAGTCAAGCACGGTGCCTGATATGCCGAGGAAAGAGTGGAAACGATCAAGTAGGACGGTATGACCAATAGTATCGAAGGCAGAGGAGAGGTCGAGTAGAACGAGGATGGAGGCACAACCCATGTCCGCGGCTCTTCGTAAGCAATCGGACCCATTGAGAAGGGCGGTTTCTGTGGATTGACCTGACTTGAAACCAGATTGATAGGTTTCATCAATGTTACAGGCCACCATGTGACTGTTGATGCGTGAAGCAACCACTCTCTCCAGAACCTTAGAGAGAAAAGGAAGTTGCGATTTTGGGCGATAATTGGAAGGGTCAGTGGGGTTCAGTTGAGGCTTTTTAGGAATCGGACGGATGTGGGCACGTTTGAAGGAAGAGGGAACAAGACCAGTTGCAAGCAAAGTGTTGAACAGGTAAAGAAGCGTTGGGAGGATAGCAGGCAGAATTTTACATAACAGTTTAGGCAGAAGAATGTCTTTTGGGGAGCCCGGTTTCTTAGAACGCGAGAGCATGGCTGTAAGCTCCAACGCGGTCACAGCGGGGAAAACGATAAGCGGCTAAGGCGGGAAGTTAGGGAGAATGGCAGGAGCCGGGAAAGAAGGCTGAGGGAGGAAGGCACGGAGGTTAGTGACCTTATCTGCGAAGAAATTCGAGAGAGTAGCAGGGATAATGGGTGGGGAGACTTGGACTCGGGAAGTAAGACGAGAGAGCAGACGCAGGATAAACCTTATTTAAACCTTTTGAAAAGTAATTTAATCAAACTCTATATTAAATATCCTAATATTTGAGATACTTGATTTCTGATTTTCAAGAAAAATAAGCCATAATTATAAAATAAAAACAAAAAAGAACTTAAAATATACTTCTCCTTCTTCTACGCTTTTCCCTAGTCGGGGTCGCCGTTCTTGATGGGTCGTTTCATTCGGTAAAAGACATCCATTAATGTTTTGACAGAGACTATATGGACAGATGCCCTTTTTGACTCAACCCTCCCTATTCATCCGGGCTTAGGACCGGCACTGAGTTGGGCTGGATGGCGCTCCTCCCAAGTGGCTAGGTATGAGTATATTATCTGAATTACATGGGCCTGCATTAGAGCTTGATTCGTGTAGTTCCCCAACATTTGTTAACGCTCAGGCGGAAATGTAGCAGTAGTTTCCTCATGATCGATGCAGCTTCTTCTGTATTTTTTATATTTTTCAAATTTAACCAATTCCTCCATCTAAGTAACAACAACAACAAGGAGTAACAACAAGGAAAGAAGGTACCCTAGGAGACCTTACGGTCCATTCAAAGAGGGTACCATTGGACTTGCAATCGAGCGGGCACAAGGCTGCTCAATTGTTTTGCGTCCCTAAACGGCCACTTTTCAAGACCTTGTCTAGTCTAGACTTGAAATGGTCAACAGATTTACTGTTGACAACTTCCACTGGAAGTGCGTTCGACTTACCGCAGATACTGTAGGTGAAAAAATTTCCACACAGATTGCGGTTGTAACGCTTCAGTTCAAGTTTAAAGCCATGATTGCGCGTTCTGTTCTCACTCAGTGTGAAAATATCCCGGTAGTCAACATTGTCGAACCCTCGAAGTATTTTGAAAACTTCGATGAGCTGACCACGCAGTCTACGGGTTTCCAGCGAGAACAGATCTAATTCCCTTAGTCTATCCTCATAACTTTTATGTTGGATAGAGGGAATCAGCTTGGTTGCCCTGGCTTGTACGCGTTCCAATCTCGCGATGTCCTTTCGCAATGAAGGACTCCAAAATTGTACGGCATACTCCAGGTGCGGTCGGACAAGTGAGTTGTACAGGCACAGTACAATCTCCTGGTTCCGATAACCAAACTGGCGCTTAATATAGCCTAGCATCCTTTGGGCCTTTTTCTCCGCCTTAATGCACTGTTTCGAGAACTTGAGGTCACTAGTGATTGTTACACCCAAGTCCTTCTCAGTGTCGGTGGATTCCATAGCAGTGCCCTTAAGGATATACTGAGATTGGGGGTTTCTGTGGCCGATATGCATCACTTTGCATTTTCCCACGTTGAAAGGCATTTGCCACGTGTCCGACCACTCCCCAATCTTCCCAAGATCTTCCTGCAGGCGGGCAGTATTTCCATCTTTTGCAACGTTCATACCAAGCTTGGTATCATCGGCAAATTTGGAAATCTTGGCAACCATGTCACCGTCCATGTCGTTGACGTAGATGATGAATAGTAGTGGTCCCAGGACAGAACCTTGAGGCACCCCGCTAGTAACGGGCACCCACTCAGAAGACTGTCCATTTACCACCACCCGTTGCCGTCTGCCACTTAGCCAGTTCTCGATCCAGCCGGCTACCTTTCCGTCTATGCCAAGTGCTCGCACTTTTCGGAGAAGGCGGCGGTGTGGTACCTTGTCAAAGGCTTTTTGAAAGTCTAGGTAGACCACATCCACCGCCTTGTCCCGATCGTGCTCACTGAAAACGAAGTGGAAGAATTCCACAAGGTTCGTCAGGCATGACCGTTGCCTTCGGAAGCCGTGCTGGGAACTTCTCAGTAGCAGGTTTGACTCTAAATACGACGTCACTTTGTCCACCATGATGCTTTCCATGAGTTTACCGACTATCGAAGTCAGACTGATAGGTCAGTAGTTCGACGGTTGGTTACGGTCTACTTTCTTGAAGATAGGAGTCACCTCCGCCTCACGCTAGTCTCTAGGAACGCATTTGGTCCGGATTGACATGTTAAAGATAGCGCACAGATGTCGTGATACTTGATCGCGCACTTCCTTCAACACTTTAGGTAGAAACCCGTCCGGTCCAGGGGACTTATTCGTCTTTAGGTCAGCGATCTTTTTCTTTATTTCTCCTTCGGTGAAGTCCATTGCCTCCAGCTTTTCCCCCGAGTAGGAATCCGTCGGCTGGGGAATGGGACCACACTCTTCAGTAAACACTGAAGAGAAGTAGTCGTTGAGGAGGTTAGAATTTTCTGCATCTGAATGCTTTAATGTCCCCTCCTCGTTCCTCAAAGGGCCAATCGTTCGACGGATTGGTTTACGGCTGTTCACATATCCAAAAAACTCCTTGGGATTCTCTTTACAGAGTCTCGCCACTCGGAGTTCCTCAGACCGCTTAGCCGCCCTTATACTGGACTTCACTCTCCTGGCTAGCCTCCGGTATTCGTCAAAGTCACCCGAGATCTTCGATTGCCGGTACACATTTCTCTTCTCCCTAAGCAGTTGGCCGATTTCTCGATTAAACCACTTTGGTTGAACAGAGGACCGACGGGGGCATTTCAGAGGGATAAAACGCGATTGAAGACTCATGAATGTGGTTTTGAAACTGTTCCAAGAGTCTTCAACAGCATCGCACTCTTCTAGCCTCGCGTCAGTCAGTCCCGCGCGCAGACCTGCAAAGTCTGCTCTTCTCAAATCCAGTTTTCTTGATTTACTAGTTGCAGGCTCTGCTTTGGGGACTTTGACTACAAATCTAATTAGTCGGTGGTCACTGCCACCGAGCTCTTCGCCAACAGAGAGGTCCTCAACGATGTCGTCCTCAGAGGTGAAAACCAATTCGAGGATATTGTCTCCTCTCGTTGGCTCTCTCACCCACTGAGTGAGGAACTCGTTGTTCGTGAACTCCAGGAGTAGTGCGTTCTCGCCACAGGGTTCTCTGGTTTCCCAGTCAACTTGTGTGTTGAAATCACCCATGACGATACAAACTCTGTCTTCGACAAGTTCTCCTAGCAGCTGGTACAGATCTCTGTCCTTTTCAACGAGTTGGGCAGGAGGTCTATAAAGCACCAGGGTCCTGTATTTGGCAGGACCTATCTCTAGGTCAACACCTAGTAGTTCATGGTCGGATATGATGTTGCAATCCGTCGAGTTGAGAGTATCCTTGACATACAACATCACACCACCACCCTCTCTGTCTGGCCTATCTTTCAGGAAGAGCTGGTAACCGGGAATCGTGAATTCACCTTCAAAATCTCGGCTAGAGGTTTTTATCCACGACTCCTTTATGGCCACCATCTCAGGTTCCTCTGTTACTACGAGGCCACGGAGCTCAAGAAACTTATTCCTGATTGACCTCGCTTTGAACAGAAGAACCTTGAGGGAGTCCCCTAGTGTAGGACTCCCTACGCTCTTCCGTTTTCCGGCTTCTCTGTTTTCGTGGTCACACTCTTTTTGACGACCTCCGAGAAGGTCGTTCTAGGAGTGACACGGGCATGCTGGCGCACGTTCGCTTTCACTCTGTTTCGAACGCTCCTTTGGGTGCGTTCCACGACATCTTGGATTAGATTTGCGAGAAAGGCCTTCCCTTTAAAGGAGAGATGTACCCCGTCCCTTTGGTAGAGGTCGTCTCTACCGATAAAGGTACGATAAGGGTCCACGAAGAAGACTCCTTCTGCCGTGCAGAGATCCGCAAACCTTCTGTTCACTGCGACGTTTCTTTCGTGAGCGGTTCGGGATGGACCTCTTCTCGGAAGCATCCCAACCACCACACGTTTGCGGGTTTTAAGCCCTATGTCGTCCACGGCTCCCATCACTGTTTGGATGGTCTTGCCACTGAGGCCAACCTTACCCCCTCTGAGGTAGAGGTCGTTGCCGCTCACCATCAGAGCAACAACTGAATTCTCAGAAACCTGAGCTTTCTCTGCCTCTACTCTGATGGTGTGGTTACCCCGTCCTGACAGGCAGCTTACCTTCACGCTAGTGCGAAGGCGGGCCGCTAGCAGTGGCTGCAGATCCCGTGTTTGCGAGTCACCAATGAGGGTGACCTTCGGACACTTGGTCTCTGAAGACGGGGCTTTCCGTTATGGAAGAGGCCTCCCCTTTTCCTCTTTACTCTCCACATTCTTATCTTTCTTTTTCTTCTTGTTTATCTGTTTTTCTTCTATTTTGGGTTCTACTTTTATTTCAACTATCTTCTTTTTCTTTTTTTTCTTCGTTTCTCCTTTCTTCTTTTTCTCCTTTTCTCTCGCCTCAGCTGGCTTAGCGTCAGATGATGCCGGAATGTCCGCTTCATTACCAGGGGATTCCGACACGTCAGAGGGCGGCGCCTCTTCTAGGCATCGAACCTGAGCTACGTTAAGGGCTTCGAGCTTCTCCAACTTTCCCTCAAGGACCTTAGCTCTCTCCTCTGAGGCTCTATAGAGGTCTTTTAATTTTTCCACCTCTCGCGTCAATATGCAAGTAGTGCAGATACTTTCAGGGCTGCATTTTGAGTAGCAGCCCTCCGGAAAGTCAACGCACCACTTTTCTAACTGGCATATTGCACAGTTGTGTTTGAGACGAACGGGTCCTTTTTTGCCTGTCATTTTGAGCGCTTTCTCTCTCTCTGAAAACTCGTGACCAATCAATGATAAAAAAGGGGGGTTGGTGAGTTCTCTTAGCGTGAGTCGCTCCCGCCTATCGATCGGAGAGGTTTCGGATCTTTCAGAAGGCACGCTCCATGTGCTGCTGTTCGTCCGACCGAGTCGTCAAACCTCGGCGTGCCGTGGCTCCCAACAAAGCAGTACTGACGCTCCCCGAAGGGGCCATCGATTTGTCACCAGTTGAACAACAACGAAGCACGCCCCGTACTAAACTCCTACTAGTTCCCTTCACAACGGCCAGGATCTCGGAGTAGCATTCAATGGATATCCCGCCACACCAAGGAACTCGACCCAAGACTTTTTATTGGCCTGGCAACCAACATGGGAACAAAGGGCCGTCACCTCGGACCAATGCTACCATAAGCACCCGTCAACGGGCACTGGGAACGGTCAATAATTACGCGCCAGGGAAGGGGTTAACGAGGCACTACCCTAATCCCATTCATCGTGCCCCAACGCCTAGGACACCTCTAGTCCTAGTCTCTCGCAACCAGTGAGCGTCGATTGGCGTTGTTTATAGAGGTTCCAAAGCCTCTCTTCTGACGCATGAGGTAGCTGCCAGGTCCTTATAGGTAGATAGAGGAAGAAAGGGAAAGAGTGACACGATAGGAGTAGGCTTTTTTTTCTTTTTGTATGAGTGGGAGATAGGATATAGGTAAAAAAAGGAGAGGGATAGAGTAGAAAAAGGAATGAATGACGCACTTAGTCTGGAACCTCGTTTCCGACCAAATCGACAAGGGAAGCCCTACCAGGGGTACCCAGAAGAGGTACCCCCGCCGACATAGCTCGAAAAGTCCAAGGTCCACACAAGCTCTCTTCCCGCGACAAGGGGGCGTCACCTCTCCCTCTGGTTTCTTTTGAGAGAGAGAGAGAGAGAGGTGTCCTACTGCATGGTGTAAATTGGCTTCCTTTTCTCAACAATAGTCTCATCCATCTTTTTAAAGTCCTCGTATAAGTTTATGGCTTTTCGCTGTAGCAGGATGCCTTTAAATTGAAAGCGCTTTCTATTCATAGCTTCTACTCATAATATTAATGCTTTATCTCTCTTCACTAACAGCTTAATAGACATTTAGGATTTTATGGCGTTTTAAGAGGAACGGTTTTGCGACTTGATTTTCAACATTTTCGTTATTTACTCATGTGTTTTTTCTGCCTCTCGATTCATCATCATATACTAGTGATTCCGATTTAAAATTAGGTACTTCTCCAAATTTTTCTTTTTGTCAGACAATATATTTTCTTTGTACTCAAAAGTTTCGATGAATATATATAGTATATACAGAATGAAGCAGAACCGATTGAGCAGTTTTGAGGAGTTGTATAAAAGTAAGGGGGAAGAAGAAATCTTATTATAATCGAGCTTAGCAGTACATACCATTTATAATCCCTAGGTTCTAAAAATAATGCAATGAAGATGGCGGCCATTAACAGCAACACGTTCTCACATTCTGCGCGGTATGGCGTTAACTTCTGCAATAATCCGCTACTTTAGCTGTGGTAGGGTGTGAGGGCGACGTTTAAACACCTTTTCTTTCAGATATTCCCAAAGAAAGAAGTCACAGGTGACCGCGCAGACCACCCTAAATCACCCCTCAGAGACACGAGAAGTCCGGGAAACATTCGTCTCAAAACATTGAGTAAATTTCGGGCTGTTAAAGCTGTAGCCCCATCCTTCTGCAACCAAACGTCCCTAAATCCCTCATCTTCAACAATATCCCCCATTCTGGGCTGCAGAAAATTGTGCAACATTGAGACAAAATGTTCGGAATTCACGGTCACGGTCATTCCTTCCTCCTCAAAGAAGTACGGACCTATGACGCCAAATTGTGTTTGCTACTGAAATGGGGGTGTCTACGGAGCACGCGCACCTTCCTTCCCCCTCCTGCCCCCTCCTCTCCCCTAAGCATTGACTCCTCAAAACTGCTAAATCGGTTCTGTCGCATCGTTTATATGAAATTTTAGTTTTTAAATTAAATTACCAAGATAAATTAACTTTTTTACCTTATTCTAATTTTTTGAGGTGCACTAGCAACCAACCACATACATAGATAGCATTTGCTATAAAAAACTTCTGTAAAATGCCTAGAAAAGAAACCCGCAGTAAGTCTAATGCTTCTTAAGGTATTTTAATTGTATTTTAAAATATTGGGAACGCTAAAATAGTCGCTATATTTTATCATGATCAGCCGGTCTTATGCCAATGGTGATCACAGGTTTTTCCAAGAAGGTTCTTCGGGTTATCAGTGTCTAAGATTCATTTAGGAAAGTCTGAGCTTCTAATGATGTAGGTAACATTTGTATAACACTCTATCTTTATTCCGATAATTTAATTTCCAATGCTCCCATTAGAAATCATTAGTTGTCCAAAGTATACATAGTCTTATAACTGCTATAAAATTTGAATGTCAATGCTAACAAATGATTATTAGTTTCGTCTTTCAAAGGTTTCCTGTCAGACCAAACTGTAAGTCTGGATTATGATAATTCTATTATTATTATTAACAATAATTCTTCAGAATTTAAAAAAAAGGATTTATTCAGCAAAACGAAGGCGACTTAAATATCTTCTTCTGATTCGTTTTGTTCAGACTCTAAAAAACAGAAAATCGCCTCAAGCACTTCCCCAAACAATTTTTGCGGGAGACAGGCAACTCTCCTTCATTTATTATTTTATTTGTATTTTTATTCTAAATAAAGATGTTGCTTGAGTGCATATGTAGGAGAATATATCAATTTCGGTCTTTCTAAATCTTTGTTTCTGTAAAGCTCTTAGATCTTTTGCGCTATCTATTGAACTGAAGGCATTTTATAGCCTGAGAACGCCGTGTAGAGAAGTGGTTCGTATTCATTTATTCGTACAATAATTCTAGAACAGCTTGCAGATAATTACTAATATGTACTATACAGTAATCACTCCTCCCGCACATGTCTACTCCGCGCACTTATTACGTAACTTTGTTTGTGTTCAGCTGTGGTATTTTGGACTTTATAAGTTTCTTTTCAATCGATGATAAATGTTTATTGGGTTGTACTTCTTAACTCGTTTCTCTAATCATTTTAAAAGAAATTGTAACTGAAAGCTTGCCCTAGGCCATTAGAATCTTCTTTTTATTTATACAATTTGTAAACAGAATAACAAGTAAGTCAGAATGATATTTTTACGTGAACTTTTCTAAGATAGAATATTATAACATCTCATTGGTGTTTTTATCATTTTTTATTTTCGTTATTGGTGGAATTTGTCCTTCTCTCGTTTACTTATCAATTGTTTAATGTGTATTGTGCTCATCTAATTATGACATAATTATTTGATCATTTCAATGATCTATGTTCATTTGACAATTTTATTTGCCAGTTTTTTCTTTTTCTGCGATCAAGTGTTACTGCTAGATGTTAGGCATCATTTTATCTGTTACCTTCTTTATATTCAATTTTTCCCTATTTTATCATATCTTCTCATATTTTTTTTATTATCTAAAGTTTTTCTATTAGACTAGTTAATTTATGAGTTATATGACCTCATCTCGCTTATGGTTACCAGATATGCCCATTGTAAAAGATAAATTTTCTATTATATTTTTGCAGTTTTATAAAGACTAAGTGAAACTTACTCGCAAGTGTAAAATAGACGATATTTATTTTATTCTATTTCGCATTTAAAATTTTGCTTTGTTTCTCCTAGTAAGAGCTTTGTCCTTTATTACTTCAAATCTTTTTTCAATCTTCTTTCGGCCTAATCTCTGATCGCTACCTGGATCAGAAGAACTGATATGTCCTTAATGAAGAGTATGTGATTAATCTCATTTCTTTGTTATAAATAAGAGGTTTCAAGAAATGAGACACCCGCTAGGAATTAAAGTTGCCGTAACGATTCAGAGAAATAACGATTGATTGAACCGAATCGAACGATTACATTCCGTATAGTAAAGGAAGCTGGCGCAACTATTATAAAGTGAAGTTGGGTGACGATGATATTAAAAATATGCGAATAATTTAATAACAAGAACTGGGAAAAAAGTCTTGAAGATTATGAAAAAGAATTTCAAAGATGAAGATTGGAAGAATTGTCTTATGAATACTAAAAGGTTGCGCTGTCTGTGCAATCAATTAATTTCTAATCAGCCAATGAATGAGACCTTGGCATGAAATAATTATGCCAAGGAAGAGTGATCTAAGTATTGAGGATCCCTTATGGTTTGTGATTAATTTAAGGAATCGACAGAAAGATTTTCCTTCACTTTGTTTTGAGTGATGAATTTGCCTTTGTTTCTCCTCGTATAATTATAGACTGATCTGATTAAAATTATAGATGACAAGATTTATCATGAATAGTAAATAGCCAGGAATGAGTAGATATTTTCATTATGTTCTCTTTTCGAAAACTCATCTGGGTTATCAAACCCCAAATAGTAGTTTGGATGGACTTATTTTCGAAACAAAATCTTACTCCAATATTTGCTTCCTTTATTTTATAGACTGTGTGTTTTGAATGTTGAAAAAGTGAGCTTTCTTCATGACAAAGCCCCCTATATGAAAGCTATCGTGCCTAATCAACTGCTTTAAAGCTTTAGTTTTTCGGTAACGATAAATACATAGTCAGGGAATTCACTCCATAATAATGCATGTAGAAATGTTAGAACAACTTGAAACATCAGGTGGGGTTCTTGTATGAGATAAAACAAGTCGTTTTGAGAATCCTCTTAGATTATACCCACATCGATTAATGCTGCAAATGCTTGCAATACCAAATTTTATGTGTTCTTTATTCAAAATTAAATACGGCTTGTCATAGTTTTAACAGGGTTTTTTTATTCCTTCCACTTTCTTCTGTAGAGAGAGAGTCAATCATATTTTGACAATCCGCATATTTTATATTGTAAATAATGTCGGGCCTTGTTTCTTTGGTCTTTGCAGTTAAGTTCTCCTCAGGACCCCAATAGAATTTTGGAAGGAAGGTTTTTGTATGTGCATTCTCGAGGGTTACATAGGAGTTCTCAACTTCTTCATTGGAGGGAAAAGTGCATAGATATACTCGTATCTGCTTGACATACATAAAGAAAATATCTATTTGGTATGATGATTAGTACTCTGATTAATCTGTTGGATATTCTTATAAGTTATGTTTTGAAAGAAATTTTTTTGAGAAGTATAATGAACCTTCCACACTACTTTACCTTAATAGTGAGTATATTATCATTCTGCATTTGTGTTACTTCTCTCTGTCAAGAGAGCCTTATAATTTTTAATTTTTTTAGTTTATTGTTATTTGAGATTGTCTGAATATCGTCGAAAGACGCAAACTTCAATCGCTGGTAGCAAGTTCTGTAAACTCAGTGATTCTTAGTACAATGCCCCGAGCCTACATGCCCACTGCTGTAGAAGAATTGAACTAAATAATAACATAATTAACACAAACCAGGCACACAGTGGGGTTGTAAATTAACTTAGGAGAGCTTGTGACTTCTAATGGCAAAAATAGAAATGATGTCAATGGACGCACATAATCAAACTGGACAGCCGATGCAAAGTTAAGCTACGAGTACATACGTCTTTTGAAGCCATAATCTCTATTTTTAAGAGCTAAATTATTTAAGCAAAGTGACTTTCAGGTTCTAAAATACGTCGTAAGACGTGTCCTGAGAACACACAAAACCCGGAGAAACTGAAGACAACCCTACAAACCAAACAGGGATCTACGTTGGCAATACCTTGCAGATAGTATATAAGAAATACTTTGCAAAGTGAGCGAAAAATTCCTTAAGGAGAAAAGAGAGATAAATAAATTGAACGCTTTTATTTATAAAGAGACCGAGATGTTTCGTAAATGACCCATTTTCAGTTTTACAAAATTAGTCTCAAGTTAGAGTGAGTTTTTCATTTTTAAACACCTATACAATGGAAATAGAAACCAAGTGAACCCTCTCCGTTTAAACTTAATTATTCGTAAAAATCAAAACTCAATTAAAAAACTATTGACAAACTTACGTCCAATGTATTAAGAGATATTATTTTAGTTCTTGTAATCTTAAATATAACTGTCCGCTATTTTAAACATTTTTATACCATATTTTCCATCTTTCCTCCATAATAACATAATGACAGAGAATTCAGTAAACTAAGAACTGTTTAAAGAATATTTCTTCACTCAAATTGGTTTAACCTATTAAATCCAAACAAATTTATTGCTCCATTGTTCGCCAAATGGGTGTTTTTAATAAATTATATAGACGATAATTCTTGGGTGGGGGCAAGCAATACAATCGCAAGTAGAAATTTTTTGTCTATTTGTCAATAATTAATAATGGAAAACAACCTTTAAGTAAAGAAAGGGGAGCCGAATATTTGGGGTGGTATATGTACCAGTTTACACACACGATAATGAACTGTGTCTGTTCTGCAGTCTTTGACAGGAATCCATTATACTCCTGGATAGGCGCTATGCCTCTCTCTGCTGCGTCATTAGTCACAGTCAGGCTCTTCATATTCTCCTCCGCGGCAATGTTTGTTCTATTGTAGGCCCAAGTACTGGGATCTTTAGTTACGAATTCCTGACCGAGATCTAGAGTATGGAAAAACTTTCGAGTGTTCCTTGTGACAAAATCGCTCAACTTCTTTATTCTAATGGTGAGCAAATCCACATTCGCTCTCTTCAGTGGGTCCTGCTCTCCTCCGTTGTTCATGACAGCGACCATCGCCTTTTTCTCAGATTAAGTGACAGCTGTATTAAAGAAGGCAAGTGCCACCAGCTCTTCACTCAAGTAGCAGAAATGGTTGGACAGCTTCTTGATGGCACCTTTTGCAGCTTTGTCATCATCAGCAGATAGCGACTTCAGCAGTTCCAGATCGCCCTTTGGCGCAGCTGTTGGGAGACGGCAGCAGAACCAAGACTTCACATGGTGCTTCACTCCAAATAATAATGCCTTTAAGTTTGCGGGCAGTTAGACTGAATACATCTCGGAAGACAAAATATTCAGAGAATAAATTAGTCGTGCCATAAAGCGAGCGATATGTATTGCTCTTGGTTTGGCAAAGTGAACTCCTCTAGTTGGAATTCACCCAAAGAAAATGATGGTCAGTTCCAAAACCTCCCGGTAATCCTCCCTAGAATGAACTTCTTCTAGTTGGTGCAAGCAAAACTCAATGATGTTGCCTATCATATTAGTCCAAGCCCTGGCAACATCAGCGCCATTGGTTCCTGGCTTGTATTTAGCCAAAGACATTTGCTGTCAGTGACTCTTAAATCTCTTGAAGATACCAATGTCTGTACCGGATGATGGGGCCATTGTGACGAGAAAACCCTCCGCCAGCAATGTCTCATGAGTATGATAGCAACATGCCAAGTCCAGCAGCTTCTTCTCCATCCCAAGGAAGCGTTACGGACTGTTTGCAAAAAACCTTTGCTTAGGATCTGCAGAGCTATCCCTACGGTATTGCTGACGAAGGTGGTGTATTTTTAAGATCGGCTGACTTTGAACTCGTCAAGCAGTTTAGAAGAAGCATGAAGCATAGCAGAGAGAGTGTGTACCACGTGATGATCGCTGGTGTTGGTTCGATCCAGGGCTGAAAGGATGTCTGGACTCAGAATGCTCTTCTTCCCTCTTTTACGCTTCCCCGCTGTGCTTGACCCTGCTTATGCAGTGGCTCCTTCTGTCTAACTTTTTCCGACTAAAGATCTAAAGGAAGAGTCCTCCAGGGTAAGACTTCTCCCCTGCTGACAAGCTTCGGTCTGCTGCTTTGCAATCTTCCGTAGCTTCCTCTCTTCTTGTTGTGACATCTCCTTTTTCTTCTTTGCCAGCTTAATGTGAACTCTTGCCATGCTTCCTCGCCTTCCCTTCTCTCGCTGTGCCTTCAAAAATGTTTTATCCTCTGTGATCTTTATCATCTTTAGTACCTCTTTGTGGGCTATGTCGAAAAGATAATTCAAGGTATCACAAAATTTATCTTTGGTCTTCTCATGTGTTTCACTTATTCGCCCCTTATTCTTATACAACGCCTTCGAGCTTCTTTACAGCATGGTGAAAAGGCTGAATGGGAATGCTGGCCTTTCCTTAAAAGCTTTTGACTTCCTTCATAGTCAGCACTGTTGCTTCATCCTTCACCATTTATTTTTCGCCCATTTGATGCAGATAAACTCTGAATACCTCGCCTTTCGATGGCAGATTGCAGCCCAACAGAGAATACTTGTTTCACATCGAATATACGTTGTCCTGTTTCCGCAAAGTTGTCATCTTATATTTTAAAAAGACGTGTTTATGATTTAACCTGACAGGAATCACCTATTTTGATCCACTCTTGCCTGGCAAAATTTGACTTTTAACCTCTCATAATTAAAAAGTCTATTTGAACAGCATACTTTGTCCAAATTTCCAGTATGATACACCTTTGGAAAAAGTTAAAAAATGCTTCTGGTTATATCTAGGAGGACATTGTGAGCAAATATGAGCCATGTAAAATGTTTTCTATATCATAAATCCATCAAAAAATTACTTTTTTGATATCAAAAGTTACAGCTAAATAAACATATCGACGACTAGAATCTCTCCGCCGTGGACATCAGCCAAGTCAATTAACAACTCCTTACAACGGCCATTCTTGCGTGAATTTGCGCCAGTACTGTCTCACCGAGAACATTAGGGTAAAACTAGTCGTCCTTAATCAGTATCCTGAAGTAAAATCAGTACCGCCCCCCCTTCACTTCGAGGACTCTGAGGTAAAATATATTTCCTTGTTGCATCCTCGCCTTCCTGAGTAACCTTCCCTTCGACGCTCACCCAACGCAAGAGGTCAACGCCGCGTACCTCATTATATTCCGGTCTTCCCAAACCAATTGTTATTATTTTCCATTTAAGCTGAGTGTAGCCCTTTTTAAGACTCTGAGCCGAGTCAGGTAATTAACCCCTTTAATCCCTTGGATTTGCCCATTTGCTGACATCGAATGTGTCCGTTATTTATTTGATCTCGTATCTCACTTAAACCTCTTTTGTATACATTTAATATTTTTTTTTTGTTATTAAACTTTATTTTTGTAGCTTCCTTTAAATAACTTTGAACGACTCTCGGCCATAAATTAACATTTAGGACAATCTACACTCTCTTATTTTTGATAATTATTATACCCACACACTGGGGACGAATTTCTTCCCCATTCCTATTATCCCATCCCTAACTGGTAGAACCAAGCCATTAGCGTATAATTGTTCCTTATATATATATATATATATATATATATATATATATATATGTATAATTGCTATACCACAACCATCTCCTCTATGAATAAAACCCAAATATTGAAGCAACTTTAAAAATATGTACAACTGAAGCCCAATTCCGAAACCTAGACGGCAAACTTTATTATCAAATTCACGGAATAGAAATGAGGTCGGCATTGAGCCCTACTTTTGTGATTTTTTAAATTTGAAACCTAGAGGAAATGCTCTTAGCAAGAATGCAGAACACACCAAAACTTTCAGCAGATTTGTTGATGACATTTAACTTACAACTAACGACAATTTCTATAACTCAACAGCACCTTAGAATCTCATTAAATTCTAAAATACATATACAAGTTGAGTGTAATTGGCCGTATTCCCTTTCTAGAAGTACACGTAAAACAGAGAAGTAACGCAAAATATATCACCTCCGTCTATAGAAAAGCAACAGGCAGACCTCGGTCGATGCCATAACGCGAAAAGTGAGTGCCCTGAGAACTATGAAAAATCTGTAATGAGCTTATACATAAAAAAGCTATCAAGAACTGTTAAGCGTGGAGGTCACTTGAAGAATTTTGAAGATCCAAACAGATCCTTCGACAGAGAATTTGACAAACTACAGAAGAAAATTCTCAACTCAAAGTTTAAGGTACTGGAGGAAAAGTAAAAGTAAAAATATAATACCACTCTACTACAAGAACCAAATAACGGATGCCTAAAAAACAGACGAAAGAATACTACAATAGGATGTGTAATTTTTTCAACTTTAAAATTACATGAAAGTGGGGTAGTAAAAAGTTGCAGCACTACTTATAAAGGGTGACCTTACAAATTTCAGGATGAAAGATTTCATCCTGCCAAGGCCTCTGGTTGCCGTGCATTTCTATACGGCTGGGACAGCATACTGGGTGATAATGCGAACCTACAGCTGGCCACTGATCCCAACCCCTTCTTACCCAGCTGTCTTCCCTCTGCCTGCCACATCTGCTCCAGGTCTGATACAAAGATTGGAGCATCTGCTGGAATGTGACCCTTCCATTTCATCCCGCCCCAGATTATAAAGGAATCATAAAACATCCCCTGCTCAAACTTAAGCAGCTCAACTACCTACTCCCAAGATCTGGTCCAGACAACATTATCTTTGGTGTTGAGAGTCCCACACGGTTTAACCATGGCATTGAAATCAGTGTTCAGGAGTCTTCCCCAGGCTGTCCTCATGTTCACAACCCTGCCATATTGCTGCACTGCCCACCTGGCAAACTCCATCTTCCTGACTTTGTGCTCACCCTTCATCGCCTGCATCTTCCTCCTATGGAATTTTTTTATGTAATAAATCATGAAATATTTCATCCTGAATTATGATGGGCAACCCTTTAATTTCTAAAGATATTTTTGTTATTTTTTTATATAATTTAGTTCTGCTTGGTAATAAGCGAATTGAAAGTTGTGACTTTGTTGTCTGTTTGAGGGAATTAAATGACAACCATTATAATAATAATTATATCTAATTTTCCCGTGTTTTTCTTAGTTCACAGGTTGAAACCTATTCATTAGTCTGCTAAGGATTACTTAGACGTCAGTGTTACAATCCTAACCAAAGGAAATTGACCTACAATGGCTTTTAGAATTAGTACAAGACTGGGTACATTCACACATATGAACTACTTAATTTGAAATGGTAGAGAGTTGTTGCCTTCTGAACTCCCAGCTATTCTGGACGTTCAGAAATATGGACTATCGCTCAGAGAACAAAGTAGTGAGGATGCGAAAAAACTTGACAGCAGCCAGTCTTGCAAAAGGCCTTTACCCTAACGTGCTTGAAAAGGGAAAACGAGCGAACAGTTCTTGAGTGGAGAGCCCGTGTCACATCTTGTTTCAGTAGTGGATGCTGTTAGTGTGCAGCAGAGTATTGATTGAGAAAAATGATAATCTGGACACTCTTGTGTTCAGATGAGAGCAGGGGAGATGATAGCTGCAGTCCAAAAGATTATTGAAAAGAGTGGGGAGATGATCACTTACTTGGGGATCTTTCTGTACGTCCCAAGAAGTCACCTTCGATCAACCCTAGTGCTTCATCCCTGTAAGAGCTGTAAGACTGGTTTGACTGGGTATTCGAACCTTCCTTGACATGTAAACTAACTATAGTGGAAGTGAAGAAGTTTCTTGATAAGCCTATGCAAGTTCCACAGTGGCGCTATAATGCTCAGTCAATAGACAGGTGTATGAAACAAGCAAGTCGGCGGCTGATGCCCAAGAACGAATTAAAGCAAGGATTGAAGAAACTTGTGTAATTATTTTTTACTGATATCATCACTTTCTAATGTTATATGATTATTGGAATCTGTTTTATACAGGAAAATTAGAAATTAGCGATTTTTTAACAGTATTATCGTGAAACAAAAAATAATTTCTAACCTCTTTCTTAGAGCATACAAAATATTTCATACTTCCTATTTAGATGAAGAAATTGTCATTATCAGGACCATTTTTTCTAATTTGTATTACCCCGATTGGTTCATATCGTCTGCCCATTTTGCAGCTAGGAAAACATTCTATGGCAATAAGCCTTCCCGCACTAATGATGTCGGCGGCTGATGCCCAAGAACGAATTAAAGCAAGGCTTGAAGAAACTTGTGTAATTATTTTTTACTGATATCATCACTTTCTAATGTTATATGATTATTGGAATCTGTTTTATACAGAAAAATTAGAAATTAGCGATTTTTTAACAGTATTATCGTGAAACAAAAAATAATTTCTAACCTCTTTCTTAGAGCATACAAAATATTTCATACTTCCTATTTAGATGAAGAAATTGTCATTATCAGGACCATTTTTTCTAATTTGTATTACCCCGATTGGTTCATATCGTCTGCCCATTTTGCAGCTAGGAAAACATTCTATGGCAATAAGCCTTCCCGCACTAATGACTTCAACAAATGTATAACATTGCCATTTAATAATAAATTGAAAAGGTTAAAGGACATATTTGGAAAAGCGGGTATTAATCTATTCTTTAAATATAATAATTCTTTAAACCAATTGATGATTGTCAGGAAACCCAAAGAACATATTAACATAGGAGTATATGTAATACCATGCAACGATTGCCATAAAGTTTATATAGGGAAAACGGAGAGAAATCTAGACAAGAGATTGTATGAACACAAAAAAAATATTAGAGTGGGCAGCGAAAGCAGTGGAATATTTTGCCATGTTAGAGACAAAAATCATACGATCGATTTCAATCGAAGTAAAATGGTATTTAAATCGGCTAACTATGTTAAGAGAAGAATCGTAGAATCGAGCTTGATATCGTTAGTTCATAATTTAATTTAAATCTATCTGAGGGTCAATTTTCTTTTAATCCTGTAATAAGAAAGCAAATAAACAAAATAGTAAAATGTCAGCTCTTCAATATGTTTAGGCCTAATCCCCCTCCCCCCAGATTAGCCACAAGTAAGGGATTGGGGAAAAAGAGGGGATCTTGCACGACCTGACGTTGTGTTATGCTGGTATGCACTTTTCTTATATTTTCTGCCCAGTGTCAGTTGAAAAAGGGTGTGAGATACACCGAAACTGTTCTGAATTAAATTGTCTTCGGAGAATGTGGTTTAATTCCTCATCTTATCTTGCGATATTGCATTAATTTTCATCATATATATATATATATATATATATATATATATATATATATATAAATATATTAATATATATATATATATATATATATATATATATATATATATATATATATATATATATATATATATATATATAATATATTAATATATATATATATATATATATATATATATATATATATATATATATATATATATATATATATATATATATATATATATATATATATTATATATATATATTATATACATATATAGGGTGATCCACTTAAATGACTCAGTCAAATGTAAGTAGATACTCGTATAAATGAAAATTCATATGCACCAATTTATATGTATTCCTTATTATTTCAATAAAAGTGTATTGATTTTGATTTTTTTTAGACATTGTCATTTGTCGAGAGCAATCGGACAGCAAATTTTTGAGTGACGATTTTATTTTTTTAATTGTAGTAATAATATAATAATATTGTTAAAATTTTCAAAGATAACAAAAATTATATATAAATTGTTGTCTACAAATTTTCATTTATATCTAATTGTATGTGACTGAGTTATCCAAGTTTGAATTTAGTAAATTTTTTGCTGTGACACCCGATATATATACATATATTATATATATATATATATATATATATATATATATATATATATATATATATATATATATATATATATATATATATATATAACTCAGTCACATACAATTAGATATAAATGAAAATTTGTAGACAACAATTTATATATAATTTTTGTTATCTTTGAAAATTTTAACAATATTATTATTATATATATATATATATATATATATACTTATATATATATATTTTATTTTTCTCTGCGTTTAAACAAACTCTGTTTACCCTAGGGTGAGCATATTTTCTTTCTCTATATCCCTCTTTTTAAAATAAAATAGCTGATGCAGACGCTAATATTTTGTAGTTCTAGTTCTATAAAATGCAATCCAATTTAATTTCGACTCTATTACCAATACATAAATTAAAATCCGTTGCACTTAGACTCGAACTTGAAAGGTTAGAATTTGCATTCAAATGCGGTCGCTAATTATCAGCGAGTGTTGGATGTAGTATAAAAAAATATGTAAAGTTAAGGGTTAGTTTTCGAGGAAAAATATGGGGGAAATACAATGGAAACAATTGAGAATTCTGAGTAAAATCAGAGTAAGAGGCATAACACATATTTATTTGAATTATGGTGCATTTCAATATCTTCGTAAATGATGGAATAAAGAGAGAGATAGCGGGAATTTATAATTCCGAAATAAGAATAAAATCGTTGATGCAACTAGATTGATGATCTCTATCTTTGTTTCACCTTAGCTTAACCACCGTTCCCCATCCGGAGAAATAATGACCAACTCATGCGATGTTCTGATGTTTGTTGAAATGTGTTTTAAGGAAGTTGTGATTAGTTGCCTTTGGAAGTTTTTATTTCTTGTCCTTTTAATCAAAAGGGAGAGTCTTGGTTCTATCAATGCCTGAATGGACAACGACTTCTTAATTGACAAGAGTCTCTCTGTTGTCATTCTACAGCTTATTTTTACTTTTATCTGAGACACGGGTCAAGTCTAACCATTCAACTGCATCAAAGCTTTAACTTAATCAAATTGTGTAAATATATTTCATCATGTTCTTCCGTGCCAAGGCTGTTTTCTTCTGTCATCAATTGTTTTTATTTGGATTGTTTCTTTTATGACACTTCCAGAAGTTATTTTTGGTTCATTTATTCGAAATTTAACGTTCAAAAATCGTGTTGTTTTCGTTACAAGTTAATTATGTTCCAATTTTAAGAAATTCGCAGGAATCGTAAAAAAATGATCAACCTATATTCTTATTAATGTCATTTTATGCAAGATTATGGTAGATCACTATCATAAAATTGCTGATTCAATTTGTGAGCAACAAACTATGAATAAAAAATAACATGGTTTCAGTAAATGTAGATCTTGTTTTAAACGTTGAATGACCGAAACAATCGAATATGATGTAAGTACGATGTCATGTTTATATTTTACTGAAGCTTTTGATAAATTACAATTAAATATTCTAGAGTCAAAATACTATACAATATGCAAATTGAGAATAATATAAATTGGATAAGAAACTAGTTAACTATTCGTGAGAAAAGATTGCTTCAAAATGTGGTAAAAAAAAGAAAACATATTTTTGATAATGATTTCCTATGACTACTGCCTTCCTTTACTGTATCCTAGAAAAAGAGAGAAGTTTCTTATCCTGAATGCAGAGAACCTGCATTTGAAACTCCTTCGGTGATACACGATGGCCCAGGTCACAAATTTTGTTCTGATATTTACTAACTCTTTCATCGCAGCTTTTCTCCCCAGCATTTTTGTATGTGAACGTATAATAGAAACTATTATATATATATATATATATATATATATAACGTTATTCATATATATATATATATATATATATATACAACTGGTATTGAAAAGGCCTGTTACATTCGTTACGACGCTCTCAACAACAAAGAGACAATGATATTTTAATGCAGTTAGACGTTTTTATTCTTTCAACATAAATATATCTTTAAATTGTAATATGAATCAATGTATCTACCTTTGGTGGCAAGCACGCGCTTTAGGCGAGACCTGAAGGCGGAGGACACGTTGCGGACGAAGTGATTCCTCATGTTGGTCCCCACGCGGTCGACTGAAGACTTCAGCTCGTCGACTTTACTGTGGCAGACCTTGCAGGCCTTGCCCTCGACATGCATACACACACTATAATCAAGGGGATTGAGGTCAGGCGACTGCGGCGGCCAAATCCTTCGATCTGAAGTTTATGCTCGAGCCCTATCACTCTTGCACGGTCTTGCTCGTAAGGGCTGGGGCACTGTCCTGATGAAAGACTTACCCCGCCTTTTTCTTGATCTATCTCACCCAGGGAAGCACTTTCGTTGCCAAGGTATGCCTGTATCAGACTGCGGTGAGCCTGTTACCGGTCGAGAACCACACCAGAGGAATATTTTTCCGATTTGAAGCCACGGCACTGAGCTTCATCATGGAGAGTGTGGGGTTGATCGTGGACAAGCACCGAGTTGAGCGTGAAGGATTTTCATCCGAAATAAATGAGAATATGATTTCCATGACACTTCAATTCTTTGGGAAGGCTAAGACTTCGTTCCCGAGGCTATTCTCGCACAAGCTTGTTTAGCAAAGGCCTTTCCAACAGTTCCAGCTCCTGTCGCCCTCCTGCTTGACAACCCTGGACACTGTGGCCACCGAGATATTCTTTTTCGCCAACGCAGTCATTTTGAGGCTCGGAGCACCTTTGAAGGCCTTTCTCACAGCTAAACGGTTGAAACCTGAGGGCTGCGTGAAAGTGGTCGATCTTTGACGTCTTCCCCGTTCTTATACCTCTCCGCGACTCTGTGGACGGTAATCCAGCTGAAAGTGAGCCGCTTTGCATGTCGGTCATGTTATGGGCTGAGGGGGAGGAGGGGAGAGATCGCGATTCTATTGAACTCCATCTCAACAAACCTACACACTTTGGAAACGACATTTTAATGACACGTGCTGGAAAAGTAGAACTTTAAGTTTGTTTGACGTAAAACTCCCGAAAGAACAAAAAGCCTGTGTAACAGTACTTTTGCAAAACTCGGTATATATATATATATATATATATATATATATATATATATATATATATATATATATAATGTTTAATCAAAATCCCAAGACGAGGAAAATAGCTGGCATCATCCTTTTTATTGTGGTCGAAACGTCGCCGGTAAATAAAAAGGATGATGCCAGCTATTTTCCTCGCCTTGGGATTTCTGTTAAACATTAAATTTAAGCTCCCTAGAAGCAATTCTCATCGATATATATATATATATATATATATATATATATATATGAATGCAATGTCCTGCAGGAAAAAATGAAATGTTGTTTCAGAGTACTTTCGAACTTTATTAAGTTCCTTATCAAGGATAACTAGAAGAAATAATATTATATTAGAGGTATATATACAAAAGAAAAGTATTAAAGTCCGCCTCAAAAACAAGAAATCATCAATGAGGAAGACGGAAGGGGAAAGGTAAAGATTCACATTAAGAATGACAAGAAGCAAGTAGCAAGATCAAACTGAGAAGACGAAAGGGTAACGGATTAAAAGAAACGAGGAGCGAAATAGTGGGGAATATACAATGTATATAACAGAGCAGTGAAATAATTAAAAAAAAAAAATGGGTCCACATAACTAGAGATTGTTTATAAAACTAAAAACAAAAGTCAGAACTAATTTCTTTACGCATTAGTTTAGTTTTTTACTTATATCATCTATTTTATATAAGCCAGGGGAAAGGTTAAAATTATCACATTGGCTTATAAAAGCACATTTAATTATATTCCTTTTTATAGAGTCATTGAGAAGATAAATAAATTTTGCCGAGTTCCAGTGAATTAGATGGTTCTTATCTGACATGTGGACAAAGAAAGCACTGTCATTTTTCCCACTTAAGACATTATATTTATGTTGATTTATGTGAACAGAAAGTTGTTCACCTGTTTGTCCATAATATTTACTTAGGCAACCAGAACACTCAACTGAATACCCCCCCACCCCACCCAAACTATTACAATTATTACGTACTAATAAATTCTTAATGGTCGTATCATATTTAAAAGCAACAGAAATGTTGAAGTTATCAAAGGACGGGGAAGATCACGAAAAAAAAGAGAAAATGGTAGAACTAAAATGGGATTACTATTAAAAGGGAGAGTAGGGAAAGTTTGATAGAATGTCTTTTTAGCAGAATAAAGACAGTTTTGAAGAAACGGGTAAGGGTAACAAAGCTCATGGCCAATTTCACAAATATTGGAAAATTCCAAAACCATATATTCCGGGCCCACCATTTTATTTTTTCCTGAGGGATATTGCATTCATATGCTACCCTCACGTGATACTTTGTGAGTTTTTCATTTTATATATACTCGTGTATATATATATATATATATATATATATATATATATATATATATATACATCCTTGGCCAAAATAATGGGGCAGGTATGAAAAATTGAAGAATATGATTAAAACTCATTTATTTCTTACTTGACATAATGCAAATAAACAATTTGCATATACGAGTATTCTATCAATAATTAATATTTGATGTGACTTCCTTCTACTTTTATAACCGCTTTAATGCGTTTTTGCCCAATATGCACAAGTAGTTGGCGCAACCTTCTGTCATTCAATGTGTGATACTAATATTCATTCCTATTTTTTCAGTGATTATCTTATTGTTAACTTACAAGTGGTAATTATTTGTTCAAAATGTCTCTGGAGAAACAGATTCCTGGAGCTGGAAGAACACAATTTTCTCAAAAACTGCGATAGCCAAGGTGTACAACTCCGAAGGAAGAGAGGTTGCTGAAAAGGACATATATGGCCGATTGAAAAAAAACTCTTCTGATGTAGCTGCTGAGTTTCGGGCAGCAACAAACAAACAGATATCAAAACGCACAGTGAGAAGAAGGTTATCAGAGGTTGGGCTCAAAGGATGTAAGGCTAGAAAAAAACCGTGTCTGTCTCAGGTGAACAAGAAAAAGCGATTGTTTTGGGCAAAAGAGCATGAAAATTGGACTGATGATGATTGAGCTAAGGTTGTTTGGTCTGATGAAAGCAACTTGGAGATAGATTTTCCACATCAGTTTCCACCAATTAATTACTTTCTACACATTTTTGTGGGATCGCAAAAAATGATCAGTAAAATTTGCATTTCTCCTCAGATCTTTGGCATACTTGGAGCTGTTTATGGTCGTCGAAGAATTAGGGAAGCTTATGATCCGAGATGTGTTGTACCAACAGTCAAATTTGGAGGTTGCAGCGTAATGGTTTGTGGATGCATGTCATCTTCAGGTCAAGGATTGTTGTTTACTTGTGAAGACAGAATGAATTTCAACACTTAACCAGCATGTTAGACCAGGTTTATCAACCTTCCTTAGGTAAAGTTTTCTATGATGACATACCAGATGGCGTAATCTTCCAACGGGACAATGCTCCACGCGACACATCTAGACTTTAAAAGGGTTGGTTTGAATAGAAAGTGGTGACGTTAATGTAATGTCCCCCTCAATCTCCAGACCTCAACTCCATTGAACATTTGTGGTCACACTGGAGCACAAGAGTGAGGGTAAACAAATGCTCCTCCTCAAAAAGTGAATTAACAGCCAAAGTTCATGAAGAGTTGCAGCAAATTGAGGCAACCACCTGTACCAACTTAGTCTTAAGGAAGCAAAAACGCATAAACGCGGTTATAAAAGTAAAAGGATGATACATCAAATATTAATTACTGATAGAAAATGCGAAAAAAGGTGTATTTGTATAATGTCAAGTATGAAATAAATGAATTACAATCACATTCTTCAAATTTCTATACCTGCCCAATAATTTTGGCCAAGGCTGTATATATAAAGGTGAAAACCAAGCACACTATTGCTAAAAACATCTTTATTTATCTATGTTTGAACGTTTTGCGGTCATAGCCTCATCATCGGCCCTAAAAGAATAAGATAGTAAAGGGTTAAAATTTCTAGTTTTCATAAAATACTAAAATTGAATAGTGCAATTTAGGATAAGCTGTAAAAAAATACAAGAATAAAAATTTTAATAATTCATGATACAATATAAAGATTGGAAGCAGTTTGAATTATATTTAAACAAAGCAATGGCTTAGCCATTCCCCCCTACGGGGGAAGCTTGCGCTTCGATTCTAACAATAAAATTTAAAATCTAAAAAAAACAGCCATAGTTAAATTTTTATAAATTTTCTGAACTTCGCTAATTATAATAATTTTAAAAAGGAACTCTAAGCTAAATTTTTTACCTTTCAAAATATTACGTTGTTAAAATATAGTTATAGAAGATGAATACAAATAAATTTTCTGAACTTCACCATTTGTAAGCCTTTGGGTTTTAAAAAGTTCAGAAAATTTCGATACTTATATTTATTTCTGAACTTCACAATTTTGTGTTTTGATATTATAAAAGAATTATTAGAAATAACTGATAAAAAAACATAAGTCATAACCAGACCAAGATGAAATTATTATTCAAATACTCAAAAAAAATCCCCTTCTTAAATTATAGTGTTAGTGAGGATGATGATGATGATTAAGTTTAAGTTTTAGGATGTAAAGTGATTCTAATATTGGTAGTTTATATGACTAAGCATTTTGAAGTTATCCATATTAATTTCAAACTTACATACTTTGGTGTAATCCCGTATGTGCGAGGAGTCTGGTTTGTTTAGAATCATCCCCGTGTGTGTCGACCTTCCCCGATGCGACAATGGATTGACCTAATGGTCGAACCAATATAAGATGAATCGCAAGATTCACAACTATATTTATAAATCGCAGAGGAGCGGCAAGGGAATGAAATTCGGTCCTTATAGCTGAAATAGGCCCTAATATTGTGCCCTTCTTTTAATATAAATTTGCGGTCGAGATATGGATATAACACTGGGGAACACCCTGTATTTTCGAATTGACAAAAGTACATTTTCCTACCGAATACGAGCATACTGAATTCAAATCTGAAGTCAGATTCTCTCTAAATCCTACAGATTCTTCGTTTTATCAATAACTAATATTATACAATAACTTTCATTTTGTCACGCCTATCATTATACCCTGAAGTAATTTTGAATCATCCTTTTGCGTTATTTATAGTAAAGCAGGTTTTTTGCACAAATATTTTATTGCATATGAGAAGAAACTTGAATTACACATTAGGATTGCAAATACTGTAATCAAATAGATGCATATTTATTAATGACCATACATCAGGCTGGAGGACCTCTTCTTGATTTTAATCGGGCAAAAATTTGCGTTTGTAACTCTTTCTCTTGTAAGTCTTCTCTGGCTGATCTCTTCTAATCGTCCAGCAGTAGTCCTCCATCATGTGTCTATGACAGTGACCTTGGTAGCGCTCTTCCATCGTCATCAATCGTGGTGGAAGAGTTCCCCTTGTTCATTGCTCACGGCTTCCAGATTCTCTAGGAATCGGTCGAGGTGACTATTTAGGAAATGCAGCTTCACACTCATGTTGCATTCCAGATGACGATATGCTAAAAAGCATATTAGTGACCAGATCCTCGTAGTTATGCGCTTTTTTTGTTTCCCAAGAAGTTACGAACAACGGCAGAAAATGAGAGCCAGGCTGCCTTCTCTTTTTCATTCATGGTGTTCATGAATCTAGAATCACTCAGAAGTCTTCGGATTTGAGGACCATCAAATACTCCTGCTTTTATTTTTTCGTATGACAAAGCCGGAAACGCCAATACTATGTACTGAAAACAATCATTGGTAGTGCTCAACGCCTTGACATACTGCTTCATCAAACCCAGTTTGAGGTTAAGGATGAAGTGAGGGAAAACGATCTTCTCTCGACTTACGATTGGCTCATTAAAAATGTTTGGCATTCCTGCTTCCTCTTGACGAAGCCATCACTCTAACATGAGACCTGAAAAAAGAAACATTAAAGTAAATATTTTGCACAATAACACTTATTACTATCTTACTACTTATGTACTGTGAGGTATTTGCTTTCTACAAGCACCCTCTCTGTCCGTCCGGAGAGCGGTTTTCGAGGAAACGAGAAAATAGAAATTACAGAATAACTATAGCATGTAGGTAAAAATTTATTATATGTATATTTGAAATCAGCATGACAAAACGAATTAAAATTTCCAGATAAATCTAAGTCACCAGAAAATGTGATTTAAATTGTTCCCCTGTGTAATTTATTTAGTCTTGTTAATTTCTTTAACAAAGTCGTTTGTGAATATTTATATATATATATATATATATATATATATATATATATATATATATATATATATATATATATATATATATATATATATATATATATATATATATATTCTTACTATGGTAATTTCCGAATCGAATCCTGTATATTATTTATAACTAAACCATAGAGTGCAAAAGAAGTTACTTTTCTACCCCTTCTATACACCTTTTATACCTCTTTACTCTATATATGTATTTACAGTATACATGAACGCCTACATATATTCGCGACCGTCCATGATACGCGTGTTTGAGAGTACATATGACTGATTAAAGTACTCGTCGCTTGGGCACCTTCAAGTGTAACCTTGAGGCAAGACTTGAAGAGCAAAGAGAATTCACAATTGGTGGCGTTCCGCCGAGAATCCTCTCTGGGAGGATGAATGAGTCTCTGCGCCTCGCTTTGTTTACCTCCGCTCCTCTTCTCGTTTGAAGTCTGTTTACTTGTTTCCGCACACCAATGACATAATTAAAACAATGCGTCCCCCGTTGTTTGAGTTGAGGTGGACTTGCACTCTTATTTTTTTTTGTTTTACTTTCAAAAACCGTTTCACTCCTTTCCGCCGTTTTTTTTTTAGTAGGAGCTTAGGGACAGAGACAAAAATAAAGACGAGCTTCTTTCTAAAATTATGCACAAACATAGGAGTAGTTTGATGTTTATTGCCTTAATAATGATGTGAGTGGCTGTGATAAAGAATTTAAGGCGGTTTCCTTAAAGGTAGAGTGTTGAGTCTCTTATTGTGTTTTCGATATCTCTCGTGCCTTTGTGTACAAAGGCGAGGATTTTTAATGGTGGGATGCGTTTACTCTACGCTTATCATAAAAGGAGAAGAAGTAGAAAACATTTTTTACTCTTTGACAAAAATATGGATTGTAATTTAATGAGAGCATTAAAGACACATTATTATTAAGAGGAGATTAGCAAACATATAAACTATTAGTTGAAACTCTTTTACTCATTTTAAAGTTAAGGTATCCAATAGATAAAAAATATGTATTTTATTATAAAACTTACTGGTAACATAATGGTTTGGTCTCAATGAAAGTGGAAGTTATAGCTATCGACCTAATAATGGGTCATCTTTAATCCCCGCAAGGTAGGTCAAGGTTTGTGCAGATTCAGTGTCCAACTCAAAACCTTTTTATCTTGGAGGATTTCAAAAATGTTCTTTCCCTCGCAGGAGTTAGTGGTGACAGCAACATCCTTTTATATCTTGATCACTGTATATATTATCATGGATTTTTTTATTTCACTCTTAGTTCACGTCTGGCAATGTACAGTCGCCACAAGTAATCATGTCACATTTTACGCTGAATTTCGTCCAGAGTGTAACAAAGTAAAATATTATTATTTGATTGGAAGATAGAGTGATTTGGGATATATTTAGTCATAACTATATTAGATAGGATATTTATCAACAAAATAATTTGATTTTTTTATGTTATGTAGTATTTAAATTATTACTCTCGAAAAATGTTGGCATGCATTTATTTCACAACAATGTGGCCAAATTTCCACAAATTTTGCCTTTTCCAGGTTTAGTTAGTTTTATAAAATTATTTAAATAAAACTAACAGAAGCTATTCTAATTAAAATGACACAACGAAACTTAAACACAACATATGATCAATTTCTTGAAGCTTTACACATATTTAATGATATTTCTAACCATAATATATATAAATTAATAACTATAAATTAATACAAAAATACCGTAAATATTAAAAACCTGTGGTACACCAGTAAAACACACGACCCTCTATTTGTATAAATAGCGCGAAGATATAAATTGATTTTAGTTTTAAAATTTAATCTATAGAATAAGGAAAAGTCAGAATACAACCCTAATTTTTAAAAATTAAGATCGGATGCCAGGTTGACCTTTCGCAGACTCGAGATTAAATCAACCAAAGTCACAGACCTACGTTGTGTGCTCTCAATTATTTCCATAATTTTGTAAACAAAAATTAACAAACTTATTATCAATTAACAAACATATCATCCGGCCTTACGACCTTCAAACCTTCTAAAAACTTATTGAAAAGTAAAATGGCTACCGTCCACCCGACGCACCAACAAAGTAAAAAACTATAAAATATAAAGCTGATCTTAACGTTCTTATTGTTATTATTTTTTAAATAAAGAAAAGAGGATAAATGAAGGCATCTCTGCCTAAAATTTGGTGCATAGAGTTTAAAAAGGTGCTGAAGTTTGAAAATGTTAAAATGTGTGAAAGATAATTAGGGGTCTTCTAAAGAGACTACGCTCTGGGGCATCGGGGAGTAGAAACAAGTAGAAAAATAAAAAATAATAATAGATCCAAAACTATGAAAGATGGATCGAGAATTACAAAAATACTATAAATCCTTTGTAATCAAATTGGTTGTTGCGAAACTTAGATAAAAATTGATAATTCTAAAAGAAAGAAATCAAAATAGGTGAAAAATGCAAAAAAAAAACCCCAAAAACAATGACATCCCTGTTTAAACCGTAATCTTAGGGCCAGAAGGGCACATTTACCAACCTCAATAACAAATACAAACCCATTGAAATCATTAACCTCTTTAAAAACTTCTTAAAACTACTTGAATCTCCTTGAACTTGAACTTGAAGCAGGGATGGAGCAGAGACCCATATGTGAAAAGTTAAGTAAAACCAAACAGGCGCAAACCCACTCAATAACTAAAGCAACAGACAGATAAGGTAGCAATCAAGGAATTCTAAACATAAACAGAGCAATTTTTTATGCAGCCAGACATATATACCAATTAAACGACTCAGAGAGCAACAAACAAGCGATGATAAACAACAACTCCAGTTACAAACGCATACCAATTAAATTATTGACAAGGAAATAGACAAGCAAACATAACAACATGAACTAAAGTGTTAAATATACTTACAAACTATATGATTATGATTGACAAGTAAGGATAAAAGTAACAATAACACATAAAAATGTGTCAAATAGGAATACATACTATATCAATAACTTAAAAGGCCACATACAACCACTAATAAAAAGAGAAGTATGGTGACGAACATAAATAAATACCAATCAAAGGATTGAAAGGACAACAGACAAACGCTGATCTGGCAAACGCCTATATTTAAAATCAGACATACATAAGAATTAATCCACTGACAAGGCAACATACAAGTGGGATTATCAGAATAAATTTGGTTGAAACTATACATACCACATAAACGACTAACAAGTCCTATGACAACTAATCATCGATAATAACCATTCATTTGTGTGAGAAAGAGGGATACATATCAATTTTTATGACCAAAGTTTCTCTCTATCGATGGTACACAGAATGACTCTAGTATAAACAGACGTGTGTATAAATTAAACTACTGATCAAGAAGAAACAAGCCAAGAAAAAAAAAGAAAACTAAAGTGAAAAATAGACATACATAACAACTAAACACCTGCAAAGGCAACATAAAAACAGTGATAAAAAAATAACTACAAACACAGATACATAACAATTAAACGTTTTATAAATCAATGACCTTCAAAATAAAAGAAAACACGAAGGCTAAAATAACCGGGCATGTGTGCCAAGAAAAAAATTATATGATATCAGAGAAATAATAATAAATAGAAAAACTACTATCCTACAAATGCAAACTTATGTACAAATTGATCGAGTGAGTAAGGGCAAAATAAATACGATAAGGAACATAAAACATGTGGAAAAAAAAGAGACGAATAAAAACAAAACAATACAAAAGGCCAAATAGAAGTGATTTTTAAGAACCTAATTGATTGACCTTGTCCATCGTTGACGATGACGACGTCGCTCCATACATGGATGATATTGATGATGTATGGTTGATGATTATCGTCTTTGGTGAGATCGTTGATGGCTGCGGAGTCTGCGAAGGTTGTCACAGACCCTTGCACTGACATCGCAGATATGGGGTCCTTGTCGTCTTGCACGGCGCGCTATGGTAACATTGCGGATAGAGTATTGCAAGAATGTGTGGATGAATGAGCAATGCATGGAGTGATCACTTGCACAATGATGTTTAAGGTGGAAAGTATGTGTGCATGCTTCAGTCCACCATCTTTACTTTCCCCTGTTGAGGCCAGTGGCCAGTGATTATTTATGAAGAGTTGAGAGATTTTCATATAGTTCTGTGGTCGGGGAATGTTTTGAGATATTACCCTCAAATATATTTGTGTACAACGATATTATCACCTAAACTTCGAAGTGAGGAAATACGAGTACAAACTTTGCTGTAAAAATGATCGCATTTGTTAAACAACATTTTAGTTAAAAACAAGAGAATCCACGAAACACGAAAAATATTCGAATTGCAAAGTTTTGAAAATCCATTTGTGAAGAGAATTCAGTCATATGCATTATGCATTATTTACCAAAAATTAACCTTCAAAATATATCATAAAATATAATCATATAAAAACAAACTGCATTAAATAAGAAAATAGTAAAAAATATTACATTTTCAATCAGAAAACTAAAGAATTTCATTCATAATATTTTCCCTGCAGGTTTTGAAGAAATGATGTTCAACATTTTATACAAGAACATAATTATTGTGGGTTTTAAATGCCATATCAATCTGGATATTGTCCTTGAGGCTCAACCAATATATGTACTTTGCTTTTAATTTCATGAGAGTAGGACATCTTTGTTCGTAAACAGCAGCATTTATATCGCTTACTCGTGTATAAATTTAGAAAACTTTTCCAGTTCTTGGCATCCCCCAAAATGGAAGATGGGCTTTGTTCTGAAAAATAACCCATCCTTCATTGTTGGAACGAAGTTCAAGAAGTGCTTCTGGCACTTCTTCAGGCTCTTATGGCACGGCAGCAATTTCACTGTTGAGGGGATTCACAACCTAAATGACATTATGAGAATTGCTTTCTGAGTTTGGTATGATAACAATAAATGGATCCCTGTTGCCACTGAATGAAAGATTCTCACAGCCCTGAGAAAAAGACGTTCTTGTTTACAATAGTTTTATAAAACAAAGAGAGTAGTTTCAGACGCATGCTGCTTTAAATAGGATGCTTTTGAAACTAGTGCCTTTGTTTTAATAAAAAATAAAGCGAAAGAGAATCAATTTTTCAAGTGTGTCAATGTTTGTAGCAGAACTGTTAGAATTTTCTAATCTTCCTAAAACATATTTTTGAAAGTCAGCTACGAGGGGCGGTCGATAAGTTTTGCAATTCGGATATAAGGAAACGAGATATGAGGAAAAGTGTTTTGTTATTTTTCAATATAACTACCCTCGACTTCAATACACTTGCGCCACTTGTCCCTGAGGCTTCGAATTCCCGACAACCATAAATCTCCCGACTGCTGTTCATTCCACTACTGGACGGCGAGCTGGACATCTTCATCTTCCCCAAACCGGCGTCCATGCAGTGCATCCATGAGCTGGCGAAATAAAAAGTAGTCGCTAGGGGCCAGATCTGGACTTTAGGGGGAACGGTTGAGCTCCTCGAATCCGCACTCGCGCAGGGCAGCTTGTGTAACTCTGGCCTTGTGGAAGGGGCATTGTCGTGGAGGAGCAGGACACCGCGTGTCAACTTGCCGCGCCGCTTCTGGCGGATGCACTTCTTCCACCCAGCCAGTTCCCTGGCGTAATATTGGACTGTGATGGTCCTTCCACGAGGCGATAGTCCACCATCAACGCTCCCGCAGAATCCCAGAAGATGGTGGCCCTGATCTTCCCGGCTAAGGCTTGGGTCCGGAACTTGATGGGGGTCGGAGAGCCCCTGTGCTTCCAGGCCATGCTTTCGAGTTTGGTCTCGGGATCCCAGTGATGGACCTATGTTTCATCACCTGTCACTATGCGTGAGTCAAATCCCGCTGGGTCTTGGTTGTACAGGAGCAGCAGCTTCTTTGAACTTTGACGACGTTGAAGTCGATCATATGGCGTGAGGTTTCGTTAGGTTTCTAGGGACCCAACGGGCACAGACCTTGGTCATGGCCAAATTGTGGTGGATGATGTTGATAACACTTTCATGTGATATTTCAAGTTCTCGCTCGATTTCTTCGACCTTCACCCGTTGATTTTAGAGGATCATCCTCTACACACGGGCCACATTGTCCTCGTTGGTCACGTGTGACGGGCGTCCTGGACGGGGGTCATCTTCAAGGGACTCACGACCATGGTGGAACTCCCTATTCCAGCGAGCAATGGTTGCATAGGAATGGGCGGTGTCGGTGTACACTACAACCATGCGTTCATGGATCTCTTTTGCATTCTTGCCTTCCTTGGTCAAACATTTGATCACTGCGCGCTGAAAAATTGTTGGAAAAATTGTGACTGACGATCTGCGATCAGCTACTGCTTCTTAAATAGTTGAGGCAGGAGCGTGCGGCTGCAGGTCGAGACTTTTCATAACTTCTCCTAACAACCCCATAAACATCCATCCCTCTTCCTCTGTTTTACTCTACCGATTCGCAAAACTTATTGACCGCCCTTTGTATGTTATTTTGTTCTACTTTCTAGCTGTAATACTGAAGCGATAATCCAAACCTTGAAATATTTCCTCTTGATAAATTAGCATTGATACTTTTCTCTTGAAATCCTTTTTGTAATGCATTTATATAGCTAAAGGTAGTTAAGTATACGGGATGCAAAGCCTCTAAAGCATTTTCGAACTAAGCTGCGATGATATGCTTTTGATCAACCACAAAACCTCAAGATCAATTTTGAGATGCAACATTCGATTCAAAACATTTACAAGTGAAAGTCAGGTTACCTTAGTATACTAAATATTGCTCAATTTTAGGCCTTTCAATTCTTACTTAAGTCAATTAGATCTATAAAAATATAAATAGATATTAAAGCGTACACTCGCAATTGTTGTAATCAATAATAAGATTAATCGTCAAAAATCCTGAACCTATGAGAAAATTTTAACTGAGATAATTGCCTCACTTATTGATTAATAAAATGTGAATTTTATTTATAATTTTATTCATCGTTCGTCACCCCGATATTTTCATTTATATCCGAATTAAGTTAACACACTCTGGTTACACCATTTATTGGAAATAAAATGCTTCGTTGCACGTAACCTATAGTTTCATCCATCCTAATTTATACAATGCACACGTACCACTTAGAGCCATGCTTACTTTATATCTGTCAGTTATAATGCCGTGCCATTACGTAGTTTGAAGCTACTGTAAGTTTCGGGATGGAAACCTAAGTGTCCGAATCATAATGACAGCTACTATATATATTAAGAAAGATTATTTCAGTCAAGCTATTAATTATGCGGTTTAAAGGCTACTTTTGGCAAGCACAGTATTCATCAAAGCCTTCGGAAGGAGCTCTTCTCACATGCACGAGAAGGTAACACTTAAAATAAGCGTTCTCTCAGATAGTCAAAAAACTATCTTTCGATTGTTTTTTTTAAGTGTTCCCTTTGCTTTGCGTTACTGCAATATTTTTTCTTAATTTATAAGGTGTGGCGAAGATGGAGAAGAAAACAAATCTATTCTCTTCGAAAAGCCAGGGTGACACTTAAAAAAGCCAATCGAAAGATAGTTTTTTGACTATCTGAGAGAATGCTTATTTAAAGTGTTACCTTCTCATGTATGTGAGAAGAGCTCCTTCCTTGGGCTTTGATGAAGAGTGTGTTTTGCTAAAAATAGCATTTTAAGCGCATATATATATATATATATATATATATATATATATATATATATATATATATATATATATATATATATATATCCAAAAAGGTACAGTAGCGTACGTGTAACTATAGGGGTAAAACCACAGTAATTGGACTAATTTTATATGCGAAACCAGGTTTCGACGGAAACACTTGTCATCGTCATTTGCTGGTGGACAGGTGAAATACCGAAGTTGCTTAACGTACAAACACACAAATCAGTGGGGCTAAGGAAGATGATGCAGGACTGTAGCGGCATTTTTGAGAAGCGGAAGTATGAATTTCTTGCTTATTTAGGTATTAGTATTAAATTAGCCGTCGGAAGTATTTAATTTGGGAATTTATTTTATAAGTGCTGATTCAATTAAGCGTCGATGTATATAATTATAAGACTTATAAACTATTCTAGCCTTATCAATATCGATTTGATGATTTTCATTTAACATATGTAGAAATAAACTCGAGTAGAGGGCACCACGTCGCATATCGTATTTATGTTCATTCATTCCCTTGGAAAATCTGCTGCTTTTACCGATATACGAGTATACTTCATTACATGATTTGCAGGGAACAGAATAAACTCCCTATCGATCGATTTTTTTTTGGATAAGCTATTTCTGATCATATTCTCGTACTGAAAGGCAACATTGATGTTGTTGGTCCGTGCCAACATTTTGAAATTGATTACCCGGGAGGAGTGTGGGAAGGTAACATAATATTTATCACATCTATTTTCCTTTCAATTAGTTGGGGAGTAATAGATGGCTCTGGCTTTATAGTGACACTTTTCTATAAACCAAATATATATATATGAAATGAATAACACACAAAGTAGTACGTGAGGTTCACAATGAATGCAATGTCCCACAGGAAAATGAAAATGGTGCTTCAAAGTACTTTCGAACTTTATTAAGTTCATTCTGAAGAAAAAACAAGAAGAAAAAATAATATAATGCTGAATGTTTGGACGATTTATTAATTTTGTCTTGCAAGAAACAAGGATCACAAATGCGATATGCTCTCAGGAACATAGAAAAAAACTACAGACCTTTTAACGGATACATTGTGACACGAGAAATAATGAATATCGGCATTAGAATTAGTTGGTTTCCGGTAGACGGAACAATATGCTTTATCGTTTAGTTTAGATATTTTTACATCCAGAAACGGCAATGAATTGTTCAATTCCCATTCTAATTTAAATGTAATAGTTGCGTGGATCTTATTAAATTTTTCAAAGAAAGAATCAAATCTGTTATCATTGATATGCCGTGTCGCACATATTATCAATGATAACAGATTTGATTCTTCCTTTGAAAAATACACCTACAAAGGAAAAGTGACAAACGATTCCGAGCACTTTTGTCTTTATTCTTAAAGATCTTTTCAAGAAATGAACAGGAGACTGGGCATACATGGCCTTAAATAGTGGAAGGAGGGATTAGACTGCCCAACTCTGAACCTTAATTAGGGGGTACAAATTCCTGAAACAACTTTATCTGAGATTTTATTTATGTATGATAATTGGGTCTAGCATGAACAAACCAGGGCTAAGGTTGAAATTTGAGAACGCGTTAATGGAAATACATTCTAATATATTTATCGAAATATAATTCCCGCATTTTATGACTGGTTTGGCACTGTTCCAGTTAATGCTATGGTTAAGAATGTACATGTGTAAAGAAAAGCGCAGATTATTGACTGTGATTATGTACATTGGCTTGATGTTGCTTAATTCGAACATCTAGTTCTTTCCTGATTTGTCTATATTAACATTTTTGGCAGTTGTTGCAGCCTATGGAATAAACAATGCCAGGTCTGGGGGGGGAGAAGAATTTTTGACAAGGATGCGATAAATTGTAGTCTCGTACTTAAAAATAACATTTATGTTCAGAGGCCTAAGTAAACTAGGTAATTTAATGAAAATATCGTTATAGGGTAAAATTAATAAGTTTTTGACCTGAAACTTTAAGATATTAAAATTAGTTTGTTAATAAGAAGGCTTGGCAGACTTATATCATTTGTCGAGAAAGTACAAAGGGTAGCACAAATTTATCCCTCTTTTATAATTCTATCGACTTCTTTTTCTAGGTATTCTGGTGAGGCAATTCTAAGGGCACGCAAAAACATAGAGGAGAAAAAACTTTGTTTGATGTTATTATGGTGGTTAGAATAAAAATGTATATAAGAGTCTATGGCTGTGGGTTTTCTATATATTTCATATTTGAAACAATGGTTTGTCCGATGAATTGGAATATCTAGGAAAAGGAGTGTGCGATCTTTTTTAACTTCTAAAGTAAATTTAATCGAGGGCACTAAGGTGTTAATTTTGGTAAGAAATGTATTGATATTTAAATTATTAGGCCAAAGGCAAAGGATGTCATCAACATATCGCATCCAAGCTATAGGGGTTTTATTAATTTGGAGAAGTATTCTAGATTCGAAGAATTCCACTATTTACGGCAATGTATGTCCAGCCTTCTGTTTATTCCTTGAGAAGTTCTTGAATAATATAGAAGAAAGCGCTCGGAATCGTTTTTCACTTTTGCTTTGTGGGTGTATCTGCATAACTTTGACTCACGTGCCATTTGTGAGCTTTTTTCATATATATATATATATATATATATATATATATATATATATATATATATATGAAATGAATAACACACAAAGTAGTACGTGAGGTTCACAATGAATGCAATGTCCCACAGGAAAATGAAAAAGGTGCTTCAAAGTACTTTCGAACTTTATTAAGTTCATTCTGAAGGATAACTAGAAGAGGAAATAATATAATGCTGATTAATACGGACAGATAATTGCTTTCCTGTCTTTCCAAAATATCTACTTGGACAAACAGAAAATTCGCCGAATAGACCCCCTCAATATTATTACAATTATTGTGAACTAGAATGTTTTTTTATAGTTGACTCGTATTTGAAAGCAACTGAAATGTTAAAGTTTTTTCAAAACCGGGAAGGTCAATGAAACAAACAGAGAAGGGTAAAGCCAAAATGTTTTTAATATTAAAAGAGATAGCAGGAGCTGTATTATACAACGTCGTTTTCCAGAGGAAAGACAATTTAGAAGAAAAGGATAAGGGTAACATAGTTTATGTCCAATTTCAAAGATATTGTTAGTTCTGAATATATGGATTGTGAATTCTCTAATCAAGATTTATTTATAGCCATATAACAAGATTTGGCAAAGTTATAATTGCCATTTTCAATTAAGTAATGAAAAAAGCCAAGCAAGGAACCTAGTATATATCAGACGAACAAATAATAAACAAAATGAAAACACAGGAAACAATCTGTAAAAACACAAGGATCTTGGGCGGACTCAGGAGAAGTTACTAATCTCCGAGAGCAATTGCTTCCAGGGGTTTATAAATACGATTGGGAACTCTAATTGATATATAATTGTTGAATTTGTATTTTCCTTCAGATGAATTGAAATTATCGACTTTAGTAATGATTACATTGTGTAACACGATTTTTGTTACGGAGCAGAAAATAGGTGATTCTAGATGATATTTAATCGCTGATTACAATTGGCTTTAGAATTTGAATATCACGTCTAGTTTTTGTGTAATTTAAATTTTTCTTTTCAAGCTATTTCACACTTTTTCTCAATATTGTACCAATATGCAATTTTTAATATATTTAATATATATATATATATATATATATATATATATTTAATATACATTAACATTTTTAATAAATATATGAAGTAGACTAGACTATATTGAAGCTCAAATATCATTAAATTCTAATTACTGAAGGACGGGGTGCATATTTTCGCAGATTTTCAGATTAATACAGACTTATTTGTGATAACTTTTCTGCTATTGATAACTCGTAACTGGTAAAGAAGATAACACGTTTATCAAAATTTTGCTCTGATAAGAACCTTATGATAAGGATTTCATGTTGTGTATCGTTTGCTCGCTCAAGTTAGTCTTTGAAATCTTGTCATGGCTTCAAGTTCTAGACGCGGATGTGTAAACAGTCCCAAAATATTTTGTTATGTCTGTATGCAATTCACACCAGTGGTACAACGGAGAAAAATAGAAACAGCAGTAACGATGAAGCAAACCTACAGATACTATTTTGGATGGAAAGTAGGGGACCAGGATAAAGATTGGGCCCTTCATATTTGCTACACGCAGTGTAACACAATGTTGACAGCTTGGTTAAATTGGAAGAGAAAGGCAATGCCATTTACTGTTCCCATGATATGGTGTGAGCCCTCAAATCACGTTGATGATTGTTATTTCTGCCTATAAAATGTGGCAGATGCAAGAAATCGGCTGTGACTATGATCCTAATGAGTGAAAACATTTCATTCACTCTAGTAAGGTAAGTCTTAAAGCTGTTCTGCTGCACAATGGGAATGAAAAAGCTGCAATTTCTGTATCCCACGCTAGAGGTCTTCAAGGAACATATTCATCAATGCAACTATTGCTGAATGTCCAAGTATAACCTTTTGGTCGGGATATACATTTGGTTTGAAATATGATTTTGTCTAAGAATGTTAATTTTCGTGGTTTTTAAGGAAGAGCCGCTTCAACACGTAAGGATATAAAGAAATGCAAAGGAATTATACCAAAATAAACATATATTTTAAATTTAACAATAACTTATGACAAAAAAACAGTAAAACATTTATATCCTCCTCCTAAGCTAACTGAGGCCAAACCGGTTGGCAACTGGGCCTGTTAAAATATCTCGTAAAGACAAAAATAAACAAATAGGCTAGACGTAAACACACCAATTGCTGATTAATTATTTTATCGCGCCTTTTTTAGATTCGCGTTAAACATTAAATTAAATTACTCTCTTCTACTAGTAAATATGACCATGGTTCACGCACAATTGTTTCTACTTCCTTTAAATCGTGAAACGTAATAAATTCATACTATCGTAATATTAATATAAATGTTCTTTCTAACTTACATGACAGAAGAGATCAGGTGTTGCCGGATGTCCGTGGGTGGGGGGGGGGCTTTTCTCGCGCTAAGGGGGGTTGCAGTGGCCGATGGTAGAATTTCCTCGAGATGAGATGGAGGAAGAGAGGGTGGGCGAGGTCAACTTCTTATTGCAACTTTGCCTCCGGTTACGTTAAGAAGACGGAGAGAGTTAAGGTGGTCCTCGCTCAAAGAGTCCTCTTTTGGATAATCTTGAAGCCTCTTTGTGTCTTATTCTTTAACGTCGGGTGCCCAACTAGTTTTGGGGTATCCGATGGGATTTCTACCGTAATTAACAGATAGAACCTTGTTGGGGCTTGGTTCTTTTCCTCTGACTCTTACGGAGCTTGAGCTGCGAGAGTCACTTGAGTGTGAGCGGGTTTTTTTTCTCCAATCAGACTTCTTCTAAGTCTGTAAAGGATTCTTTGGCATGGCACCGATGCAAAACTTGACGATTTTTGTTAATTTGGCACTGGGGGAAAAGGATCGATCTTCTCAAACTAATCCTTTCTCGTCTTTCCTTGAATAATCGTGACTGGCCGAAGGATCGATCTTCACGAACTAATCCTATATCGTTCTCACCGAATAATCTTGACTGGCTGAAGGATCGATCTCCACGAATTGATCCTATGTCGTTCTCACCGACGAATAATCCTTTCTCTTTCCTTCATGGGTTTATTTATAGGCGGACCACCAGCCCATCTAAGAGGGAAGGGGCGAGGCCGCAGAGGGGGGAGCGAGTGGGGAGGTCACATCTGAGAGAGCGAGGAGTGAAAAGGTTGGCAATTAGGTGCCCAAGTCGGCTTGTTAATTAGAGAGAGTATCAACTGCCACCCTCCTTGGCGTGCCTTTTGACTGGCACCGCTTTTTGGTTATATAACCACGGGCCTACGGATCTCGTAGGTAATTGGATCTTTTGAGCGTCGTTTAAGGGCCTTCGGCGGTTACCTTAACACATATGGTCGCTCCAACTACCAATGCGGCGGAGAGATCAAACAGGGTAGGCAGTTGCTGTTATTCGCCGGTTACCGTTCCCACGAGTCTCCTTATAGGGCTCGCTTATCTGGCTTTCTCCAAAAGGTGTGGAGACTTTAATGTATATGTCTGCCCCGCCCTCCGGGAGGCTTTATGTTGCAATTCCTCTACACTGAAACTTATTGAGTACAAAGAGCATAGCTGGAGCATCTGTTGTGATCTGAAAGTTGTATCCCTTCTTCTTGGGTTACAGTTTGGATACACAGAGTACATGTGCTTTTTATGTCAATGCAATAGCGGGGATGATAAAAATTGCTATAAAAAGCGAGAATGGCCAGCCAAAGAAAAAGACATTGTTGTCAAACATAATGTTAAGCATGATGCTCTAGTAGATCCAAAATAGTTCATCTTCCACCTCTTTACATTAAATTATGGCTAATGAAAAATTTTGTAAAGGGTATGGATCAAAGAAATGAAGGCTTTCAATATTTGAAAAAAAAATTCAAATGATCATTAACTGATGTAGAAATAGAAGCTGGAGTTTTTACTGGACCAGAAATTCGAGGAGCTGTTTCTGATGATTCCTTCACTTTGTGTCTCAATGAAAAGGAACGCAAAGCATGGACATTCTTTGTGCAAGTCACTAAAAACTTCCTCGGCAACTTTAAATCTCCAAGTTACCGAGAAATAGTAAATAATGTGCTGGAAGCCTATGAAAAGATAGGATGTAGAATGTCACTTAAAATGCATTTTCAGCATTCTCATCTCAATTTTTTCTTGAAAATCTGGGAGCGGTTAGTGATGAACATTGGTGAACGTTTTCATCCAGAAATTTTGGTTATGGAAACAAGGTACCAAGCAAATTTAATCCATATTTGGGGGATTATTGCTGATCTTTACAAAAACAAACTTTAATGACTCACAAGAGAAAAATAAGAAGGCTAGAGCAAAGATTTTTTAAACTTTAAGTGCATAACAAACTTAATTAATACAATATAATCTCCAAAACTTGGGAGGGAGGGAAGGGGCAACTTCGCCAGTGATGTACACTATCTGTCCTAAGCCAGAATAAAGAAGGAAGGTCCCCCAATTTTAAAATATTTTTGTTCAAAAATTAAAAAAATACCAAATAGAAAGATTTTTTTATTTATTAATCAGAACAAATAGCGAAAGGGGAGGGGGGAGAAGTCATTACACAAAATCTAGACATGATAGAGAATTTTGGTTTTCAAATTCGGATTCCACGCCCTCGAACTAATTAGAAACAGTTATTCACATGTTTGTAACAAACAAAAAGTTAAAATTTGTTGCCTAGTGTTATAGATTCCGCAATTCTCCTCTCAATATAATTGTTTGATTTATAAATGATTTTTGATTGGTTGAAATAGATTCTATGGTCGTACTTTTGCATATGTGTAAAGAGACTTGAAGAACTTGTATACTTTCTTATATTGGCTTGATGTTCTTTCATCCTCTTATTAAATGGGCCCAACTCTCCGATGTATGCCAACTTGCAATTATGGCATGGTATACGGAATAACCCAGCGTTGGGATTGATTGAACGCAGTCTAGTCAATAATTTTTTATGGTATTAGAATATTTAAATGTGATATTTATGTCATTTTCGTTCGCATACGATTTTAAGGGGGCCAAAGATGGAGCATATGGGAAACTAATACATTTTTTTAAATCGTCCCTTCGCGGTGAGGAGATGGCATACAAGTTGTTTCGTACTTTCAAATGGCATCTTTTATGAAGTAAATTGGGTATTTTAGTTCGATGAAATTGCAGATAAGGTGTTTAAATTTATCCCTAAGCAAGATTGGGTCGCATGTTCTATAGGCTCGGAGAAGATGGGAAGAAAGATCAGATATCTTAACGGATTTTTCATCTAATGAGAAGAAATATATGTAAGCACTTGAATTTGTAAATTTTCGATAGTCTGAGAACTTAATATGATCATTCATTTTACCGTCTCTAGACGTAAAAATCCACCGTTTAAATAATAATATTCAGTGCTCAATCTATCGAAAAGCTACAAATTCAAATGCTTACATACATTTCTTCTCATTATATGGCAAATCCATTAAGATATCTGTCCTTTCCTCGCCTTTGATCCAAGCTTGCTTCGGAATTAATTTAAACACCTTACTGCAATTTCATCGAACCAAAATACCCAATTTACTTCATAAATTTCTATGCCATCTCCACACTGCGCAGGGCCGATTTTAAAAAAATGTATTAGTTTCCCATATGCTCCAGCTTTGGCCCCCTTTAAATCGTATGCGAACTGTAATGACATAAATATCACATTTAAGTGTTTTAATACCATACAAAATTCCTTGCCTAGACTGCGTCCAATCAATCACGACGCTAGGGTATACCGTATACTATGTTATAATTGCAATTTAGCATACATCGAAGAGTCGGGCCATTTAAATAAGAGGACAAAAGAACATCAAGCCGATATTAGAATGTGTACAAGTTCTTGAAGTCTCTTTACGCACATGCAAAAGTACAACCATAGAATCGATTGCAACCAAGCAAAAATCATTTATAAATCAAACACTTATATTGAGAGGAGAATTGCGAAATCTATCATCATTAACAAAGTCGATAATTTCAATTCATCCGAAGTGCAATACAAATTAAACAAATATATATCGAATAAAGTTACCAATCGTATTTATAAACCTCCGGAAGCATTTGCTCTCGGAGATTAGTAACTTCCCCTGAGTCCGCCCCAAATTCTTGTTTTTTTCCAGAATGTTTCCTGCGTTTTTATTTTGTTTAGTATTTTGTTCGTCTTATACTGGGTTCCTTGCTTGGCTTTTTTCATTACTTAGTTGAAAATTTCAATTATAACTTTGCCGAAACTAGTTCTGTGGTTATAATTAAATCTGTATTCAAATATTATGGCTCACGTTTATCTTTTCACATATGTATATATATATATATATATTTATATATGAGTGTGATGCGTGAAAAGCAGAGGGAATATAAAGGTGAGCGACAATATTAAAGGAAACATGCTAAATATGCCATCGGTTAGGTAACCTCCACATGCTCATATTTTCGTTATTCATATACTTATTAACTTAGTTAATTAGGTATTTGGCATGGGTTTTACTTGGTTATTTAGTACATCAATTCTATTTAACCGTTAATTAGCTATATGCTTATTTATTCACTTACTTCTAGTTTTGAGAGAAAAGACTAAGTGGCTCATTACGAACTGAGGGCGGGGCATTTTTCTAAAGCAAGGACTGGTCTTTTTTCAAGCTAGGAGGAGTCGAAAGAGAACCTCCTCTTAAATGCCCTAATTTGTTATCTACTTAAGTGAAAGATGAGCACGAGGAGAGCGGCGCTCACTTACAGAGGCATAAACTCAAATGAAAACGACCTAGAAAAGGGAATGATCAGAGGAATCATAAATAAAGAGCAAAAGAAGTACCCAAATATACGAACAGGAGTGATCAAATTTACATGGGAGTTGTAGCCAAAAATATTATCATGTATACCAAACGTACTAGCCTCTGTATACGTATGTGTGCATGCGTGTATTTATTTATACCAAATATAAACTCACCGATGTGACTAATTCAATATACTTATGTGAAAGAGAGAAAGAAACAAACAAAAAGGAGAGAATTAAGAGAAAGAAAGCGACGGAGAAAGAATTGCATAAAAAGAGGGATGTAAAGAAAGACTAAAAAAGAAGGAATAAAGAGAGGAAGAAAAATATGAAAAAGAGACTAAGAAAGGAAAAGGAAAGAAAGAAAAAACAAAAAAAAATTTAAAAACAAAAATAATAGAAATAAAGACAGATAAATTCAAATAAAACCCCCTGACTAATATTGAGTAGAATAAGAGAGAAACAACGATAAAATAACTAAAGCAAGAAGAGAATTGAGCGGGGAGGAAACGCACAATCGCCATTGTACTCCAAAGAGAATGATAAATTTAAGCTCCTCAAATCTGAGCAGATGAGAATGAAATTTGTCTCCATTTCATCTAGGATTAACCTTCATTAGAGACCCTCTTGTCTCTCTCAATTGGACGAAAGGACGCAGTCTGTTTATCTTGCGCCATTCCCCTTAAAAACACTCCGAAAGGACAGCAGGGGGTTGAGAATCGGGATCTGTACAGAGAGAGAAGTTCGTCAAGTTAGTCAAATCCATGTCTTACAAAGCTCCCCCCTCACCCACCCCACCTCCAAATTTACCCTTCTATTTCTCTCTTTATCTATCCGACTCCTTTATTTCTCCGTTTAATTTTCACGGCTTCTTGACTGTCAAAGGCAAGGCACGTCTCCTAATCCAGTTTTATCTCTCGTCGCTGTCTTTGAGCATTTGTTCGTTGATATGTTCTTTTGTAGCACCTTCTCCCCATCTAATTATCTTTCTATCAGTTTGTCCGTCTGCTCTTCTCTCTATTGACCTTTAACTTCCGTCATTTAAGAAAATTATTAATCGTAGAGCAATGCAATGAAAATATTGCTAACCTTGCAAGATTCTTTGTCGTTTTTTCCATTAATTTGTGCATTGACACTGTTAACAGTAATGAGGAATAGAGTAGACAGATGAAGATTTGATTTTAGGAAAGTAAAGGGAACTGAGCAGAGAGAAAAAGAAAACATTCCCAAAATTATTCACGCCCTTTTTATTTCTTGGCTCATTTGGTGACCAAAAACAGCTGACAGTCTTTAAGGCCATTTAGTGTTACCGAGGTAGGAGCTATGCCCTAGCCGATTGTAGAGATCACTTCTTGATAGGATATAAGTTAAGGCGCATCATGTATGGATATTCGCTGGATGGAGACAAGTTTAAGCTGAGTGGACAATGCAGTCATTCATATAAGTGGAACAGGAGCAGCAGTAGAGCTCACTCCCTAGGCCATTACACTTCCTTCTCCATATTTCACTGTCTTCTTCACACATGCACGAGATCATCTTTCGCTACATCTTCGTGGGACGTACATCACGCCATTGGAACCAACCACATTAAACTTCGATTCATCGCTAAAATGAACCTGTGCCCACTGTTCTTCTGTCCAAACGACATGTTCGTGAGCGTAACGATAAGGGGTTCTTTGATTCTTCTTGGAGCTCAGAGGTTTCTTTGCCGGTGCCCGAGCAAGCAACCCAGAGCCTTGTCACCTTCGGCAAACTGTTTTGCGCGATCCGTTGACATCAAAATTGGAGTTGAACTGACGGGATATCTCAGCAGCACTCTTAAACCTATCCTTCAGTGACATTCTAACCATAATACGATCCTGTCTTGGTGACGTTTTACGAGGTCTCCCGGTTTGAGGTTTAGCATCTGTCGATCCCGATGACTTAAAACGAGCTACGATTCGTTGCACAACACATTAGACCTTCCTACAGTAATTACTATCGCAGAATTTGACTTGCCCTCTTGGTGAAGGCACACAATCCTTTTTTTTCATCACAGGACACTGGTCGTCTCTCACAAGTCGCCATATTGGCTGTTAAATGTTCCAATAATGTATGATCATAAGAAGTAATTGTTGGCCCATCAACAGTCTCCTAAACACAAATACCTCGGGTGTAGTTAATAATTTCTAAGTGATCCATAACTTTTGGCCGCGGCAATTTAGAAGATAGTTTGTTTATTTCCTCATAACTTATGAAATATTTAAACCCTTCACTTCAAATCTTTTACGAAAGATAGATATTAGATATATATAAGTATGTCTATAATATATAGACTCAACGTTTTTTTAAACTTCTATAATAAATATTTAAATACACTTGTTCTTACTGACCTTTATGTTATGGCCGTTTGGCAAATAATCCTTACAAAAACAGCTAGTATATATATATATATATATATATATATATATATATATATATATATATATATATATATATATATATATATAATATATATATTATATATATATATATATTTATATATATATATATATAATATATATATTATATATATATATATATATATATATATATATATATATATATATATATATATATATATATATATATATATATATATATAAATCTTTCAAGAAAGTGAAAGAATGATGAAATGAATCCAGCAAACCGCAAGAAACACAAAAACAGGATAATTTTTCTTCGGAAATGCTATTTCCTAATTCGCCAAAATTCTGTACAGGGATGGGATTCGAACCGTGCACACTGAGGCAGCGAGCAACCACTTTGATTTCAATTAAACGGTTCCTTAGACCACTCGGCTACTCCTGTTTTTCTGTTTCTTGCGGTTTGCTTGATTCATTCATATATATATATATATATATATATATATATATATATATATATATATATATATATATATATATATAAGGTCACACTCTACTCATACAGTCTTTACCCATAAACTTCCCCTACACTACACCGGTATACTTCCTCACATACATTATTCATGCACTTACATCCATACAGATCATACTACTCACTTCACCCTATTTCATTCCATTATTCACTTCAATCTGTCACTTACCCAACATTTTATTCCCTAGGAACCACTTTTGCCTCATCCCCCCGATAATAACCCCCTCCTTCCCTCTCCCTTCTCCCTCGTAAAGGGTACCTGCCTTCTTTGATGAGGAGGAGTAGGTCAGGGAAAGTAGCTTTCCTCCCTGGCCACTCGTGGTCCAAGTCGTCTCTCCCTTTGACCCCTCATGCCATGTGTTTTTCCTGCTGTCAATTGCGCCCTTTTCACAGCCTCATATTTGTTACTGTCCAGGAGAAATATCCTCATAAGTTTCCTTTTCACTGACGCTATAATTGAAGAAGGGGATTTTTTTGAGTATTTGAATGTTAATTTCATCTTAGTTTGGTTATGACTTATGTTTTTTATCAAGGTTCAGAAATAAATATAAGTATAGAAATTTTAGGAATTTTTTAAAACACAAAGAATTACAAATGGTGAAGTTCCAAAATTTATTTATACATATCTTCTTCTATTCTTCTAAAACTCTATATTTTAGCAACGTTATATTTTGAAAGGGGGGAAATTTAGTTTAAAGTTCCTTTTTAAAATTAATCTTAGTAGCGAAGCGCAAGCTCCCCTCGTAAGGGGAAGTGGCGAAGCCATTGACTGGTTTTAAATATAATAATAGATTCTGTCAATTTTATTCTTTTCCCCCGCATTGAGTGCACTACCTTCGTTGGTCGCAGAAGTGCACTTTCTTTTCACAATAAATATCTTCCTTATCTTCAGCATGTTCATCATTAGAGTTCTTTTCTCTCATCCTTTCCCTCGCAACACATCCCCCCCCCTTTAATGGTCCCCCAAATACAGACACCCCCACTCCAGTCCCCAGGATCGTCGAAAGAACAAAAATAGAAGTGATCAGAACGCGACCCCACCATTGAAATACCAGGGACAAAAAGACCGCACTTGGATCTCTCTCGCTCTCCCTCTGTAAATAATTGATTAGACCAACAAAACGTGGAGTTTAAGAGGCGGAAAATATTGTTCAAATGATTGAAATTGGCTGAACAAACACGAAAATTATTGATCAAAAGAAAGCTACCCGACTAAAAACAGATCTTCCACTAAAAGGATATGAACCTAAAGACAAATTTCATTTTCTATATTTACCTTTGTTTAATTTACAAATGACGAATCTTTTAAGTAATTTCACGCTGCAACGTCCTCTCTTTCTCTGCTTACGTTTGCCTTACGCATACATAGAGTCAGGACCAAAAGTTTTGAGACTAGTATATATTTTTATTTTTTTTCATTCTTTTTTAAAAATTTACTTGATAAGAATAATTATTCTAATATTCAAATTATTGTAAGTTTATTAAAGAGTCGTCATTTAAAAAATAATCAGAAAAAACTTCATTCCTTCGCTGAATCGAAGATCGCGCTCTGGTCCTGTTTCTTTAATTTGGGTTTCAGTCTCTGGAGCTTTGCGATTCGATCTAATGGTAAAATGTTGACAAATACGGGTTAAATGAATGATGTTGACAAAGTATAATCTATTTTCAATAATTCTTTTTTAAAAATAAATTTTTTGAATCTTTTTCCATTCCAAAAATGGTTCTTTCCTAAGAAAAGTGAGCAATCATTGTTGCTCTGCAAGGAGAGAGTTGCTAAGGGTATTTATTGCATCAAGAAGCATCGTCTTTAGGATCATTAATGACTTTAAAAAGACTGTTTACACCCATGTGAAGAAGTTTTCTGGACGCCCAGAAGCTTCCTGGTAAGGACTCAGCTCAATGACCGGCTTGCTTCTCCGGTGCCACGTTTGCTCACAATGCGGAAGAAGCAGGTGTGAACGATTCAGCGCGCACAATGGAGGCCAAGACATTTCGACAAAGGTCTCAATTCGAGAATAGCTGCGAACAAGCCTCATTTCACCAAGAAGAACCTTACAGATAGGTTTCATTTTTGCAGGAAACAAAGAATCGTCTGTTGAAAGATGTGGTAAAGTGATGTGCTCTGATGAAGCTCCCTTTCACTTGTTTCAAAATCCTAGAAGATCCTTCATTAAGAGAAGATAAGGAGAGAGGGCTGTCAAAAGTCCTGTGTCCCACCCGTAGTAAAGCACCCGGACACTCTCCATTTGGGGGGCTGCTTCTCATTTAAGGGAGATGGAGCACTAACAATTTTGTCCAACAGCACTGCCTTGAACTCAAAATGGTACTAAAACGTGCTTCATCACCGCCTTTTCCCAAGAGTTCAGGGCCAATTTGTAGCTGATAAGCGTATTTATTCCAGCATGGTGGCGCACCTTAAAACATAGCGAAAGCAAAAAAAAAGTTCTTGGGTGAAAATAAGATCGAGTTTTTGGAATCAAGGCCGGGAAATTTGTCAGATTTGTACTAATAGAGAATTTGTGGGCGATAATCAAAGTTTCAGTTAATAAACAAAATTCATTCAATTGTGAAGAGTTGCAGGCGCTTATTAAACGGAAATGTAGAGAAATAAGTCAAGATACCATTACAAATTTGGTCTCTAGCATGCCAAAAGGAATTGAAACAGTCCTGAAGAACAAGAGACAATTGTAAATATTGACTGCGCGCATCAATTGACTGTATTTATTACTGAAATGAGTTTGGGCTCTAATTTTGATATATTTCATATTCAAATTATCATAAAAACATATTAAAACAAAATGCAACGTTTGATTTTCTCTATTAATTTCTTATATGAAAAAAAAAATAGTAGTCTCAAAACATTTGGCCATGACTACATAAATTTTAATCTCATAAGCACTTTCTTCCCATGTCCTTAACGCACATACAACAGCAAACTCAGTTACACAGGTAAAGTTATGAGCAAACCCCGTAGTGATTGCACGTACTTTCATCCAACTAATGCAAATACTCAAACAAGCGAAATAATGACCACACACACTTTCACACAACTAACGCAGATTATAATCAACCAGATCCAGTAGTGATCGCACGCACTTTCACATAACTAGCGCAAGTCCTTAAATCAACCCAGTAGAGATCACGCGTATTTTCACATAACAATCGGCATATAGTAAATATAGTCGTAAAAGGAAGTGTATTATATATATACCATGCTCATCTTTAAGGAAACCATCGTATGAAAAGAATCTTTTGTTTCAAGTTCTGAGTTCAGATCATATGGAATAGCCTTTGTAGATGGTAAAGAGAGGGCAGGGATAGGGAAAACTTGACTCCCTCATGGGAGAATTTAAAAGGTTCACCTATGCCTAACACTAACAAATCACCTTAATGTGAATTCAGATCAACACAAATCATAGACCAGAAGAGTTATTAACAAGAATTCGAATATCCATATTCTCTTAAGTACACAGAGTCCATATTTAACTAAACCCTACCCTCTAGACCTTCTCATGATATAAAAAAAAACATGAGGGATGCTTGTTGTATTCACACACATCAATCGTGAAGTTATGAAGACAATCACAAAGTTTTAAACTTGGTACTTAATAGCACCGTGCCGTTCATCTAAGAATGGGTGCCCCTAGGCGACTATCGCCCAACGCGTTGCCATAAAGACAAAGCGATGTTACAAAGAAGCTCTGCCCGTGGCAAAGTGAATGAGGCAAAGAAAGGGGCATAACGATGCACCAGGAAAAAGACAGAACTGTTAATCTTTTGTTTTTAAGCTGAGGATGTCATTAACTTTGATGCGAACAAAGAATCTCGTAAAGTCAGCGATAAATAAGTTCACATTGCTATAGAGGCATTCTTTCTCAGAGTGATGGTGGTGAATATAATCTGAGCGCTGTTCAATTGACATTTATTCTCCACAGAGGTGGTTGTAAATAGTGGTTTAGGATGGGTGGGTGGCCCTTGAGAAACTCGATACAACGCCTTTCAGAATCATATTTGGGAGATATGACGACTGTTTAGAACACTAAACTGCAGGCAGGTAACCTCCGTTCTATGAACGAATGAAGAAAATATAAATTGTAAGGAAAAGGAGATAAAGAGGTATAAAAATAATAAAAGAGAGAGAATTAACGAAGAAATTTTGCAGACAGATTGAATTACACGCGTCTGCCGGGTTATGTACTATCTCTCCCTACCGAATAAATTTTAACTACTGAAGAATACTCTCGAAGGCAGACTGCAATTAACCACGACACAGCTATGGAATTATGACCCCTTTGATAATAACAAAGACTCAGTCCTATGCCAGCACCGTGGCACTCAATGCCTTCCTACATAGTTAAAACACTGTCTCTTTCTGCGTAATTTATATAAATCAAACATAATGGACAGACTTTTTTTATTTATTACTAGTCTACCCGTGCTTTCAAATATGACGGTACTATTTAAATAGCGCTTCATTATTATTACAATCATTGAATCTGTCGGAGCTATTCTTACATTTTCTGTTTATTTTTAACTCAACCACTATTATTATTCTTATTATTATTATTAACTTGCTAATACCTAAAGTATGGGTTAATTAATCTTCAAACTTATTTCTTAGAATAAAATAAACACAATGGAAATGCTTACTATTTATATTTATTTATTTATCTCCTATCCATATACCGGTCTATGTTCATTCTTCTTTACCTATAATTATTCTATACCTTTATTATGAAATTTTCATATTAAAGATGTATGTTACTCCAATTCAATGTAATTATTCATAAATCCTTCTTCACTAGTTAATATAGAGAAATTATGTTAATACTGATCATAAATTTGAAGGGAGAAACGACGAAAAAAAACACCATATATTCATTAATATTATTCAACATTAGATAATTAAAATTCCCATACGAAAGAAAGGTTTTATGCGAAAATGAAACATACCTTTGTACTCCATCAGTTGTCAATTCATTCGTAATTTTATTTCCAAAGTATAATACATGATAATAATTAATAAGAAAGATGGTAGGAATAATGATAATAGCATCCTGAACTACACCTGGAGTTGCCAATTTTCTATTTTCTGCCCCATTTTTCTCGACCACCAGATCGTCCACAATGCTCTCTCGAGCAATTAAAAATAATTCGTTTCTGTCTCATTTCTATGAACTGAATTCTATCCGCTTTATTGACCGACGGAACATAGCCAAGGGCAGCTGCGATTCGTAGAATTGAAAGAATTACGAATGGTAGAGGGTAGAATGAAGTGACAGACGACAGAGATACAAAGGGAAGTGAAATTAAGAGCTACCTGACGTGGTTGGAAGGTGGAGGAGAGATACGAGGAGTTGCACAGATTAATACCAAACAACAAAGAACTCCCGCACTTGTAAAATAGGTATTATCTAAATTCGAGAAATTGTTATTATTGAATCTAAGTTTGCCAAGTTAACTTATAATAAATATGGCGCTCATCAAACGTTTAAGAGCGAAGCTATCGAAATACTGTGATTGATTTTTAGTCGTGTGCAGTCGATTCTATAAGTTACTATATCGGTCGGTAGGATGGTGACCATTTTACATTTCAATGAGCTTTTGAAAGTTTTGAAGGTCGTAAGGTCAAATGATATGTTTGTTACCTGATAATACGGCTATTAATTGAATCTTTTTTTCTCAAAAATTATTGACATAATTAAGAGCACGCGACTTAAGTCTGTTGACTTTGTTGGAAATGAAAAGAAACCTGTGGAACGGAGTGAAGAAAACAAGGATGTGAATCTAACCAACTGAAGAAATAAGGGAATTGAGAAAGAGGGTAATGATAATGGTTGAACCGTTACAAAAATATTCGGTCGCAAGTGACAAGAAAGGAGCGTGCATTGTAAACTTTGGGGGATAATTGTAAAAATTGCACATGTACGTAATTATATCAAATTATAAATTGAATTAATTTTGGGTTGGAGTTATTAACATAAATATATTTCTTGTTATTAATTATTTACTAGAATGATTTTAAAAGAGTGACAAAGTTCCTAACGTCGTAACTTGCTGAAAACATTGAGGGAACATTCTAGAATATTCTTAACTCTTTATTCAACCACACTTTTCCTCTAACAGTTCGTAATTAGTACTTTAATATATATTAATTCTTGTGTACGAATACTTTTTCCTTACCGTCTTTGAATAAATTAAATTTTATGTATTGCACTTGAAGTTTGTTAACTGCTTTATTATGCGATGGTTGCTACATGTATATGATACATAAAGCATGCGAAGTAACTCTCAAGGGTCTCTTATTCTCCAAATTTTTAATGCAAGGATTCACTTCTGAATAATAATTACAAAATGAGAAAGAGAAAATTAAATAAAAAGTGAAAAAAATAAAGGTAAAAATAAACAGGAATAATTTCTGTAACATCTGTTGTGTAGAGAAAAAATTATCCACATCACCTCAGTTTGAGTAGCGAAAAAATGATGGCGCAACGAACATTTACGATAGTCTAAAAAAATAGAGTATGAAAGAGAAATAATGACAAAAATATTAATTAATACTATAGAAGTTTTATTATGCTTATCACAAAGCAAGTATTAGGTATGATGTATCTGAATGTTAATTATGATATTCCTGCAATAAAAAGAGCTGCCATTCTTTTTACGACTCTGTTACCCTTCAAGTGATAATAATAATGTAACACTAGAAGTGCAAACAGTTCACTAATTTAAAAATACATTGAAATTGCCACTTATGTAAGTGAAAATTATAGGCTCTACTATAATATATTTACTTTATTCGTTCTGATGGCAGCACTCCACAAAGCTATAGGATATATGTCAATATTATTGGCTTAATCTTTTACATCTGAACGTCTAAAATTTTATGCATTCACCTCAAATGCGCGGCAAATTACGTTTCCGACCAACATACAATGTAAATCAATGAAAGAATACCAGGGTCAATACAGGTTGTCCCTAAAGTCACAATATACTGGGCAAAATTACATGAATTTTAAGATGACAGTTTAATAGAGAAAATGGAATCACTTATTCGCTTGTTCCTACCAGCCATTTATATTTTGTGGTTGCTTTTCGACGTCGTTCTTGCACTAGTTCTCCAATGTCGATATTTAGCTCGCTCTACAATGTTCATCTTGGACTCGTTCTTCAAAGTCCATCCAGTTGTTGTCTTCTCATTAGAGCTATCCGATGAACCTCCTCTTTAATATGTATATAAGTTGTATTGCAATTTTTCCTTAGTAATTCATAAGTACTTATAAAGTACTTATGAACATGATATTAAACTATTAACATACAATCAATAAGGAAATTGTTAGTTAATTGATTAGTTATTGCATTATCTTGCATACGAGTAGAAATTAAGTTGTAAGTGAAAATGTAAACCATCTTTCATGCTGGGGAGGAAAGCGCTGGGAAGCCTTAAAGTCCCTATCAAATTAACAACCCATCACTACCTTTCTATTAATAACTTTTTCGCCTTCTCAGGTAAAAATTTAAAGATCCGTAAACACATTTCTCCCCTCTTTGACTTATACCTAACCGGAAAAATACTGTATATAAATATGGTTCCTTAATTATTCGTACTAATAATCGTCGCCGTGGCTATCCTTCAAAGATCGAAGATGATGATTTTCATTTTATGTATGTCTTATAATGGCATATAAATGAGTCGTTTAAAGTGTACGTTTTGTTGAACTCCAAAGAACCACGCGGCTTTTCGTAAATCAAATCACTGATCCGAATGGCAAGGAAACCGAGGCGACTTGAGCTGATTCTTCCGCTGGAGCTTTCATCAATCTTCACAGCCGTCGAGTTTGAAGCAAATTCATCCGCTGGATCTTCTGTTGAGTTCTACAAGTTTTAATATTGATAGATAATTATATCCTTGATCTAAATAAGGGAAATAATGAGGTCTATGTATAAGGAAATACGAAATAGAGCTAGATTGATTTTTTGCTGAAGATTTTTAGATACGAAATCCAATATTTAAGGCACACTACAAATCTTGATATATGCTTTCATAAAGAATCATCACACATTTTGTCTTTTTCAAACTGGATAAACATGAGAGGCAGTGAAAAGTTTCACCACTCATGCAAAAGTGAAACAATAGAGTTACTACGTATTAGGATGGCAATGTAATGAAAACACCAATGGATTTACTAAAATGGAAGACATGATTCCAAACACGCCTAATTTAAACATAAACCAATATGTATGGATTTGGTACGCGTCATTCCTGTCTTTATTGAATGTGTAATTAGTGCATTCAAATATATTAGCCTCTTCCTCATTTATGAGAAGATGTCAGCATAAAATATTGTTCGACACTGATTAAATAGAACAAAAAGCGTTTGTAAATATCGTCATATAAACATGCATCAACGGCAATTTTTCTTTTTATTAAATTTCAGGAAAATAACTTCAGAGGTGGTTAGCAGGATAACGGCACCATAACTGGACTTAGTCGCCTTTTAGAGCATGATGATTAGCCAAGCCCACCAAATAAATAATTTAAAATTAATTATCTTTCTTATTCGGAGTCTGTCAAAACAGCAGAGCAGAGCGAAGACTAGGGCCTACTTCACAATACAGAGAGGAAATGGATCAAATAGATACATTAAAATAAGAAAAAAAAGCAACAAAAAGATTAATTTACGACATTAGACCTCCCAAGTGTCTTTTCTTTACACTAAAACGGAGACGTACATATATATATATATATATATATATATATATATATATATATATATATATATATATATATATAGAGAGAGAGAGAGAGAGAGAGAGAGAGACAGAGAGAGACAGAGAGAGAGAGAAAGAGAGAGAGAAATATAAACATTATAACTATTCGCATAACTTTAAACATATACCAAAGATGGGGATTAGAATAACGAGCACTATTTTGCAATTAACAAACCCAAACTTCAAGTGAAAAACATTAAAATTCATAATGGGTAGGGAAAAAAGTACTAATTAAAACTTTTAGAGGAAAACTGTGGTTGAATGAATAGTCAAGCATAATCTAGAATGTTTCAAGAATGTTTTCAACAAGTTATGACGTGTGTAACTCCTAATGCAGCAAAGGGGTGATCATGGTAAAAGCGAACGTTTACAATTAAGAGTAGAATTACCGATATACAAGTATATATCGAAGAACCTAAATATTCCGTTCAGTACCATTGGTTAGCATATTTTCAAATGGAAATAGAGTGGTACAGGGCACAATCTTCCTAGAACTGACGCTACCCGTAAATTATCAGTCAGAACTTTAAGAATGATTAGTAGAAGATTTAAGCGAACCATATGATGACAAGTAGGGAGAATTACTTTCTGCAGGGACTCCCGTATCGAAACGAACACGATCGATTTGTAAGGAGCTTCACCGCAATAATCTGAAGTCTCAAAAGAACCCGCTATCCTAAAAAAAAACAGATATGCGCGTCTAGCTTTTACCCCGAAGTATTTAAAAAATCTAAATTATTTGTAGTAGTGTGATATGGTCAGATGAAACAAAAAATAAATGGTTTGGAAGTAATTCAGCTCGGCATGCTTGGAAAGGTGTTGGAAATGGTTATGATACTGTTTTTCTGCTAATGGTAATGGAGCAGTACATGTGAGAGAAGGCTCAGAGAATCAAACTCATTATCGTAGAACTGTGCAAAAAAATATGCTAAACTCTGTCCAACAGTTACAAATTGTCGATGAATGATGCTACCAACAAGTTAATAACCTAAACTGACTTTATTCAGAATAATGTGAGAGTGCTGTAGTGACCTATCCAGTCACCTGCTTTAAGCCACATAGAAAATATATGGCAAAAATTCAAAAATCACATTCACTTGAGAAACTCCAAAAAGAGTGGGCAAAAATACACATTAACATGCAAAACACAGGTCACTAAATTTGACGGTTTGATGAAATAAATAACCCCCGTCGACTGTCTTCCTCACTGTGTCCCTGGGAAGATTTCGAATACTTCCTTGATTTTGGCCACCAGTTTGTTCTTGATGTTTCAGGCACAACTGTTGGTCTTTTCCTTAATAGCGCCTTACATGTAGTAATCCAGTTATTACAATCTGGGCAATTAGTAGGCCAGAAAGTTGCACTAGGGAAGTGGTAGAAATTCTCTGACAACCACTTATGACTCTTTAATGGAGGTATGGCGTTCCAGCAGCAACCCACTCCAGGAAGGGTTAATCACAGTCTCCAGTAGCTCCACATAGCCGTCTAAATTGTGTTGAAGACCCTCCTTGAAGATGTAGGGCAGCATGACCTCTTCCTGACTGGAGACACCCAAAATTATCACAGTTGGGGAAAATTGGTCTTTATGATACATGGGGCGTCGCATGAATTGTATTCAAGCCACTTCTTGTTCGGGATATTGTTCAATTAGTCCTGACAGAAGTTCTTTTCATCTAAGAAGAACCTAGATCATCCCATGTTCAACAGGATAATACAGCTCGTTCAGAAGCTTCTTTGCCTTCGACAAGCAGTTCTTCTCATTACATGACAAATCCATTAATATATCTGTTCTTTCTTCCCTTTTTCTCCGAGCCTATAGAACATGCGACCCAATCTTCCTTCAAGATGAATTTATCCACCTTACTTGCAATTTCATCGAACTAAAATACCCAATTCACTTCATAAAATGATGCCATTCTAAATCACGATAAAACTTCTATGTCATTTCCACACTGCGCAGGGCCGATTCAAAAAAAAAATGTACTAGTGTCCCATATGCCCCAGCTTTGGCCCCCTTAAAATTGTATGCGAACGGAAATGACATAAATATCACATTTAAATATTCTAATATCATACGAAAATCCTTGACTAGACTGCGTGCAATGAATGACAACTCTGGCGTATACCGTATACTATGCCATAAATGCAATTTGGCATACATCAGAGAGTCAAGCCATTTTAATAAGAGGATAAAAGAACATCAGCCGATATAAGAAGGTGAACAAGTTCTTCAAATCTCTTTAGGCACATGCAAAAGTACGACCATAGAATCGATTTCAATCAACCAAAAATCATTTATAAATCAAGCAATTATATAGAGAGTAGAATTGTGGAATATATTATCATTAATACTTACTTTAAGCCCCATAGAAAATTTAGGGCGAAATTTAAAAAATTACATTCACTTGTGTAACTCTAAAAAAGATTGGGCGAAAATACACATAAACATGCCAAACACAGGTCACTAAATTTGACGGTTTGCATGAAATTAATACCCCCCGTAATATCTAAGTCAAAACTAATAATATAAGAATTTTAAAAAGCAACTAGATTATGACAAGGGGATAACAGTTTACTTAAATTAGCTGCCCTCAGCTTTAAGCGAGGCGTAAGGACAGCTACGAATCATGTCGACCTTGTTCCTCACTGTGTCCCTGAGAAGATTTCGAATACTTCTTTGATTTTGGCCACCAGTTTGTTCTTGATGTTTCAAGCACAACTGTTGGTCTTTTCCTTAATGGCGCCTTACATGTAGTAATCCAGTTATTAAAATCTGGAGAATTAGTAGGCCAGAAAGTTGTGCTAATGAAGTGGTAGAAATTCTCCGACAACCACTTATGACTCTTTCTGGAGGTATGGCCTTCCAGCAGCAATTCACTTCAGGAAGGGTTTGATCATAGTCTCTAGTAGCTCCACATAGCCATCTGAATTGTGCCGAAGACCCTGCCCAAAGATGTAGGGCAGCATGACCTCTCCCTGACTATAGCTCACCCAAAATTATCACAGTTCGGAAAAATTAGTTTATGATACATGGAGCGTCGCATGGATTGTATTCAAGCCAACTCTTATTCGCGGTCTAGTTCAACTAGTCCTGGCAGAAGTTTCTTTCGTCTGAGAAGAACCAAATCTTCCCATGTTCAACAGGATAATGCAGCTTGTTCAGAGGCTTTTTGCCTTCGTAAAGAAGTTCTATCGTACTTAGCCTTCGGTATCAGAATTTGTATCTCGTGCCTCTTGAACGAGTAAAAGCGAAGACCTTCATTCAGATCCAGCTTCTTTGTGGCGACTAAAATATCCTTCTTTCTCTCCAAAGCCCGGATTTCCTTGTTTGACTCTTTGATCACCTTCTCCTGTAATTGTTGGATGAATTGGGGCGTGCGGATGCCTGATGTGTTCCTCTCTGTAGGTTACGACTTCTTTGTATCTGTTGGAGCTGTCCATGTCACGTCTTATAGCCATTACATTCTTCACAGACCATTGAGCAGCAGTCACAAAGTCGGCATTTTGCTACCCGGGGCGAATCATCATGATAAAGGTAAAACTTTTCCAATATTCAGATGGCTTCCATTCCTCCAAAACCAGCTAATATTTTTTCAACTAAAACAATAATATCTATGCTCTTTAATGCCATTAACTTTTCACTGATACATAAAACTGTTTCTGAAAAAGGTTGACATTAAAAATTAGCAAAATTTCCCCGAAAACCTTGCACATCCCATTATTACTAACAATGTTTATACAACTAAATAATGAGTTGGAAACGTACATCTGAACGAATGTTTTTTTCTTACATAATTGGAATTATTCAAATTTTAATGTAATTCACTTGAAGTTTAGTACACATATTCTAATCCCACTCTTTTGTCTAAGTTTTTTAAGGTATTTAGATACTTGTATGGTTATTAATAAACAATATTTAGGGTGTACGAATATTTCCCCCACTATATATATATATATATATATATATATATATATATATATATATATATATATATATATACATATATATATATTTATATAAAAGAGTAAATAAATTACTTATGGTGGATAACTGAATTAAATGATGATTATCGAGGTAATCTGGGGATGACCATACACGATCGCTTTACCTTCAAGCGCGGGCGAATTGGATGGGGGTGGAAGACAAGAGCGCAGGTCTTCAAGAAGATACTTCGGGGAGTCCTGACTCGGAGGACTTGAAGAAGAAGGTGGATTACTTCGTGATGAAGAATGAGATTTTCTCTGCTCCAGAGGGACGTATTCTCAACTAGAGACGATTCTGCTGATCGGCAGGGAGTCTCAGTCTCAAAAGACGGGAATCTTAAAGGGGTGGTGAAGATGAGAGGGCCGCACAGCTCTCCGGGGAGAAAGGGGCTTGATAGCTTTCCTCTGAACAGGGGGCCAAAGCTTAACGAAGTTATATCTGCTGACGAGATCTTCGAAGACGTACGACGACGAGTTACGGGGGGTCACGGGAAACAGACGGCAGTCTGGACGGATTGAATGGCGGGCTTTCAATCTCCTCGAGAGATGGTAAGCTTCGGGTTAAATAACCGGGTAGCTGCTCTGCTAGACGCCTTAGGGCCTCGCGGACCCCAAGGAATTCTTGGCACCGGTCTAAGCAAACACAATTAATGATAACGCGACGTTCCAAACGATCAAACTCACCTCGCGATATGGGGATAGGGTTTATATGGCCGCGCATGCGTTATCGCAGGGGGGATGGGGGGCGATCGGCGTCTGAAAACAAACACAGCTGGGGACGGGTGGTTAAGCGAGTGACGGATTCTTCCTCGACTTTCTAAAATTCTCACGCTGGCTCACGTGGTCTTGAAAGAACAGAGGGGTATCGCCAAGTGCTTCCTCTCACGGTGGTCCTTCGAAGGCATTCCCTCACAATGATACTATTTGTTTGAGGCTTTTTTATAAGGATCTTAATAGTTTTCTTACTGAACTTAATTCTCTGGTTTCTTCTATTAAATTTACCCTTGAACTCGACCAAATGGTGTCCTCCCGTTCTTAGATCTACTTATTCCTAGGACTTTATCTGCATTTAAACTTTCCGTCTATCGTAAACCTACCAATGCCTGCTCGTATATTCATTTTTACTCAGGTCTAACTTGTTTATTTTTATGTTTTCACAATCAGGTATGTATGTACTTAGTTTGCTCACTTAAATGTCTAGATTCTTTGCGCACAGGTTGGAATTTTCCGGAAGTAGACCTTATTTATTTGGTTATATGCTTCACATCCGTCTTTGATATTATTTTTCTATTTTGGGTCCTTTGGTTGTATATGGGCGGGGCATTGCTCTTCTGTCTCATATATATATATATATATATATATATATATATATATATATATATATACCACTTTTTTAAAATCTTTCGTTATTCCTTGATAATGAACTGAACAAGTTGGAAAGTACTTGGAATTCGCCTTTCATTTTCCTGTGGGATATTTTGCATTTATTGCTCTACTCACTCGCTACTTTGTGAGTTTCTCATATATATATATATATATATATATATATATATATATATATATATATATATATATTAAGTTAGAACAAAAGTACCTATAATGAAAAAAATTATGACTGGAAATATTTAATCTTAACCATAACCTCCATTGCTTCCTAGAACTTCATTCCATCTATCTATCAACTCCTTTTGATATCAACTTAAGGTCATCCAAATGGTTCTGTAATCCCCTAAACAAGTGATAATCAGAAGAAGCAACTTCCGGAGAATCTGTAGGAAGAACTACATATGTCCAAACCGAGGTCCTCCAAGAGATCTTTAGTCATTCGAGCTGTGTGAGGACGAGCATTATCGTGATAGAGGATGGCAACCTCTTCTTTTGATTAAGGAGGGTCGTCTTTGGCTTAAAGCGACTATCAAACGACAAAGTTGATTGCAGTAGAGATTGACATTAATTGTTTGATTGTTGTCTAACAATTCGTAATATCCTACTATACACTCAACATGATCTCTTTTGGATGAAGTCCTCTCCTCGATTGTTGAGAAATTCTGCTCTCTCGACGGACCCAAGAAGGGTGGCGTTTAGCGTTATGATAAAGAGTCCAGTTATCATGGGCAGTAACAAGCCTACCTGAAAATGGTGTCTGGACATTGGTTACGTTAAATTGTTCTACGATTTACCACGAAGTTGTAGCACGATAGCTTTTACAACAACTCCCTACTCTTCAGAATTATGTTTCTTTCGGACGACCTTCTTTCGTCCGTCTTTTAGGCTGAAATCCGCACTTCGGACACAAATAAATCACCTCCTACACATTCTTTTATTTACTGCATCATCTCTATAAGTGCTCTGAATGGATTTTGCCACCGTACTTGCGTTGACACCTTAAGAAAACTCATAGAGTAAAATGAGTCTAATGTGATCTTTAGATGAGACGAAAAGTGTGGTGAATACCGAAAAAGATTATGAAAAAAAAATTTATAATCAGAAAGTAAATGTTATAAATTATTCATTGTAACATTCTTAAGCGATAACAAGAGGCAGTGATCTAATAAATACCATCTAAAACTTTACTCTAGTAAATCGGACATTACTTTCGTTCCAACCTGATATGTATATATATATATATATATATATATATATATATATATATATATATATATATATATATATATATATATATATGTATATATATATATATATATATATATATATATATATATATATATAATAGTGAAACCACTGTATAGGAGGAAAATGTTTAATTTACGAGACTAATTTCAGTATGTATTTTATCATACGCTCTTTAGTCGTATACTGAGAACGCAATTGTTACAAAAGTCTATAAATAGCGTACAGATCAGTAAAAAAACAAAGATTAAAAACCACAAAGAAACACAAAACGGGAAAAAAGGTCATTAATCAGGGGGTGCGAGTCTAAGATCGTTGACTAAGCTGTTTACGATGAGGTTACGGGAATGGGTGCTGCATTTCAATTGCCCATCTGACAAATTAAAATTGGGAATTTCTCATTTTAATACATATACAACTCTTTTTTTTACGGAAATCTTTACAATTATATATGATCTGTGCCTTTTTCTTCCCTCCTCAAAGGAGTGAACAAAGTTATTTCTCCAGGCCTAACCACATTTAAATACCCTTTTATTATCCTTAAATCTTACCCTTTGACCAAGCCTGTGGATCAGTCAAATGAAACAGGTGTATATTTAATCCAGTGTGGCTCTACAAACTGTCCCTCATTTTACATAGGAGAGACCGAAAGAACCCTAACAAAACGAATTTATGAACATAATAGTGATGTCAGACGAGGCAGTACCACATCCAGTATTTTTAATCATATTAGCAACTTCAACCACCAAATTGAATTTTCAAAGGCACAAATCATATATAATTGTAAAGATTCCCATAAAAATAATAGTAGAATCTATATTAATATGAGAAATTGCCAATTTTAATTTGTCAAATGGGAAATTGAAATGCAGCTCCCATCCCCGTAACCTCATCGTTAACAGCTTAGTCAACGATCTTAGACTCGCACCCCTTGATTAATGACCCTTTTCCCCCGTTTTTTGTTTCTTTGTGTTTTTTTATTATTGTTTTTTTTTTCTGATTTGTACGCTATTCATAGACTTTTGTAACAATTGCATTCTCGGTATACGAATGAAGAGGGTATGATAAAATACATACTGAAACTAGTCTCGTAAATTAAACTTTTGGCTTCTATATAGTGGTTTCATATCATATACCATAACTCGCCAATGAGTTCTTTTACTTATATAATATATATATATATATATATATATATATATATATATATATATATATATTGATATATTGATATATATATATATATATATATATATATATTGATATATATATATATATATATATATATATATATATATATATATAGAGAGAGAGAGAGAGAGAGAGAGAGAGAGAGAGAGAGCGAAGGTAATTTAGAGGCCAATATCAAATGCTATAAAATTCTATATAACTACGGTATGTCTTATTTTCCCTGGGCACCCCACAACAGTATTGAGAAGATAACTAATAATAATATTCGGCCTTTGCAGACCGTTTGTGATGAAAGAGACGCGTATTCAGTGCATGCTTAGGGGCACCCAGGGAGGGTTCTATAAAGCCAGGCATATAATTCCAAATTCTAGGAGCAAATATCGATAAAGCACGATCCTACATGTAGTGCAGAAGACTACGAGGAATGAGGAGTTAAAGGGCAGGTACAGAACTTAGGATTCTCAGTGGCTGGGCTAAGTTCAGAAAGGAAAACAGGTACCGTGGTATTTAAGAACTTGTAGGGAAAATGGAGGACGTCGATGACGATATAGTGATGGATTAGTAACCGGCGCAGTTTACAGAGCACTGGTGGGAGTGTTAAAAAGAGAAACGTTCTCGGAAGAGGAAAAGACGAGCTTCAAAATTTTAAACAGGGCGAGAACAACGATATGTGGAAGCTTCTCCTCCATCAAAAAAGGAGTCACAGCAATCAAGGGAAAGGATGCGCGAATATTGAATACAAAATCTCTCCCTGCGCATTGGACCCGATACTCCTATTAAAAACTTTCCTGATCAAGTTCTATGAGTGCGAACTAAAAATTCCTACAAATGGTCGACTGCTTTAAAAATACAAATTTTAACCTATTTGCCAATGGCGCGACAAGTCAGCTTACGTAATCCAACGGAGTCTTAGTCAAATGGTGAAATAAGTAATTGTATCGGTATTTTTAGTACCGATTCACACTGTCCGGTACCAAACTTTGTGATAACCTCAATGAGACCCAATGGAAGGTCAATTTAAATAGGGGAATCGATGTTTTCGCATGACTATATCATACTGTCAATTTGTGTGAAGGCATACGGGTAGCAGCTCCCCCCCCCCCTAACCTGTACTTGTTATCACTATGCAAAGAAGACCGGGCCCTTTGCTGGGTAAAATAAAAAGAAAATCAAAACTACAAAGCCGTTTTCTTTAATTATTGGCGCCGGGGATTAATTCTAAATTTCCAAGAAATTAGTTTCGCAAAGGCGCTACGCACATGGACGTGTGAGGATGAACGCTCGATCTGAAAAAAAGAAAGAAAAAAAAAGAGATACAAGAAATGAGACGTTATTATCAGTAACCTCTTTTCTTCGAAGTGGGGTCGGCGTTTATCAAAGACACAAAGAGGTAACCTCATTCCTCACTCCCTCACCAATACAAATCTTTCTACCCTTTCAAGGACAAAACCACCTATAGTTTTATAGACTACAAATTTGCTCAACATAGCGATAGGGAGACCATTTTTTACCTATGGTTCAGCCCGAGAAAAAAGAGGGCTATTTCCCATGGGGTCTGGTGTAACTAGGATTAAACTTGCGTCAAATGGACTTTTATATGTATTTCCGTCTAATAAGTGTTCATCCTAAGGGCATCCACTGGAAAGGGGTGCTTTGTGTGTGTAGCAGCTCATTCAATCTTGGTTTTCCCCAGGGAAGAGGAAGTGCTATGGGCTGCAAAGTCTCGTCCAGTTACGGCTCATGGAAGGTGTGAGGGAATTCCACGGGGAATTTCTTGTCCAGCACAAAACTTCCATGTGATGTAGAAGGTTTTGTTAGGCTTACATTGGTAAGCCTAACCCCCCTCCCCCTTCCACAAGCGGTAGCCTCGCACCGCGTCCACCACGATTCACCTTTACACGGGTTAGAATAGCCTCAACAAGAAGATTCGAGGCCATTCGAGAGTAGAGCTGTTTCCCACTACCCCCATTCCCCCGCGGGGAGAGCCTCAGACATATATAGTGCTCGTTTCCCATGAGAGAGGCACAGAGTTGAGAAGTTTCACCCGGACCCAAGAAGATTCCCCTAGTTCCCATTCAGGTGCTAACAACAAAGCAAAGTGACGGCCGAATTATTTGTGTATTGGAATTAGCCCCAGCCAGTGAAGTAATTCCATTTAACGATCGCTACCAAGCGATTTTTGCGACTTCACTCATCAGCTTCTGTCGAAGCCCTCCTAGTCCGCCCTTCATTCCGGGTGGCCGAAATACTCTGCCCTGGACTGGACGTTACCGCCCCCCCTCCCCTTTTTGGAGAACCGTCATCACTTTAACATCCCGCTCAGAAACTATGAGTGGCCTCGCCTCACGTGCAGAAGACATCAGTGAAGCCTTACCCTGACGTCTCACCCGGAATCCTCCGTAAGCCAACCCCTTTTCCCTTCAGTAACCCATTTGAGTTAATTCCCCCCATTTGAATAGTCCCAACACGTAATACATTAATTTTAACTTCATAGTCTGATTCTTAACTACAATCCCCCCCCCCTCGTTTACCGGTGTATTTTTGCCCATAAATTCATCTGATTTAATTTTTGCCCATCATTTTTCTCATTATTTTTATGTAAATAAAATTATATTTTTTGTAGATGCTTCTTTAAATAACCTTAAACTTTGCCATTGCCCATATGTTACCTGACCTCGTTGCACTCTTATCTCACATTTTCGCCCATCGAAACTCGTGGTTTTCCGTCCCTTTGTCGGTTCACCTTTAAGTTATTGGTGCCTCCACCATAGATATAATATGGTATTGATATAATATAATGTCATACCACGACAAAAGGGTAGAATGGGCTCTATGTAGGCTTGCTTCTGATGTAATCAGGATTAAACGTTCGGAAAATAGCGAGCTATGTCTTATGGTCTCGTGCCATGACATTGTTTAATCTTGGATATATCAGGTGCCATGTTCTGTGGCGCCATGCCATGATATTGTTTAATCCTGGCTATATCGGGTACCATAAAGCTGTGGCGTCATGTCATGACATTGTTTAATTCTGGATATATTGGGTACCATGTGCTGTGGCGTCATGTCATGACATTGTTTAATCCTGGATATATCGGGTGCCAAGTGCTGTGGCGTCATGCCGTGAAATTATTTAATTTTGGTTATATCGGGTGCCATGTGATATGGCGAGTGTAATGACATTGTTTAATCCTGGATATATTGGGTACCATGTGCTGTGGCGTCATGTCATGACTTTGTTTAATCCTGGATATATTGGGTACCATGTGCTGTGGCGTCATGTCATGACATTGTTTAATCCTGGATATATTGGGTACCATGTGTTGTGGCGTCATGTCATGACATTGTTTAATCCCGGATATATCGGGCGTTATGTGCTGTGGCGTCATGCCATGACATTATTTAATTTTAAATATATCGGGTGCCATGTGCTATGGCGTCATGTAATGACATTGTTTAATCATGGATATATCGGGTGCCATGTGCTATGGCGTCATGTCATGACATTGTTTAATCCTGGATATATTGGGTACCATGTGCTGTGGCGTCATGTCATGACATTGTTGAATCCTGGATATATCGCGTGCCATGTGCCATATCGGGTACTATGTGCTGTAGTGTAATGTCATGATATTGTTGAATCTTGAATATATCGGTTACCATGTGCTGTGGCGTCATGTCATGACATGTTTAATCTTGGATATATCGGGTGCCATGTTCTGTGGCGTCATGTCATGACATTGTTTAATCCTGGACTATACAGGGTACTATGTCCTGGAGCGTCTCGTCTAGTCTGTGTTCATTGCCCTGCAGACGAGGTGTCTTATGTTGCGGCCTCTTGCCTAGCTGGGGTATATTTCCGTCAAAATGGGGCACTATGCCATCGAGTTCAATGGCAAATTAAACAGAGGTATTAATCACCGAAGGTGGAAATTGCCAACACAGATTAACGATCCTGGGGTATCCGACCAACTGTTCTCTTTCTTCCCGTCTCACACGTCACCACAGACAAACTGTAGGTCACCTCCAATGGCTTGAATTATATGAAGATTTAGCTAGTTAGTCATAACTAAGAAGCGAAACCAACGAGGACACCTCCGCTTAAAATCTTCCTTAATTAGTGAAATTAAGGTAAGTGAAAATGTGTGTAAGCTACATACCCTAAATACTCTCAGGCAAAAACAAGTTAGTGTTCTTTTGCATAAGCTTCCTCGTAGACATTTGGGCACGTCTCATCTGCCTTAGGATTTCAATGTTTACCTCGGTGTTTGTTCTTTGATGCGAACTTGTTCTCTGGGTTATATTGCGTCCACTCGAAGCAAAAGTTTTGGGTTCGGTAAATTTCCTACAGAATTTGCGCCACTGCTTAGTTTTATTTGACTATTTATGCCCATTTTGTTTTATTGATATTACCTGTCTGATAGCTTTCCTTTTCCTTCTGTCGGTGCCTATGTCGAAACATAAATCTCAGGCGATTCGAGCGAGTATTCACCGTGCGAAGTTGGTGGAGCCTCTTCAGTGATGACGTCCTTTGATGATCCAAGAAAATAACAGGTTTTTCCCGTGCAGCGTTTAGGATGGACATATGGTATGCTAAGTCAAGGAAGTAACTTTGAATATAATAAATTTATGCATTTATTTATTTAATTAATTAATTAAGATGAAAGGTAAATAGATTATGTGCAGCAGAATATTTTGAAACAAGGTTGGTAATAAGAATGATGAGGTTAGGGGAAATGAAAATATAAGGTTTACCTACTGCTCGACGAGGCAATAGAGGAGACTACGACACTCTGGACCTCGATGGAGGTGAATCTGTCTAAAGTTTGCTCTTCGTGACAAATGCTCTTTCGTGCAATTATTATTAGTAATCTATTCAAAGACTGAGTATTTTTACCGTCGCTTAATGCCCTCCACTTTCACCGTTTATTACCGAAAAAACCTCTGATCTGGACATATACCTACACAAATGTACACAAACGTTTACACAGTCAGGTACATGGGGTTGCAGACAAGTACACCCTCCGCCTCCACAGACTCACTTTTAATATAATCGTTATTCTTTCTGCCAAACGCGTTCACGTTCTGATGAAATGTGTTGAAAACGGTCACAGCTGTTACAAATCGTTTTATAAATTTATGAAAATACCCATAAATACCTAATTTTAGTTTATTATTGGTACCTTTTGAAGGTTTTTTTTATACCCTTTCGATAGCTCAGCGTTGCTTAAATAGCAAAACTCACCCAAGCTTTTGACGTAACACTTAGCTGGCGAGGGTTGAGTCGATATGTTTGGGTGTGTATGCATAAAAAGTAGTATATTTATAGATTTCTTCTATTTTTATTCGGTAAGAATGTACAACTGTCACTGTGTCCATTGGATCTCTTTCGCCTTTGGTCGATGAGTCATTTGAGTAGAGTAGCGGGGAAAAGTTGGAGTGGTGTGCCATGCACCCTTATTTGTTGACCAGGTCGGGTCAGAATTAAATTAGGTTATTAATTTGTGCATAAAGAGTAGATCTAACTTAATATAAGGTTTGTGTGAAAGGATCTGCACGTATGTATGGATTGATTAGAGACGAAAAGGGAGAAAAGTGATTTTGTATAATTGAGGGGTCATTAGAAGACAGTAGAGATCAGGTGACAACAAACTGAAGGTAATCCATAATAAGAAAGGTTGCAGACGGTAGTATTTTTGGTAATAATGCCTGATAGATAATTGGTAATACGACCCAACTGGAAATTGTGAGATACCGGGTAGAGTTCCTGTCAATAAGATTTTACGGGTATATTTTTAAATATTAAATGTCAACTGTCCTGTCCCCTAGTCTCCTCGTACTGCTCAGTTTTACTAAGTTAAGCCCCATCAGGTCTTTGTTATTATTCGCTGAATACTTAGTGACTAGTTGTTCAAACTCAAACCTAAACTGTAAGACCTCAAAGCGTAAAACCTCAAAATGAAGTGCAAATTGATAGTAAAACCTGTAGCTTTACCAACGTGTACGAGTATTTGTGTATCTACGATACTTTTAGTCTCATCCCTGACCAATGGTCTTTTGAAGGTATAGGACCATATATTATAGTGTAAGTGAACGTGTCTTGGTCTTGCCATGATTCATGGATGGTTTCGGGAGAGCAAGAACAAAGGCGAGATTCAGCGAGTAATACCGCCAACCAATGGCGCATTGGCAATATATATATATATATATATATATATATATATATATATATATATATATATATATATATATATATATTAGTTTAGATGGGTAGCAGTCTTTCTTGAATGCAAATTTGGTTTTGTTGAAGACCATGGAATATTTCGCCTTAATTAATTTACTTTGGCAACTTTCTATTCTTCTAACTGTCTTTTTTATTACATTTTGTGCATGGTAGACCACTTGTCCTCTATTTATCTCTCTTTTAAATGAATGGGGTTGGTAAAAAAACATACTAAATTGCTGAGCTTTCGATCTTATTCGATCATCTTCGGAGCGTCTTTATATATTCTTTCCTCCTTTACCAATGAAATGTGGAGTCAGAATCAGACTGTATGAAAGAAAAACAGTTTTTAGGGGGTATATATTCCGCCTGGTTTATCATAACTTTAGAGGAAACGAGCCAATCCGGTGAGTGCAATGTTAAAATAACTTTAATGTTCGATTCCAGCTTAATGCTTTACTATTGATGGCCGGCTTTTCTTTATTAAAATGTCTAAAATGTTCAGCCTAGCTTTATTTCCCTCTTTTCTTTTAATTACGGTGTTATCAACTAGAATATTTCTCGTTAGGTTGATGTTATGCACGCTCTCCATATGAGCGCGCATAACGGAGGATCTAAAAATCATATGGAGAGCGCGCATATATATTAATAAATTAGATTAGAAGACATCGCATTAACGTGATATATAGCAATGCAAAAGAGTAATGATAAACCACATGAATCTGAAATTATTTTAAAGCACAGAACTAGTTTCAGCTGTCACAGCAGCCATTCTCAACTGTGTAATGAAATATGAAGCTAGCATCATCTAGTATATAAAGTGGAATTAAAGACGAAACAAAAGGTAATCAGGGAAAACAAAAAGGGGAAAAAAACATTGTCATAGAAAGAGAGAGAGAGAGAGAGAGAGAGAGAGAGAGAGAGAGAGAGAGAGAGAGAGAGAGAGAGAGAGAGACATATAGGACGAGAATGCTACGCATCAATTATAGCAGATTATCAAATTTAGTTACAGCAAGCGGGCAAAATTTGAGTCCAAAATATTCTAATGGGATCGGCTTCTTTTGAAGACACTTAACTTCCGTTCGAATAAGACGTCCCATAGAGCGAGTCAAATTTTAACAATGGGAGGTGCCGTGAGATGAAAAAAAGAACAAAAATTCTCGAGATAAGCTTCCTAAAGACGAGAGAACCTTCTCCCTCGATCCCTACTTTCGAGGCTGGCAGTGGTCACTGGAAGGCCGGTTTTATCATCCGTCATAACTTTGAACAGGCCGAATACTAATTGGCCCTAATTGCAAACCCAACCTGTGCTGTTGGAAAGTAATCGAGCTCGACGCTCATACCCTGCTCCTATTAAGCAGCAAAATCTTTGGGTGGTAGATCCACTGGGAATTGGAGTCCCCTTTATCAGTTGCGTGCAGCTACTTGTGTATATTCACGGCTCCCACCTGGACCCAACATTCTAAACCTATTCGCCCAGTTATTCCTTTGCATTTATCTTTCATGTCTATTATTTTATTTTTGTTTGTACAGTAGTAATGATTATTGTGTTTTGCCCAGTTTGATATCCAGAACTTCCTAGATAGTTGATTTAATTCGGCCAAGTGTAGCTGTTATCATAAGGAAACTAGTCACTCTTATGAGATTTATTGCAACCCATAGCTAAATTGCATCATTCGAGGCAAGGCACCATTGCAGAGTTGCCCTGCGTGCTATCTGATATCCTTTCTGAGGTACGGAAAGCAAACGGACGTTAGGAGATCTAACCTGACCTACGACTTGGAATAATACTAATATATATATATATATATATATATATATATATATATATATATATATATATATATATATATATATATATATATATATATATATATATATATATATATATATATATATATATATATATATATATATATATATATCCTTATTAAAATGGCCTCACATTTTATGGAGCTTGGTTCTAACTATAGGAAAACTGTGGAAAAATAATCTACTTGCATAAGCTACATACAATAATTTTTGTTCACATTATTTCATTAACTTTTTGAATTTATTTATTTATAAGTTTTAAAGGTTTTTTTGCGACTGTGCTTCACTAATTTCTCCCAGCGGAAGTTCTGTTTCTTTCAGGCCCCATATACTCTGCCATATTTGAAAGATTCAGTAGGAATTGCATTTTTTTGGCGTACTTTAAGGGGTAAGACGCCAAGGTCATATCGTCTCAATCACAGCAAGGCTAAAATAAGGAAATATTGCTAAAATCTCGACTTCAGACAAAGAAATTATTCCGAGTCAGCGAATGGAATAAAATTCGAATCGTGCAAAATATTTAGTTGCGGTTTTTTTATTGACTTTTTTCTTTTGTAATTTTATTTTCGTGTTAAGCAAAACGCTTTTACACCACCGTTAGTGCTTCTAAGTGAAATTAATGTAGTGAATTACAATTAAATTGGGTTAGACAACCCCGCTACGTTCTTTTGTTGTTTTTTTTATTTGCGGAAAAGTTTTGTGAATACGTCAGTATGTCGTCCTTCGAAGTTTTCAAAGCACAAGGTGAGTCTCTTGGATTGAATGGAAAGGATTTAATGGAGTAAATCAAAGAGAAAGAGAGAGCCCTAAGAGGGGAAAGAAGCGAAAGAGAAGAGAAAGGTGAAGAGAGAGCGAAAAAAAGAGAAGAAAAGGGAAAATTAGTTTGCATGAACTGAAAATAAACCAGGACCAGAAACGAAACGACTTCAATTACTTCTAGGACCGAAGAGCAGCAAAATACGTCCATAAAGTTGCCTTTTTTCAAGGAAGAACATGATTTAGCGTCATACCTCACTCACTTCGAGAAAATCTTTGAAGTGAACCATTGTGATATTGTAACAGACGGCGTAGCTAAGTTGTTGCCTTCACTTAGTACCCAACTCAGGGACATTTTCATCTCGCTCCCATCACAAGCAACCATCGATTATTCCTCGTTAAAAGCAGAATTGCCTGCTCAAGACTTTTATTATGCAAAGTTCTTGCATTGTCGCATCCAACCTAACCAAAGATCCTGACAGTTTGGATATTTCTTGCAGCGTATTAATAATTTCTGGCTAGAGGCATCCAAAGTGCTCCAATACGATGTTTTGGTTGACCTCGTCCTTAAAGACCAACTCTTGGCGTCACTTCTCTCGGAGATCAGATCCTTTGTGAAAGATCGGAAGTGCCTGACATTTAAAGAGTGCATCGTGGAAGCAGATGTATAAGCGGCTAGTCATAATTGCTATATAAAGGAAGAGAGGAAAACTGAACCACACTCTCCCAAATCAAAGGCCCCGATTAAACCAAATTCTTTCCCCACAACAGGGATAAGTTCAAGATGACTGGCCCGTCTACGTGAGGACAAACCTTTCTCCTCTAATCCCCCTTATTCGTCGTTTCCCAGGACAACTGTTGTCTGTGACTCCTGTGGAGTAGAGGATCATGTTAGAAATAATTGCCCTTATAATTCTCAGTTTAGAAGCGGCTCTCCCAACCAGGTTCCCAATATAAGTCATGCCTGTTCAACTGCCGTCGCATCCATAAGCACCCGTTTTTTTAAGCGAACCGAGTCCGGCCTGCCACCAGGTGAATTTTCTGTTTGACAAAAGCACTCCTGGAGATCTAAAGTTTAAAATTGGAGCTGTGAACGGCACTGGATCTCAACTCTCGTGCGCGACACAAGGTACACGTGCATCGATATATCTGACAGATTACTTCTACCTGTAGCCCCGGATCTTAACAAGTTTGCAACACTGCACGATTACCTGTGGCACGCTAACAGATTCCCCGTTGTGAAATGCTTAATCGAGTGCGCCTACTTAACTGGCTGAGCTGAGGTTGTCACAGCGCACATCAAGTTCTGTGATTCTTTAATTGGCCAGAGCCTGCAGGTATCACCCCCCCCCTCCGTGGCTCAACCCGTGACCATCCGAGCTCAAGCAATTAAAGAATCGGAAGCGCACACACCTCTGGAAAACCCTTGCGCTTTAGATTGCCCGAATGTCCTTAACGAGGATCTTCGGAGAAATCAGAAAGATTGCGAATATCTCTGCCACTTATGGATAAAAGCGTAAAACAAGACACGAGAGATCATTAGAGGCAACAAAATAATCTCCTCATTGTTAAGGATGACCTTCCTTACCACGGGTGCCCATCAGACAATAGCACAGAGTCCCAAGTATCATGTGTGCCTCGCTCCCATGTCAGTCCTATCCTTCGAACCGCTCACGATAGTCTCTTCTCGGGTCATTTCAGTCACACTAAGACGGCACAACGGGTCTTTAAATACTTCTATTGGCCAGGTGCATCGGATGAAATCCTGCGTTATTTTCGTTCGCGAGACATCTATCAGAAGTCTTCAAGGTGCAAAGTTGCAGACGATTCAAGCCTGCACCTTTACAGAGATGCCTATTAATCTCCGAATACTTCTCCCGAGTGGCGATTGATTTGATCGGGTCGATTTACCTACCTTCAAGTGAGGGCCATAGTTATGTTTTAATTCTGATCGATTTCGCCACTAGATTCTCCAAGGCTGTGCCACCGATGAAGATTGACAACATCTCTTGTGCCGAAGCACTGATCACGATTTTCTCCCGTGAGGTGCTGCCGAAAGAGATATTCTCGGATCGCGGCCGCCAATTTACGTCCCAGTTGCTTATGATAAAACCACTGTTTAGGGCCCCGTTCCATCCAGCCGGAAATGGGATGTGCGAAAGGTTAAATAGCAGTCTTAAAGCCATTCTGAAAAAAATATGTGCCAGGCACCTAAGAGAATAGCACATATATCTTCCGGAAGTTCTCTTTGCGTATAGAGAAATTCCCCATCGCACAATGGGTTTCTCTCCATTTGAATCACTATACGGAAGAAATTTACAAGACACCTTGAGCATATTGAATGAACTATATGCGAATCACAAACTGGATTAGGAAATCCAATCTTTGTAATCGTATCTGCTCAAATTACGACAGAGGTTGGAGAAATGCGCCGAAATAGCGTATCAAAATGCGGATTTTAACCTGGATAAATATAAAATTTACTTCGACTACAAATGCGAAGATAGAAAATTTAAGCCAGGTGAAGAAGTGTTGTTGTTGCTTACGACAGAAAACAACAAATTACTGAGCCATAGGAAGGGCCCTATCAAGTGATCGAGAAACGCGCACCAGTCGCTTATTTGATTGAAACGCCAACAGGAAGGAAGCTTTTCCACGTAAAAAAACTTAAGAATTATCACCAACGCGCATGGAATACCAGTTTGTGGCCATAGATGAAGAATCGCCTATGGAGTCTAATTATTCCATGGATCCCTTAAGTGTAGTACAAATCGCCTACATAGAGCAAAACAGCGAATATCCCTTAAACGTCTTGCCAGCCGCACCGTGAACTCTTATTGACCGAACCAAAGGTGAGCGACCAGCTGTCGCCTCCTCAGAAAACTAAACTGCAGTCCCTCCTAAAACATTCGCTGACGTCATCTGTGAAATTCATGGTTGTGCTGCGCAATTTGAACACAACAATCAATTCACCACTCAAGAACCCATCCGATCTAAACTGTATCCGCTGCCCATACACCTGAGGTTGACAAGCTGTTAGATTTGAAAATAATAGAGCAGTCAAAATCAGATTATTGCTCCCCGGTTGTTACGGCTAAGAAACTAAATGGATCATACCGGATGTGCATCGATTTTAGCAAATTAAATTCAGTGACCGTTTCAATGCAGAGCTGATCCCCCTTATCGACCAGAATCTTCATCTTTTTGAGAAAGCCAATTCATAACCAAGCTGGATTTGTGCAAGGCTTATTATTAAATTCCACTACGAGAAGAGGTCAATAAATACATAGCTTTCCCAAGTGAAAAGCTGTTGATGCAACTTCCACGACTCCCTTTTGGCCTCCTCACTGCATGCAGTAATTATAATCGGATGATAAGAAGGATATTAGATGTGTTGCGAAATATATCATTCTACTTTGATAATATTTATGTGGCTACGAATGAGTGGAATCAGCACCTGAATGCTCTACAATCACTTTTACAAAGACTTCGAGGGCATAATTTAACTATTGGTCCCAGTAAGTGTCACTTCACCTACAATCGACTATTTAAGCTTGTGAATTGGAGATAACCAGCTAGCTTCCCAGGAGGATAAAATCTGAGCCATTGTTGCAATGCCTCTGCCCGCAAACAAGAAGCAATTAAGATCCTTTATGGGTTCCGCGTCCTTTTACCTGAAAATTATTCAGAATTTTGCCTCACTGCCAGCTCCTCTGTGCGAACTTTTGACAAAAAAGGCTCCTGAGCACCTCGTATGAAAACCGCTCCCGATTAAGAGTTTTGATTGACTCAAGGGGAAACTTGCGTCTGCACCCATATTACTCTTGCCCAATCCCGAAGAACCATTTGGCTGGCAAACAGATGCAAGCAACGAGGGAAATGCTGTGTTCTAGTTCAATACGGGAAAAATAATTAGAACTTTCCAATCGCTTATGCAAGACGGAAATTGCTACCATGAGAAAAGAATTACGCTGTGATTGAACTACAAGCACTCGCGATAATCAGGGGAATTCAAAGATTTAAAATGTTTTTGGTAAGGAAAGTGTTCATAATAGAAACTGACCATAAAACTTCATCCGACCTCCGAAATGTAAAAAAAAACAATAATGGTCGTCTAATTCGCTGGTTTGTTTTTGACAAGAATCCTACTCCAGCATCCTGTATATTAAAGGCTACGATAACTGTATAGCCAATAGCTTAAGCAGGAATCCATTGAAATCCTCTTCGAACGGATCCTGATTGAGAGTAAATTTTTCTAATTTCAAGATTGATTTTTTTATGTACTATGTTTATGCAATATATCCAATTAAGATTAAGGAAGCATGTACCCTTTGGATTTATTTTATCTGTATAGTTGACTGAAGGTGTTAACATTATATTGCCTTTAGACTCGAGGCAGGTGAACCTCCTTCTCAAAGGTATTCATTGGTAATTGTGGTTATTGTCGATTATTTTCTTTTGTAATGATAATCCCTACATATATATACTCTCCAGTCTCTATATTTGGACATTTTTCCCACGAATTTATTGCCATGCATTTTATTGTGTTTCTAAATCACGATATCCTGTATACCCCTTGTTCGGCCTAGGTGCCACCTCAAGATTAAGTTATTATTGGTGTGGAGGTATGAATATAACGAGGACGAGCAGACGCTAGTTTGTTTATACAGCCTCAACCGTTACGTTGCGCATGGGCCAAGACTCCCCCTTTCCCCTCAGTGTATGTTTATTTTTTGCCAAATAGACGAAATCTCACCTTCCCTGTGCGTAAACCTGAAGGGGCGAAGTATCACAGTGTTAAAAATTTCTGCCCTAGGAGAGGGGCTTAACTGTAGGCTAGTGACGGTTCGTACCTCCTAAACTCCCTCGTCTCCCCTTTCCCAGGGGATAATCGATGTATATATAGTTCTATCTTGAGAAATTTAGAGAGAAACCGTGTAGCCATCAAGATAATAAGACGAGTCCTTGAGTCAAACAGGGAATCAAGAAGATAATTGGAACTAAACGGGACCCTCCCTTCCCGAGGTTGTTCCTTTGGTCGCTTAGAAGAGCAGACCAGTGGTACCGAGACCAACTCTCCTACCATTCTCCTCCAGAGAAAATCACGTATCTCAGTTTGCTGAAAAAGCAGAGATACGCCTCACCATTGAGGAAGACCAAAGTGAATTCCCATTCGAGAAAAGATTCACATCTTCGTTAAGTCTCATCGTCGAGAAGCCAGAATTGGTACCACATTGATCGGGATAACTTCTATTCATCCAAGATCCCCTCACTTACATCTTCAAGTTGAGATCAGCATCATTACCCGCCTACATCTGCACTGGAGAAACATCAGTTGTTTTCCCGAATCACCTCACCACGCTCACCTCACCTCAGTGAAGATGTCTCGAGGCAAACTCGCTCAAAACTATCTCAGCGAGGAGGCTCACTTTCAAGGTCACCCAACTGTCGACACCCCCCAAGTTGAAGTTAAAATGAATACAACAAAATGTGTTAATATTTGTTATTTCCCATTCCGTGCAAATGTGTATTCGTAACAAAGCCATTTCAAGCTGATAGTTGTAACCAAACTCTTTCAATTTCAAATGACTTATGATCTCTTTTTAATTAAGTTTACATCGCGTGTATTAAAAGTGATGTTTGCGTCAACCGTCTCGTAGTACTCAGTTGTATTGTTAATTTTTATTAGACCCTCTTACTATAGAGTTAGTGTACTTGAAGATTTAATATTTCATTCTTTTGTGTAATTAAAGCTATAAATTGTCGGAGTTGTTTAATTAGATCCTCGAACGCAGCACTGGCAATAGATATATCATAATGCATAATCTCCCTCGTTAAAGCATTAAATTAGAGCACTCTTAGAGAAAGGTGGAATGGATTTACTCACGAACGAATCAAACCTACATCAGTACTTGGCCGTAAACCAAGACAATTGGATGTCACTTCTATCCGGAAGTTACAACTTAAGTGGGGAGGAGGTGTCAAAGAAAGAGACAGAGGGGAACACGTAGGACGGAAATGCTACGCATCAATTATAGCATATTAGCTACATAATTTATTTGCAACAGTCGGGCAAAATTCTAATAAAAAATATGCTAATGAGATCGGTTTCTTTTGAAGACACTTAATTTCCGTTCGAATAAGACGTCCCATATAACGAGTCAAATTGTAACAATGGGAGGTTCCGCGAAATGTCGTGAACTGTCTAAAATTCACTTCCGTCGGCTCTGTATAAATAGTAAAGCAACGGCCTGGACAAAATTAGTATTTTCCCAAGAGGACACGACGCGTAAGCTTCTTCCTCTCGGCCCCCCATACCCCAAGAGCCTGAATACCAGAAAAAAATATAAAATAATTCTTGATGTAAGCTTCCTAGAAAGGGAAGAAGCTTATACACTGCCATATTTGAGCCCAGCTTTCCCCCGGCAAAATACTCCTTTGATCCCTACTTTCGAGGCTGGCAGTAGTTACTAGAAGACAGGTTTTATATTCAGTTATAACGTTGAACAGGCCGAATACTAATCAACCCGTGTTGTTAGAAAGTAATCGAGCTCGACGCTCATACCCTTGCTCCTCTCGAGCAGCAAATTCTTTGGGTAGCAAATCCACCGGGAATTGGATTCCCCTTTGTCGGTCGCGTGCGGTCGCGTCGCCCAGTTATTCCTTTGCATTTATCTTTCATGTCCGTTATTTTATTTTTTTTTGTACATTAGGAAAGATTATTTTGTTTCGTCCAGTTTGATATCCAGAACCTCAAAGATAGTTGATTTAACTCTGCCAAGTGTAGCTGTTGTCATAAGCAAACTAGTCACTCTTATGAGATTTATTGCAACCCATAGTTAAATTGCCCTGCGTGCTATCCGCTATCCTTTCCGAGACACGGAGAGCAAACGGAGGTCAGGAGATCTAACCTGAACTATGACAAACATAAACATTTGGCGTGGTTTCATAGCGAATTAAAAGACAAAACAAAACGAAACTAGACCAAAAAAAACGGGAAAACATAAATATAAATATTAAGTGTAGTTTAGGGGCAAAGATTGAACATAATGAAATTAGAGCAAACATCTTAGCATAGACTCTAAGTTTGTTCGGGCGGTTTATAAATAACAAATTTGTTAAATTTGTATTGCCCTTTCGATAAATTGAAATTATCGACTTTGTTGATGAGTATTGATTCAGCGATTTTCCTCACAATATAATCGTTTGATCTATAAATAATTTTTGAATAGTTGAAGTCAATCCTATGTATGTAATTTTGCATGTGTGTAAATAGACTTGAAGAAATTGCACATATCCTTATATTAGCTTGATGTTCTTTTATTCTCTAGTTGAAGTGACCAGACTCACCGATATATGATAAGTTGCAATTCTGGCAGGGTATAAGTTATACGCCGGCATCTTGGTTGGTAAGATGCAGTTAGGTCAACGATTTTTGAATGGTATTTGGATATTTAAAGGTAATATTTATGTCATTTGGATCGCATACGATTTTAAGGGAGCCAAGGCTGGCGCATATGGGAAACTAATACATTCTTTGAATTCATCCTTTTGGGGTGTGGAGATGGCATAGAAATATTTTTGCGCTTTAGAGAGGCCTTTGTTGATGTGAAAAATTGGGTATTTTTGTTCGATAAAATTGTGGATGAGGTAGTTAATTTCTTCGTGAAGGAAATTGGGTCGCATATCCTGTAGGGAGGAGGGAAAATTAAAAACCTCCTTCTGTAGAAAACCCAATACCACACTTCTAGGGACTAATTATTTCAGCGACACTCAACATATATTTAAAATAGCAAGTATTAAGACAATAATATTTAAAGCCTTTAGAATTTGTTCAGGTTAGACGGACTTTTAGAAAGAAATGATTTTCTGAGAAGATTTTTTCATTTAACATGTTCCTATACACCTATTCAACCAGTATACAAAAACTTTGTAAAATATATTATATCTGCCTACCCCCATATACACCACCCTTTCAAAACACCGTATTTTTATTAAGCTCCCATTTATTAGTCCCTGCACCTTTTCTTTGGACGGTACTCTTAAGAAAATCTTGCAAAGCCTTCTACCGCAATCCCAGTTTAACTTTATATAGATTAATTATAATTCTTTGGGTTATTTCCTTAACTATAAAGATCGTATTGTTCCGGTGTTGAGATCCTCTGTTGTATATCAATTCAAGTGTTTCGGCTGCAATGCCTGCTACGTGGGCCAGGCGAGCCTACATCTTAAACAGAGGGTCAATAAACATATTGGATTATCCCATAGAACTCAAAGAGACTTAACTACCCTCGAATTTTCCAGCATACGAAATCACGCAGAAATTACTGGCCACCTCATTTCATCGGAACATTTTTTCATTCTCTCTGGGGCTCCTTCAGACCATTTATTAAAAATACTCGAGCATCTCTATATTAAAAAAAAACTAACACTCAAGGAGTCTGATTCCTTCTTTCTCCTACGTACCCCATAACCCTACAACCTAGCAAGTCATTTTCATGCTCCTTTGTCGTTCACCTTTTCATTCTTGTCCTGGGACGACTATCTGCTTAAGGTAATGTGTATATCATTCACGTATTCAGTTCCTTTAATATTTTAACTTTTAAATTTTATACTTTGTCATATTTTAACCTTAGTCTCGCTTCTTTGGCTTTATCTGATTTGCCCTAAGCATATTTGTTTTTTTCAGTGTTTTTTTTTTAGTGTTTGTATTCATCATCATCATCATCATGACTAACTTTGTAATTTAAGACGGGGATTTTTTGAGCATTTGAATAATAATTTCATCTTAGTTTGGTTATGACTTAAGTTTTTTTATCAAAGCTATTTCTAATAATTTGTTTATAATATCAAAAATACAAAATGATGAAGTTCAGAAATAAATATAGGTATCGAAATTTTGTGAATTTTTTAAAACCCAAAGAATTACAAATGGTGAAGTTCACAAAATTTATTTTTATATATCTTCTATAATCTACAATTATATTTTAGCAACGTGATATTTTGAAAGGGGGGAAATTTAGGTTAGAGTTCCTTTTAAAATTATTATAATTGGCGAAGTTCCGAAATTTTTTAGTTTTTTTTTAGGTTTTAAATTTTAATCTTAGTAGCGAAGCGCAAACCATTGCTTAGTGTTTATATATGAATAGTTAGCAGTAGATTTTCTTCATAACATTATGATTAAATACGACAGCGAGTTTAGTGTTAATTATTTCCTTTTCGAGTCTCTCGATTTATCTTTTATTTCGATTTTGGTCTTGAGATAATCCGTTGATAAGTTCGCAAAAATTCATTAGAATAGTAATAGAAAACGAGGGCAGGAAACTAGTTTATTTAGCAAAACAAAATATTTATTTATTGGCCTGACGCGTTTCGATACACACCGGAATCATTGTCAAAGGTTGACTTTAGTAAGTTAAGGAATTGAATACTGGGCTTTATATAGATCATTATTTAGATGCTAACAAATATACGAACGTATTTATAAGAAATGGAAATTCCTAAACATAAAATGTACATTGAAATATTGTTTTTTGAAACTTTCTTAAATACAAAAAGTACATTGAAATTATTTTTTTTACGACAGCTTAAATTTGGAGGATTAAGAGGAGTAGGGATTATTATTATTAGCTTGATGGTAAAGTATAATGTTATGAAGAAAATAAATAAATATATATAAATATATATATATATATACATATATATATATATATATATATATATATATATATATATATATATATATATATATATATATATATATATGTAGTTAACAGCCCAAGGAAAGATAAAGTGGTATCAAAACCCAGTAAAACACTGAGGAATATTTTTCGTGAACCATTAAAATCTTAAAAAGAAAATGGGAGATTTAAAAGAGGATAAAATAGGAAAAACACTTGGCTTGTCTCTCACTGGATAAAAATCTTCTCTTCCTTATTCAAAAAGCTTCCTGAATCAACCTTTTTGGGGTCTGAGGATGGTTAACTCAGTCGAAGAGCATCGTGGTTCTGATAAAGATGAGAGCTTGACGACACAAGTTCGAATCCAATTTCTTTTTTTAACTTTATATAGCGGTTAAAATAGTTTTCCCTATTTTCTCAGCTTCTGAATCTCCAAATTTTCTTTATTAAGCTTTTAAGCTTCATGTAATATATTCCTCAGCGTTTTAACGGGTTGTAATACCATATTTCCTTTCATTGGACTTTTAACTACATCTATTATATATCACGTATCATGTGATTTTCACCCACACATACACACACGCATATATATATATATATATATATATATATATATATATATATATATATATATATATATATATATATATATATATATTAGAAACGTTTCGAAAGATCTTCTAAACTGACAAACCATCCTGTGATACACTTTGGAACAAAGCACAACTCTTATTCCTAGTACAAAAGAAAAACCCAACCCTTTGATATCCACAGAAAAGGTTATAATGTACAACTCAACTCAGTATTCAAGATCAGGCAGGAGAATTTCATGCCGTGCTAACAGAATTTCCTTTCTCTAGATAAGTAAATGACTACAGTACTGCCCAAGACTAAGGAACTAAATCTATATTTTTATGAAAATGCTAGATTAATTTCCATGAAAATTGCACCGAGTATCCTATGAAATTTGATTACCTCTTGTAGTGTCTAAGTTTTATTTCACAGAAGAGCGGAAGATAGTTTGTTTATTTCCTCCTAACTTACAAAATATATATTACATTTACTCGAAATTTTCACGAAAGATAGATATTTGATATATCTAAATATGTGTATAATATATAGTCTCATCGTTTTGTTAAACTTCTATAATAAACATTTAAATACACTTGTTATTACTGACCCTTATATTATAGCTGCCACTGTAAAACCAAATTCTTTACTTATGTAAACAATTTGAATGACCTGAATTTATCTTTTCATATGACCTAACTGATCCAGGGTGGTAGATGAACGGACTTGGAACTTGAATTGCCAGATTAGAAGCAACCAGTACACACTTTTCCGAGCACTCGTCTTTCCGATGTACGACAGCAAATATATACATATGCTGAGGCGGACAAAAATAGCTCCCAAACAAGAGGATGCACACGAGCAAAGACTTACATTCATATTCCTTGATATTCCTCGCAAGAAACAAAAGCGTGGATGTTACTATGTCAACCCTAGCCCCAGATGTCACAGCTGTGAGAGTGATTTAGTTGAATTAGTAAATACAAACTATATTAATTTGATATCCAAACTTGGCGGACAAATGGAAACCCAAAGTGTGCACATGAAGACAGAATACACGACTAACACAATACATTCATAAGCGACCGCACATATAGGAGGCCAAGTGTGTCTTCGACTTTTATATTTCCAATAAGTAAACCTTCTAAGCTGTTTATATGCCATTCAGGGGCACAAATCTCAAAAGCTTCGGGGATTTTCATTCTTGCAAAAGGTGACTCAGCGATTTCATTCTCATGCCGTCTTTTTCTAGGAAAATTTTCCTTCGCCGTCGCTTGAAGGAAACTTTTGTGCGTCTTGTTTTCCCTCTTCTGAAATCCTTTATTATTCAAGACGAGATAAAGTTCAGGATAGAGAGGGTTTAAGGTTGCCATAGGGGGATGGGGATGGGTCACAAGGTAGTTAATCATTGAAGAACCTAGAAGACGGATTACACGGCACAAGAGAGTCTGCGGATGGGCCCAGGAGGAGGTGAGATCTCCAAATCGAGGGAAAAAGGATATTCGTGGCAAGGAAAACTGTCCCCTTAATTATTTCTGGCGACGATCTCACAAATGTACGTTTTTTTATTTACCTACATTTAAAAATCGATGACTAAATTTCGTGAAGAGAGTGGTGAAAATGGGCAAAGGAGAAGGTGTGAAAGAAATGTATCAGGAGTATTCTAAAGAGGGACTACTTGGAGGTGTCTGGAACAAGAGCCGCAACTTTCCCGAACTTCCGTAACGCGCTCATAAACGGCAGCTCCCCATGCAGGAGGGTACGCAATCTTTCAGATGTCAACTACAGCATGGTTCCCTCTGAGGTACCCTTTCATTTGTCACAAGTGATCCTGGGACAATAGGTACCCCTCACTCAGAGAATGGCGGCGAATCTATCAAACCATTCAACAAGAGCTCGGTACATTAATTTAACAAGAGAAGGATATATATGTTTTTTAATTAGATTGCAGTGTATGCAGCTATGGAATGCCGTTACCCTAACTATGATAATCTTAAAAGTCACTTGTTGGTGCTCATCTAAATGTGTAGAGGGAGAGGTGACGCACCCTTATTGCGGGAAGAGAGCTTGTGCGTACCCGTGACTTTTCGAGCTATGTCGGCGGGGGTACCTCTTCTGGGTACCCCTGGTAGGGCTTCCCTTGTCGATTTGGTCGGAAACGAGGTTCCAGACTAAGTGTGTCATTCCTTCATTTTTCTACTCTATCCTTCTCCTTTTTTACTTTTATCCTATCCCTCCCACGTATACAAAAAAAACTACAAATAAAGAGCCTACTTCTATCGTATCACTCCCTTTTTTCCTTCTATTTACATATAAGGACCTGGCAGCTACCTCATGCGTCAGAAGAGAGGCTTTGGAACCTCTATAAACAACACCAATCGACACTCACTGGTTGCGAGAGACTAGGACTAGAGGTGTTCTAGGCGTTGGGGCACGATGAATGGGATGAGGGTATTGCCCCGTTAACCCCTTCCCTGGCGCGTAATTATTGACCATTCCCAGTGACCGTTGACGAGTGCCTCTGGTAGCATCGGTCCTAGGTGACGGCCCTTTGTTCCCAGGCTGGTTGCCAGGCCAATAAAAAGCCTTGGGTCGAGTCTCTTGGTGTGGCGGGATATCCATTGAACGCTGCCCCTAGATCTTGGCCGTTGTGAAGGGAACTAGTAGGAGTTTAGTACGGGGCGTGCTCTGTTGTTCACCTGGTGAGAAATAGATGGCCCCTTCGGGGAGCGTTAGTGCGGCTTGGTTGGGAGCCACGGCACGGCGAGGTTTGACGACTTGGTCGGACGAACAGCAGCATAAGGAGCGTGCCTTCTGAAAGATCCGAAACCTCTCCGATCGATAGGCGGGAGCGACTCACGCGGGGCGAACTCACCACCCCCTTTCTTTTTTATTGAGTGGTCACAAAGTATTCAGAGATATAAATTGTTCAGCATGACTGGGAAGAAAGGACCTGGTGCGTTAAAATATACCTGCTCAAAATGCCAAAAGGACAAGTGGTGCGTAGATTTTCCGGAGGGGTGTTTCTCAAAATGCCACCCTGGAAGTATCTGCACGGACTGCGTCCTAAGGGCAGAACTTCAGGAGCTTAAGGAACTTTTTTAATCTTCTGAGGAAAAAACACGACGGCTGGAAGAAAATGTGAAAATCCTCGAGTCTGAGCATGTGACTCAAATCCGTCGTCTTGAAGCCATCATTGCAGAGATGAGAGCCACCAAGGTAGAGCAAGAGCAACAAGAAACTCCCAACGACGCGGATGGCTCCTCTGTTGAGCCCTCAAGCACCGCGTCGATAGAGATAGGCCATCTATCCGACGTCTCAGAGCCAGCTGCTGCTGGGGTTACTCAGGGCGTCAAAAAGAAGAAAAGGAAGAGAAAGAAAGGAAAAACAGTAGATATAACAGAAGAGAAAGTAGAAACGGAAGAAAAAACGAAGAAGAAATAACCCCAAAAAGTGGGAAAGAAAGAGGAATCGAAAGAGCCCATACTGAAAGGGAAGCCTCTGTCCTCTGCACCCAAATGCGCGATGGTCATCGTGATCGGTGACTCCCAAGCGCGGGATCTACAACCCTTGCTAGCGGCCCGCCTTCGCACCAGTGTGAAGGTAAGCTGCCTTCCAGAAAAGGGGAACGGAGATATAAGGGTGGAGGCTGAGAAATCCCACATCTCTGAGAACTCAGTAGTTGCCCTCATGGCAAGTGGCAACGATCTCTACCTACGAGAAGGTAAAGTAGGCGCCAGCGGGAAGATCCTGACCACGGTTATGGAAGGAGTTGACGACTGTGGGCTAAAAACCCGCAGACGTGTCGTGGTTGGGATACTCCCAAGACGAGGTCCATCCACAATGCTCACCCGAGGAAGGTCTCCATAAACCAACGTTAGGAGATCTTTGTACGGATGATGGAGTCTTTTTTGTAGAACCCTACCGCACCTTTTACAAGAGAAATGACCTTTACAAAAGGGACGGAGTGCATCTTCTCTTTAAAGGGAAAGCTGTACTCGCGAACATGATCCAGGATGATGTGGAGCGGAGCCAAAGAAGTGTCAGACCCCGAGTAAAGGAGGAAGTACGCCACTACACCCGTGTTACTCCAGGAACGACCTTTTCTAAGGTCAAAAATAGGGAAGTGACCCGCCACAGAGAAAGAAAGCGGGAAACGGAAGAGCGTAAGGAGTCCTACTGTCTGGGACTCCCTCAAAGTTCTTCTGTTTAATGCGAGGTCTATCAAAAACAAGTTTCTAGAACTTCGTGGCCTCGTAGCAACAGAAGAACCTGAAAAGGTGGCCATAACGGAGTCGTGGATAAAAACCTCTAGCCGAGATTTTGAAGGTGAATTCACGATTCCTGGTTACCAGCTCTTCCTGAAAGATAGGCCAGACAGAGAGGGTAGCGGGGTGATGTTGTATGTCAAATATACTCTCAACTCGACGGATTGTAACTTCGTATCCGACCATGAACTACTAGGTGTTGACCTAGAAATAGGTTGTGATAGAACGTGTTGAAGCTGCGTTTAATTTCAACTCCTACCCCGTATTATTTAAAACCACGATGCTGCCCACGTGCATCTTCGATTCGAGGCTTGGAATCTTATCTCAGCTACCGGATGCCAATGTTTAAACAAGGAGGTTATCGTCCCCCCGTTCGCCCCCATACGCCGACCTCGCCAGATCGAGTTAGGCTTATGAACAGATAAGGCATTGTTCCCCGGCCCGGATGTGCGTTCCCTCCAAGCTTCCACTCCATTTTCCCCCACGCCAAGGAGATGTCCTGGCTATTTATATGGAAACTTTACCACTAAGATCAGATTGGAGATCCAGATTTTCGTCGCGAAACATCACCACGACCCTCTCTCCCTTTGTGCGCCAAGGGACCTCGACCTCGAGATTCACCATCACTTGTCCAGAAGGAGGACAATATTCCTTGAGTGCCAAAGGTTCGAGCCTTTCCGACGACAAGTCCCCAAGGCTCCCTTCCCCTGTTGTTCAAGGAGAACAGCATTAGAACAGCCATTGTTCGTTTTGAGCCCTTCGCCAAGAAACGGTTCGCATCCCCCCCTGTTGTTCAAGGAGAACAGCATTAGAACAGCCATTGTTCGTTTTGAGCCCTTCGCCAAGAAACGGTTCTCACCCCCCCTGTTGTTCAAAGGAGAACAACATTAGAACAGCCATTGTTCTTGAGCCCGTAGACAAGAGACGGTTCTCATACCCCCCTTTGTTCAGAAGAGAACAACCTAGAACAGCCATTGTTCTTCAAGCCGTTCGTCGAGAAACGGTTCTCCTTCCCAAGACGCCTCGTCAGGATCCTTTTATCCCCCCCCTTCGGCTGGATCTCGCCAGCGGACCGAATATTCCTTCAAGTACCTTCCACTGCACCCTAATGAAAAGTTACGTAAGCCAAACGTCACCTTTTGAGTATTGATCCCTTTTTGTCAATTCTATCCTGTTCTTTAAATGGTTTATCGAACCATCCCATCTCTTTAACTCTATATTTGTTTTACCTTTTTTAATCCCTTAAATCCTTGGATTAGCCCGAGTCTCCACGACCCTTTCCATTCTGTTTATGTCAAAATTTTCCGTTTTTGTGTTTTGTTTATAGTTATTATTAATAAAACTCTATTTTATTAATGATAGCAATGTTATTATCCTTGAGCTCAGTTCCACTTCTTAAGCATATCGAAGATACATAATATCGGCCGCCAGACAGTAACGCACTCTAAAGATAATTAAGGAAGTTCCCTCAACGAATAGTGTTATATATATGGTATCGTCGGGAGTCATTCTACGACATATATATATACTATTTAAATTTGGTATCAGGTGTGTAAGGTTTAACGCTATATCTTTGCAAACACTGGTCTCAGTCGAGTAAAGCATAGTGTTATTCGTTACAATAATAGAATATAGTAGTTCCCTTTTGTTTTAACGATTGCTATCCCCTTTTTTTGAAACTTAAGAAGCTGAAGTAGCTCAAGGAACGGTTATAATAATTTGTTGTGTTTTTTTGTGATTTTAGTCAGTGGTTATTTAGAGTGAGAAACCAAGTACGAATAGGTCAGTGCCCATATTTAGGTAGGCTAATTCTATAGAGGCATAATTCTTGTTGCAAGGAATTTTAGTTGGTTGACTAGTGCGCCCCCAAGTGCAAAGATGACTTAGTTTGAAATCTTTAAAGCGCAAGGAGAATCCTTGGGACTCTCCGGAAAAGAACTAATTGAGTACATTCAAGAGGAGCAAAGAAAAGAAATACAACGAGAAGAAAGAGAAAGAGAGGAACGGATAAGACAAGCTGAGCTTCAGATTGAATTAGCTCGGATTAAAGCAGAAGTTCAAAGAAAAAAGGTAGAAAAAGAAAGAGAAAGAGAGGAACGGGGAAGAGTAATCCAACAAGAAGAACAAGAAGGAAAAATACAACGAGAAGAACGAGAAAAAGAAATCCAACGAGAAGAAAGAAGGACGGATTCGCGCTCCTTCCCAGGAAAGCTGACAAAGTTTCCGAGCCCCGTAAAACCCCTAAACTTCTTTCCCCAAAACCAACAACGGGACTCCAAACCTCCCGTTAAGACTTCTCCTCCATCTCTCTTCCCGAAGCGACCAACCATATGCTTCACCTGTGGTGTAGAAAACCACATGAGCTGGAATTGCCCCTAAAATTCTAGGCTTAAGAGCGGACCAGCCCACCAAGTTCACCAGATTAATGCAACCCCGGCTCCCCCAGTGGTGCAGACCCAAGCAGAAACTTCTCCCCCTCCGTCAGGCCACCAGGTAAATTTTGTTTTTGGTAAAAGTTCATCGGGAACTTTGAAATATGAGGAGGGCAGCGTGGACAGCTGTCGAGTATCGACTCTCGTCAGGGACACAGGATGTACGTGTTTCATCGTGTCAGACGAACTCCTCCCAGTGGCCTCTAACCACGAAAAATTTGCGGTGGTACATGACCAACTTGGGCGGGCGAACAGATTCCCCGTCGCTAGATGTTACCTGCAGTGTCAATATTATAATGGCTGGGCTGAAGTCATTGTAGCACCCATAAAATTCTGTTCCGTACTTATAGGACAGAGCCCCCAAGTAAGTTTCGACCCTGTGTTTCAGGCCGCCCTTCCTCAAGGCCGAGATAAGAAAGAAGCCCAGGAGCCCGTCCCCATCAGAACCCCGATACCGTCCGATTTCTCGGAGACCCCTAACCAGGACTTTAGGACGGCAAAAGAGGAGTGTGAATCACTAAAACCCTTAGGTGATAAGGCTCCAGACAAGGACACGGAGACTGTCCCTGGACCCCAAGAAAAAAAGAACCCCCAACGCGCCCATGGAGATACCTTCGTAGAACTGGACGAAGCATCGGCGCTTGAAGAGGATTGCCCCGCGGAGTCCCTTAATGTAATCCAGACAGTGTGCATCCAACCTGATGCCGATTACCCTCCTCCTTCCCTACCAGGCGAGTCTTTGGAACCCTCTGACCTGGATAGTGACGCGCAGCTGACACCACGTCAGAAGAATCAGCTACAAGAACTAATTAAATGGAATCACCATTTACCCACCCTATTAGCTCTTTTCGAGCAACTGCGTGAAAATGGCCTCACCATTGGCCCCAGCAAATGCCATTTTGCTCACGAAACCATCAAATATTTGGGTTTCAAAATAGGACGAAGCAAGTTAGGTCCCTTCGAGAACAAGATTAAGGCAATCGCCGACATGCCCCTCCCAATTACAAAGAAGCCATTAAGATCGATCCTAGGATCAGCTTCTCCCTATCAGCGATTTGTTCCGAATTTCGCTGCAATTTCGGCCCCCCTATGCCCCCTTCAGGAAAAGAATTTCTCCGATCGTTTACGTTGGAATAATGTCGCTGTTTCCCATTTTAATCAGCTCAAAAGTAAGTTCATTTCTGCCCCCATTTTTAAGTTGCCCAACCCGGAAAAATCAATTATCTGGGTCATAGACAAATTCAAGCTGTACTTGATATGTAAAGAATTTCAAATAGGAACCGACCACCGTCCGTTAGCCTATATTAGGAATTTGAGACACTCAAACGGCCGCATCATGCGCTGGAGTTTACTCTTGCAAGAGTATCAGTTTAAAATAAATTAGATAAAAGGTTCCGATAACCAGGTCGCTGACGCCCTCAGTAGAAATGCGTTACCGAATAGCGTAGAATAATTGTATTCATAGGATTAGTATCTCCATGTAGGTATATACCGTCTTGTACGACTTAATTTAAGATTCTTTTGTAATATAATTAATTAATGTATATGTCTGAATTTTGTAACGCTCAATGTCTAATTTTTGTATGTATATATATTTGTTCTCATTAATTTACGTATAAATTATTTTGTGCCGTATGTACTAAGTTTATATCATTTCATTGTTCCATGCCCTTTTTTTTTCTTTGATTAAGTTGTATTAAAGGTTATTTTCCCCTGTAATCTAAAGATCAAAATAATCATATGTATTGAGGTAATACTAGTTAGGTGCAGGAAGGTACGGTTGGTACAAGAAAACGAATTCAACACAACGGAGCTCTATCGTTGTCCCTTCTCTCTTTTTTTTTCGAAGTGACAACTTCCCCTGGAATAGAGGGGTGTGATAGAACGTGTTGAAGCTGCGTTTAATTTCAACTCCTACCCCGTATTATTTAAAACCACGATGCTGCCCACGTGCATCTTCGATTCGAGGCTTGGAGTCTTATCTCAGCTACCGGATGCCAATGTTTAAACAAGGAGGTTATCGTCCCCCCGTTCGCCCCTATACGCCGACCTCGCCAGATCGAGTTAGGCTTATGAACAGATAAGGCATTGTTCCCCGGCCCGGATGTGCGTTCCCTCCAAGCTTCCACTCCATTTTCCCCCACGCCAAGGAGATGTCCTGGCTATTTATATGGAAACTTTACCACTAAGATCAGATTGGAGATCCAGATTTTCGTCGCGAAACATCACCACGACCCTCTCTCCCTTTGTGCGCCAAGGGACCTCGACCTCGAGATTCACCATCACTTGTCCAGAAGGAGGACAATATTCCTTGAGTGCCAAAGGTTCGAGCCTTTCCGACGACAAGTCCCCAAGGCTTCCCCCCCCTGTTGTTCAAGGAGAACAGCATTAGAACAGCCATTGTTCGTTTTGAGCCCTTCGCCAAGAAACGGTTCTCATCCCCCCCCCTGTTGTTCAAGGAGAACAGCATTAGAACAGCCATTGTTCGTTTTGAGCCCTTCGCCAAGAAACGGTTCTCATCCCCCCCTGTTGTTCAAGGAGAACAGCATTAGAACAGCCATTGTTCGTTTTGAGCCCTTCGCCAAGAAACGGTTCTCATCCTCCCCTGTTGTTCAAGAAGAACAGCATTAGAACAGCCATTGTTCGTTTTGAGCCCTTCGCCAAGAAACGGTTCTCACCCCCCCTGTTGTTCAAAGGAGAACAACATTAGAACAACCATTGTTCTTGAGCCCGTAGACAAGAGACGGTTCTCATCCCCCCATTTGTTCAGAAGAGAACAACCTAGAACAGCCATTGTTCTTCAAGCCGTTCGTCGAGAAACGGTTCTCCTTCCCAAGACGCCTCGTCAGGATCCTTTTATCCCCCCCCTTCGGCTGGATCTCGCCAGCGGACCGAATATTCCTTCAAGTACCTTCCACTGCACCCTAATGAAAAGTTACGTAAGCCAAACGTCACCTTTTGAGTATTGATCCCTTTTTGTCAATTCTATCCTGTTCTTTAAATGGTTTATCGAACCATCCCATCTCTTTAACTCTATATTTGTTTTACCTTTTTTAATCCCTTAAATCCTTGGATTAGCCCGAGTCTCCACGACCCTTTCCATTCTGTTTATGTCAATATTTTCCGTTTTTGTGTATTGTTTATAGTTATTATTAATAAAACTCTATTTTATTAATGATAGCAATATTATTATCCTTGAACTCAGTTCCACTTCTTAAGCATATCGAAGATACATAATATCGGCCGCCAGACAGTAACGCACTCTAAAGATAATTAAGGAAGTTCCCTCAACGAATAGTGTTATATATATGGTATCGTCGGGAGTCATTCTACGACATATATCCTGCCAAATACAGGACCCTGGTGCTTTATAGACATCCTGCTCAACTCGTTGAAAAGGACTGAGATCTGTACCAGGTACTAGGAGAATTTGTCGAAGACAGAGTGTGTATAGTCATGAGGGATTTCAACACACAAGTTAACTGGGAAACCAGAGACCCCTGTGGCGAGAACGCACTACTCCTGGAGTTCGCCAACAACGAGTTCCTGACTCAATGGGTGAGAGAGCCAACGAGAGGAGACAATATCCTTGACTTGGTTTTCACCTCTGAGGATAACATCGTTGAGCACCTCTCTGTTGGCGAAGAATTCGGTGGCAGTGACCACCGACTAATTAGATTTGTAGTCAAAGTCCCGAAGGCAGGGCCTGCAACTAGTAAATCAAGGAAACTCGATTTGAAAAGAGCAGACTTTGCAGGTCTTCATGCTGGACTGACTGACGCGAGGCTAGAATTGTGCAATGTTGTTGAATACTCGTGGAACAGTTTCAAAACCACATTCATGAGTCTTCAATCACGTTTCATCCCTCTGAAATGTCCCCGTCGGTCTTCTGTTCAGCTAAAGTAATTTAATCGAGAAATCGGTTAACTGCTTAGGGAGAAGACAGCTGTGTACCGGCAATCGAAGATCTCAGGTGACTTTGACGAATACCGGAGGCTTAACAGGAGAGTAAAGTCCAGCATAAGGGCGGCTAAGCGGTCTGAGGAACTCCGAGTGGCGAGACTCTGTAAAGAGAATCCCAAGGAGATCTTTGGATATGTGAACAGCCATAAACCAATCCGTCGAACGATTGGCTGTTTGAGAAATGAGGAGGGTGCATTAAAGCATTCAGGTGCAGAAAATGCTAACCTCCCTTAACGACTACTTCTCTTCAGTGTTTACTGAAGAGTGTGGTTGCACCCCCCAGCCAATAGATTCCTACTCGGGGGAAAAGCTGGAGGATATGGACTTCAACAAAGGGAAAATAAAAAAGAAGATCACTGACCTAATGGCGAATAAGTCACCTGGCCCGGATGGGTTTCTACCTAAAGTGTTAAAAGAAGTGCGCGATCAAGTGTCACGACACCTGAACGCAATCTTCAACATGTCAATCCGGACCGAATACGTTCCTAGAGACTGGCGTGAAGCGAAGTTGACTCCTATCTTCAAGAAAGGAGACCGTAGCCAACCGTGAAACTACCCACCTATCAGTCTGACTTCGATAGTCGGTAAACTCATGAAAAGCATCATGGTGGACAAAATGACGTCGTATTTAGAGTCAAACCTGCTACTGAGGAGTTCCCAGCACGGCTCCCAAAGGCAACGGTCATGCCTGACGAACCTTGTGGAATTCTTCCACTTTGTGTTCAGTGAGCACGATCGGCACAAGGCGGTGGATGTGATGTACTTAGACTTTCAGAAAGCCTTTGATAAGGTACCACACCGCCTCCTTTTCAAGAAAGTGCGAGTGCTGGGCATAGACGGATAAGTATCCGGCTGGTTTGAGAACTGGCTAAGTGGCAGACAGCAACGGGTGGTGGTGAATGGACAGGCTTCTAAGTGGGTGCTAGGTACTAGCGGGTTGCCTCAAGGTTCTGTCCTGGGACCACTACTATTCATCATCTACATCAACGACATGGACGGTGACATGGTTTCCAAGATTTTCCAATTTGCCGACGATACCAAGCTTGGTATGAACGTTGCAAAGGATGGAAATACTCCCCGCCTGCAGAAAGATCTTGGGAAGATTGGGGAGTGGTCGGACACGTGGCAAATGCCTTTTAACGTGGGGAAATCCAAAGTGATGCATATTGGCCACAGAAACCCCCAATCTAAGTATATCCTTAAGGGCACTGCTATTGAATCCACCGAAACTGAGAAGGACTTGGGTGTAACAATCACTAGTGACCTCAAGTTCTCGAAACAGTGCATTGAGGAGGAGAAAAAGGCCCAAAGGATGCTAGGCTATATAAAGCGCTAGTTTGGATATCGACACAAGGAGATTGTACTGTGTTTGTACAACTTGCTTGTCCAACCGCCCCTGGAGAATGCCGTACAATTTTGGAGTCCTTCATTTCGAAAGGACATCGCGAGATTGGAACGCGTACAAGGCAGGGCAACTAAGCTGATTCCCTCTATCTGACATAAAAGTTATGAGGATAGACTAAGGGAATTAGATCTGTTCTCGCTGGAAACCCGTAGACTGCGTAGTCATCTCATCGAAGTTTTCAAAATACTTCGAGGGTTCGACAATGTTGACTACCGGAATATTTTTACACTGAGTGAGAACAGAACGCGCAATCACGGCTTCAAACTTGAACTGAAGCGTTACAACCGCAATCTGTGTGGAAATTTTTTCACTTACAGTATCTGCGGTAAGTGGAACGCACTTCCAGTGGAAGTTGTCAACAGTGAATTTGTTGACCAGTTCAAGTCAAGACTAGACAAGGTCTTGAAAAGTGGCCGTTTAGGGACGCAAAACAATTGAGCATCCATGTGCTCTCTTGATTGCTAGTCCAAAGGTACCCTTCTTGAATGGACCGTAAGGTCTCCTAGGGTACCTCCTTTCCTTGTTGTTACTCCTTGTTGTTACCATCCTTAAACTTGCTTTTCTTCGACTGCAAAGTTAATTTTCCATTCCTTCATGAGAAGTCACAAACAGGACTAAGTATGTATAGTTTTGTACCTGTCCTAAGATTTCATCGTTAATCCTAGTTGCTCAATCTTTTGTATTTTGTCAGTCATTATTTTGTTATCTGAGAACTTCCTTTCCAGTATGAATATAGAATTGTCTTGTGATAATTGCGTTATCACTGTAATCCTTCCGGATTTATGAAAAACTATACAATATCGTTAGTAAAGCGAGGGGGTGAGGCGTTTAATCTTTTACAATAATTCTGAATTTTTTTTCCAGTCCAAAGAAATGAAAATCCACTAAAGCTATAATCTTTACTGTCTGGGTGTAACCAAAATGACAATACTGAATAATTATTTACAATGGAAAATGTGTCGATGTAGGTCTTGCTCTTCAAACTGAATTAGTTTTTACTAAATCGCTGTCTTTTTTCATAGTCTACGGATGTCACGTACAGGGGAGTTTCTTATTTATTAGCTCATTGCAATAAATGTTTATAAAAGCCTTGATGAATGTATGTACTATACTTGCATTGACGCCTAATTCGTGAGATTGGGTAGAGTTGGTTGTAAAGGGTCTTTCAACAAGGACGCTCGAGCTTTGTCAGGCGATAGTGGCCATGTTGTTTAAGCGGCATATGGCAACCTCACTGTGAACTGTTCAGTAGTACTTGGCAAGTCACGATGGGAGGTTATAGCGTTGAACAGCGTGCGCAAATCCTTAAATGTTATTATGAAAATCAGTGCTCCGTTCGACAAACGTTCCGCGCATTACGTGATTTCTATCCTCGCACAGCGACGAGGACCATTTTTGGATGAATGGATTTGTAAACAAGCAAAATTGTCGGATTTCGGACGAAAAACATCTACATGAGATACACCAGCACCAATTGCATCCCAACAAACTCACTGTTTTGTGCGGATTTTCGACTAACGGAATCATCGGTACGTATTTTTTTGAGAACGAAGATAGGATTGTCATAACCGTCAACGGCGAGACCTACAGATCGATTATAAGCAACTTCTTGTGGCCTCAACTGAATTATATGCCTGATATGGATACTGAAGACATGTGGTTTCAACAGGACGGCGCTGCGTGCCACACTGCGCATGCCACGATAGACATTTTGCACCAGCGATTTCAGGGCAGGGTCATCTCGCACGGCGGCGACGTAAACTGGCCACCGAGATCATGCGAATTTAACGCCATTAGACTACTTTCTTTGGGGCTACCTTAAATCACAGGTATATGCAAATAATCTGCAAACAGTTGATGTCCTCAAAGTCAACATAACGAACACCATCCAGCAAATTCAGCCAGATTTATGCAACAAAGTCATCGAAAATTGGGCCTCCCGAATACGTTCCACCAAGCGAAGCTGCGCCGGACATTTGAACGACGTCACATTCCACACTTAATGCTATAAAATTTACTTTTAAATTGAAAATCAATTGAGTGCATTTATCAGACACAACTTGTTTTATTTACATTTCAAAATCGAGCGAGCTTATTGAAAGACCCTTTATAAATCAAATGATTTCTCATCACTCCTAATACTTCTATCCTCTAAAACACTACTATTTATTGATTTAATCTAAAATTAGGGCATTTTCATTTGGAATATGAGTCGGAATGTTAGAGTTCTTTCTTTATTGATTTTAATTCTATTTGATCTATTGAAAATAAGATCATCAATGATAAAAATGGCGTAAATATCTCTCATTAATTCAAATTCCCATTTGTTTTCTGTCCAAAGTCCTAAAAATATATTATAGCACTGCCCTATTCAGCTTTGTGATGATTTATTGCTCATTGCCTCACTTATTTTTAATTATTATTTTTCTACTGGAGGAATGCAATGTTAATGACGATGGTACATTTCTGTAGATGTAGGAGAGTATATTATTGAGAGTGTTACCCACTACTTATTTTTTTAGGCTATTTCATAGCTAACAAATGCCTATTTAGAGAGGTATTTCATTTATTTTAACCAACTGAAAAAAATTAATAATCTTCCTGATAATCATTTGTATTATAGCTACACCTGAATCTAGGATTGGATTTATTTTGTTTATTTATTTACGACCCCTAACATCCCTAACATAAAAATCATAAGGATTATTACAGGCAAATCACAGATCACCAGGGGGAGTTCTCCGCTGGAGGGGTAGGGGTCATGAGACAGGGAGAAGAAGTCAAGTTGTTTACACTAGTCAGCGAGCGTTTGAGTGGCTCGAGGGAGTACCATCTGCTCGACGTCAAGCAATTGTAGGTTAAGGCCCCTTTCGGCAAGTTTGGTAGACGGAAGAGTGATGTTGGTCATATGAAAGAGAGAAAGAGTTGTAACTGCCTATTTATTTTCTGACATGTGAGTTAGTGAATGAAACTACCTGCACACACATGTGCGAGACTCGGTGCCCCGTCGTGAATGGTAGTAGATTTGGCGCCGATAATTGAACACGCAGACCAGACGTTGTAATTCAGTGGTTACTCTACCACAACACGAGAGATAAAACATCTTTTGTAAAAGTTTTTTGCTACTGATAAGAAAATAATTGGCGTGTGGTTGTATAGTTACCTCGGCAAAAAGGGATGGGTGGATGTTATGACCCTCTCTGATTGTGTACAATATATTTCAAAAGGCTACGAAGGGATTTTTTGTGAAACATTGTGAAGTCATGTATTTAAAACCAGGAAAGATTGGCTTAGATTTTGGGGTGGATCAGATCCAGATACGGATTCTGAATCACTTATTACTTATCTTAAAAATTCGAGATAGAGCAATTTAAAATTTTGTTGCTAATACCTTAAAAAATAATCTACTAATAAAATTTAAAACTCCCATGAATAGACAAAAACATAACCTGGATCTGTAATATAAAAATATATATTTGGCAGAGCAATATTTACCTAAGTTAAAATACAGTAGGGAAGAAGGCTAATATAACAGGACCGACACTAATGTGTAGTTGAGATAATGTACTGTACGGTCTAAAAAGATCAGAACGCCTGTATTTATATCACAATATCTTCCAAAACTTTTGCCACAGAAAATCCAAGCTTTCCACAATTGGTGGAGGATAACAGACAGTCATAACCTACCTATGAATAAAGATTTTGGAATTTAGATGAATCAAACGAAAGTTATCGGTAGATAAACAATTTACTAGAAAAGTGATGTGCCCAAAGTAATTCAAACGACAGCTTAAGCATATTTATATCGGAATAAAATAATTAAATTATTTGTGGAAAATATTTATATGAGTTACAAAAAATTAGTATTTATGTTGCATACTTTTATTCTCGACGATGCTTAAACATTACCATCTGAACTATCCAACAGTTGAACCTCGGGCACTCTAATCTTACTCCATTCTTCTTCACGAGTTGCGCAGAGTTCTTGAACTGTTTTCAGATTCCTCCCTTTAGACCTCCCACCGAGTATCTTACAAACTAGTTTAATGGGATTTCGGTCCGGAATCTGTGCAGGCCAGTTCATACCATTAAGGTCTTTGTAGCGCCCACTTGCAAGGTGAGGTAGACCCAACAATTAACTAATGTAAAACAAAGCAAATACTTGTAAATAATATTAAATTGCAATTTAATATGTATCAATGCAAAGCAGAATATTTTTTAAAGATGCAAATGAAATTATCGTGTTCTCACGCGAATAGAAAAAACATATATACGAGGGGCGACCAATAAGTTTTGCAATTTAAGGAAACGAGATGTGAGGAAAAGTGTTATATTATTTTTCAATATAACTACCCTCGACTTCAATGCACTTGCGCCACTTGTCCCTGGGGCTTCGAATTCCCGACCACAAAAAATCTCCCGACTGCTGTTCAATCCACTCCTGAACGGCGAGCTGGACATCTTCATTGTTCCCAAACCGGCGTCTATCCAATACAGCCTTGAGCTGGCGGAATAAAAAGTAGTCGCTAGGGGATCTCAGTGGTAGACCCACGTTTCATCACCTGTCACTATGCCTGACTCGAATTACGCCGGGTCTTGGTTGTACAGCAGCAGCAGCTCCTCCGAACTTTGACGACGTTGAAGTTGATCATGGGGCGTTAGGTTTCGTGAGGTTTCTAGGGACCCAACGGGCAGAGACCTTGGTCATGGCCAAATTGTCTTCCATGATGTTGATAAAACTTCCATGTAATATTCCAAGTTCTCGCTCGATTTCTTTGACCTTCACCCGTCGATTTTCGAGGATCATCCTCTCCACACGGACCACATTGTCCTCGTTGGTCACGTCAGACGGGCGTCCTGTACAGGGGTCATCTTCAAGGGACTCACGACCATGGCAAAACTCCCTATTCCAGCGAGCAATGGTTGCATAGGAAGGGGCGGTGTCGGTATACACTGCAACCATGCATTCATGGATCTCTTTTGCATTCTTGCCTTCCTTGGTCAAAGATTTGATCACTGCGCGGTGCTCAGCCTTCCCCATTTTCGAAAATTTGTGACTGACGATCTCTGATCAGCTACTGCTTCTTAAATAGACGAAGCAGGAGCGTACGGCTGTAGGTTCTGACTTGTCATAACTTGTCCTAACACCCCCACAAGCACCCATTCCCCTTCCTCTGTTTTGCCCTACCGATTCGCAAAACTTATTGACCGCCCCTGGTACATTAGGAAACAAATGCGAGCGCACATCTTTATCGACCTGCCATGTGGCACGAGTATTAGCCTGTATGGAAATTTCAGGTTTAGCTTTAGAAACTCGAAGGTGGGCTAAACATGGTGAGGCAACAATTTCTTGTACAATTGTGAATTTACTGTGCCTCGTGATCGCAGAAGTGGCTCAGTTTCTTCTACCAAAATTATACCGCAAACAAAAACACTTCCTACGCTAAACACCGCTAACTTTGTGTACAAACAGACAATCTTTCGACTGCTCTGCGACGAACGAACATCCTGCCATCGGATCCGAACAATTTGAACTTAGATTTTTTACTGAAGGGGTCTTAGTTTCATTTGTCATCCGTCCAACTTGTTCAGTAGCGAATTAAAGACGAGCTTTCTTGTTTTGGAGACTAAACAAGATTTTTTTATATGGATAATCTTCTGTCAATTGTCATCTTACTTTACTCTTGATGGCCTTCATTTGTGTCCCTTCCATCACTCGCCTGACGACATTTGTCTGGTCAAGTATGAGCTGTATTTTTTTTCTTATATCTACTAATGTCAAAAATATGGCATATTATATTATTTCGCTAACCCTCTGCAGTCGGGCCTCTCCCGTACCTCTCCCGTATCTACTAATGTCAAAAATATGGCATATTATATTATTTCGCTAACCCTCTGCAGTCGGGCCTCTCCCGTACTCAACTAACGTGATTTTACTTAACATGTTGGTCTCCCTAGTAGAGTATATCGGGTCTTAGGCATCGGCTCGATTACCGTTTGAGATAGCGTAGATGCGTGATTTCAACTCCATTGTTAGTTAGTCCTATTGATTTATATCCTTTTTGTGGACACTTTTGGTGTATGGAATACAAAAATCACATTGGTTTTGCCCAATCAGGTCAACTCTTTGATTTATCGCCACATTTTTTTACATATATGAGTATTTTCTATTTATATGATGCAACAAATCATTCTTATTTCTTTAAATAAACAAATCCTGAAGAGTCTACATGCTAAAATTTGTGCCTAACTGCTATTTTTCTTTTGTAGGTGAATGAAATGTCTTCGTCCAGAAGATCTAGCATAAATAAGCCCAATGTATTCTGCTACATCTGAGGCGAATACACTGTTGTTCTTAAAACACGAAGCCAGTCATATTTTGATAAAGCATGCTTACCATGCTTATTTTGGTGACCAGGATAATGTATAGGTACCAGACATGGTATGTAAGACATGCACCGAGTATCGGCATCGTTGGTAAAAGGTCGAGAAGAGATGTCGTAGAATAGGCTCCCGAAGATATACTATATATATATATATATATATATATATATATATATATATATATATATATATATATATATATATATATATATATTCGTTGAGGGGATTATTCTATATTTCGAGTGCGTGGTAATCAGATGCCGAGAATGGTTCAAAAGGGGGCCTGGAGAGGGCTTATTTATCTTCAATATACTTAAGAAGTTGAACGGAGCCCAAGATAAATAATATTGCTAACATTAATAAAATAAAGTTTTATTAATTAACTTATCAAAACAACACACGGAAAATATTTACATGACCGGGGATTAAATGGAAGAGGCACAGAAACGAAAAAGGTCATGGAAATATTTGACTAAGCGGAGGATTAAGATTTGGAGGGATTTAAAACGACAAAACAAACAAGAATAGGGGATGGTTAGCTAGAATCCGTTTAAAGCACAGAGTTGCGTTGACACAAAGTTAAATGGGTAAATGTAATGCGTAGCTTGCGTAATTATAAGGTTGTCGTGGCAGAGGAAGGCAATGGGAAGGAATCTTCGGTTCAACTGGCGGTTTCTTTTCCAGGAGAAGGGGTTCTTCGGGGGGGGGGTTATCTTTAACGAGAGGGAAGGACTGACTTCGAGGAGTGAGAGCAAAGTGGGGCTCGGAAGTACAAGCGATCCTTGAGACAGGATATCAGAGATGTTCTAGATGAACAATGGAGGTTATTGGTGTAACCAAGCGTTCTCTTGAAGAACGTTAAAAAGGGGGAAATTAAATTACCACTGACGTGATTTCTTCGGAACGAGAACCGTTTCTTGACGAACGAGCTTGAAGAACAATGGCTGTTCTAAATTTGTTCTCTTTCTGAACAACAAGAGGGGTGAGAACCGTTTCTTAACGAACGGGCTTGAAGAACAATGGCTGTTCTAAAGTTGTTCTCTTTCTGAACGACAAGGGGGGCCCTGTTTACTTGGCGTCTCGAGGGGCACGAACCTTGGCACTCAATGGATATTGTCCTCGTCTGGAAAATAAAGGGTTTCTCGGGATAGAGTTCCTGGGTGCAAAAAAATCGACGACACGAAAAACTGACCTGATTTCCACATTCACTGGTGAAAAATTGTCCTAAAAGGTTACACGACTTACAAAGACTCTTTTTGTAACTAGGTGTTATTAAAGATTTGCGACATAAGATTGAATAGGTTAAACTGTTCAGCGGAGGGATGAGAGGAAAAGAAATTCCTAAGTTTATGAAAAAAAAGTTAAATTAGGCCCCCAGTCACGCCCAACCCAAATCGAGTTTTATGCATACATATGTATACACACTCAGTGGCATTAGATGATTTATACTCCCATGGAAGAAATTTAAGCCAAAATAATAGTAATAAGATCTTCTTCCTCTCCTTTGCGATAAATTACATAATTTAGATCTCCCTGTACCGGTCAATTATTTCCTAAGTCTTATTTCTCTTAGTGCTAAAAATTGTAAATTTTCATTCAATGATAAATTTTACCTTCAATAGTTCGGTCTTTCGATGGGGGGTTGTCTATCTCACACCCTCTCTAATTTATATAAGGAATTCTTTGAGACGTTATTCTTGCCCCAAATCCTCGATTTTGCTATTGTATGGTACCGTTACATTGATGATATTATATACCTTTGTCCTGCCTCAAAAGATATTCACAATTTTCTATGTAATCTTAATTCTCTAGTCCTTTCTACTAAACTTACACTTGAAATTGAGGAAAATGGGACTCTTCCTTTTCTTGACCTTTTGATACATAGGATGTCGTCAGGTTTTGTTTATCGCAAACCGTCTAACTCCAGTTCATATATTTACTTTTATTTTTAGCATAGTGTTAAAGTTAAACGGTCTGTATTCACTTCTATGTTTGTGCGTGCATTACACCTTGTTAGTCCAGAATTTTTGGATAAGGAATTGTCCAATATTTTTGAAATAGGTAGGAATCTTTGTTACCCTCGTCAATTTTTACAAACTACATTAAACTTTGCAAAGAGAACTTTCTATAGAACTGATAACTCGCCAGTTTTCAATTACAAAAATTGTCTTATCTTGCAATACCTTGAACCATCTTTTTGTCGCACCCGTATTTTTAAGCAACTTAATATCTCTGTAAATTTAAGATATGAATCGACTTTATATAAAATGTTAGTCCACAGTAATACAAGGAAAAAAGGTAGAGTATATTCTATAGAATGTTCTTTTTGTAATTTACTTTACTTCTGGCAAACTGGTAAATCTTTATCTAATAGAATTTACCAACATATGTATGATATTAGAAGAGGTGAAATAAACATCCCTTTATTTTTACATTTATCTGAAAATAAACACCACATTGACTGGAATTCTGCAAAATTCCTTTATTATTGCGCTGATTTCACAAAAAGAAATATTGTCGAGTGTTCCTTAATTGGCATCTTACCTAATATGAACATTTCCCCTGACTTATTTAAACTCGAACCTGTTTTAAAAAAACTTCTACTAAATGAAATAGCTTCATAATGCAGCCTGTGTCATGCTTTATTAGTGTAATATCTTTCGCATTGCCTCCCCCACCTTGTGTCTTTGTTGGGCCTGTAAATAAACTCTTAGCCCTAAATGTTTTCGCTCCGATGATAATCATTTAAAATGTTTTTTTTTTCATCTAACCATATTCCAGTCATATACATGGCGTTGTTGTGTCTATATTGTTTTATGGATGCACATGTATGTTATTAGTTGCTTATTGTTCTTTTTCCTTGTATTAGTCTGTCTTGTTTTTGTGTTTTTCCAATGGTGTGTACTATGTGATGGGCGTTCTCTACGTATCTTTGTACCCTATATAAGGTTGTCTTTCTCTATTTTCATGCTATTCCTTGAAAATGAACTTGCAAGTATAGTTCGAAAGTGCTTGGATTCCTCTGGGTTAATTTTCATATATATATATATATATACCCTCACCCCTTTTCCTCTGCAGAGAGGGAAAAAAATATCTGAGGAATTTAAAAGGATTGTCACTTTGGCTGAGAGGACTCAAATGAAAGAGAAGGGTTTTATTTTGTACACTTTTTATTCCTTTTTAAAGAACCACACCGTGCATACCAGTAGCTTAGCCAGTAGACTATTTGTGCTTCCTTGAAGAATATTGGAACCGTTTGCTGAACTGAGTGCATACCAACTAGTTACGTGGCTCACATAAAGCACTTACGAGAATTGGCAACAGAAAACTCCTCAATTATCCTTGACGTGTTAATTTCCCTCAGCAACTCGTACTCAATACTTATTTAAAAGAGATGGTTCAATCTTGCTTGACCAATACTGACTCTTCATTCGTTCATTATTCTATTGTAATTCTATTTAATATCATATAAAATATTAATATAAATAATCAGGAAAATGAATTATTATTTTTTCTCGGCCTTCTGTGCCTAAGGGCAAATCCTTAATTATTACTAATTTTTTAGATCCCTGCTGGGCCCCCTTAAGCGTGGGGCCGGTAGCACGTACTACATGTGCTACCAGGTTAAATCGGCACTGAATACTTGAAGATCCAGTTTATGTTGTTTAATTCTTCTATTAAAAACGATACTTTTACCAATATATTTTATGGGACAGTCTTCACAGAGAATTTCATATACGCAACCACATACCTCTTAAAACCTGGACTGGTGACTACGCTATGTTTTGAATGTATCCTGTGTATAAGGGTCCCACTGAATTCAAGCGCACCGCCGTCCGCCGGGAACCAGTGTTACCAATTTAGCGCGAAACTCGCTAGATTTGGCCCGTTTTAGCATTGCTTAGTTCGGAGTTTTTTCATTTGACGCGGCCGCGCTATTTTAGCTCTTTCGCATTTTATTTTAGCGCGTTTTGGCGCGTTTTTATAGTTTTAGATTAGATTCATTTGATAATCCATTTTCTATCGAGACCAAATCTTTTTCAGGGCTGCCAAAGTTTCTATTTTCGTACAAAATTACTACTATTTACCTCTTAACTGTTGTACGCTTAATACAGTGCGTTTATGCACTCGTAAAAAGAGAAGTTTCTCATTTCACCCTGATCAGATGCATTTGTCATTCTCTTCAACTTGCAGTGTCTCATGCTGAAGCCAAATGCTTACCTAGCCATTTAGACTTCATGAGTAAGGAAACTTATAACTGGTTTTTGCATTTCTCTGTCCGTGAAGCAAAATATAAGGTGCTATTCGCCTCAATAAACGACTGTAATTTACCGCTAAAGCTTGCCTCGCCTAGTCCGACCAGATGGCTCTCACTAGAAGTTGCTGTTTCAAGAGTTTTGGAACAGTGAGTTGAATTGCGTTGCCATTTTAGCATTGCCAGGAATAAAGAAAGATGCTTTACAGCTGAAACTCTATATTCTTTGTTCAACGACAAGAAAATTTTGTTTTCTGGTGTTTTTGAAACAAATACTTCCTCAAGTTCAAAGGGTTAATAAAATCTTTAAGGCGCAAATACAAGATCCGACAAAATTATTGAGTGGTCTCCAATTTCTGATAAATTCTATTACTTCAATGATTTTAATACAGGGAAAAAAAACTTCAGCAAGATGAGTGTCTATCAGTTTGAAAAGGAAATCTCGCAATGCAACTTTCGTCAACAAGCAGAAAACGAAATACGTGAAAAGGGCATTAAATTTGTCATTAAGCTTGTGCAGCCATTTAAGCAGCGAGTACCAGATAATGTTGAAGTTCTAGAATCAATGAAAATATTTAGTACGACTGAGTGCCTTAAACCCATCAAACCTCCAATTATAGACCTTGCAAAACACTTTTAGGAAAATCATAAGAACATAACTAAAATAGATTTTCAATGGAACCAGCTACAGAATCTATCCTGGATTGAAGTTTCCAACACTATTTCATTCTGGATAAAAGTTTCTTTGTATAGGGATTCTCTGGTGGAAAATCCGTTCAAAGAACACTCTGATTTAGCATTAAGACTACTTATTTTGTAGCCTTCCAATGCCGATGTGGAAAGACTCTTTAGTGTTATGAACATGTTCATTCAAAATTGCGCAATCGCATAAACTTAAAAACATTGAGAGAAATTTTACCGTAAAATATGGTCTAAAGTGTAGTGATAAATGCTGCTTCAATTATAAATTGCCAAATGAAATCTTGTGGAAAATTAGAACGATGAATGCATATGACACTTTGACCTCAGAAGAAAAAAGTTGACGAAGACTGACGATTTGGAAGAAAGCAGTGATTTAGAAATCTTGGATTTGGAGTAAATTAAAGGTAAATTGCTTTATATTCATTTGTTTAAAATTGATTCTAGGTTTTAACGTATTACTTTAATTTTTTCATTTTAGCGCGTTTTAACACAAGTTTGGTGCTTTTTAGCGCGTTTTGGACCACCATCTAGCGCGTTTACCTTTGTAACATTTGGCAACACTGCAGGAAACGCCAGTTGGAGTTCATCGGTGACTGCAGCCATAAGTTACGCGTGCCTATCTCCATAAGCTATGGTAAGTTGCGAATTGATGTAAGTGGGTAGGTGTGTGAAGGGGATTTGGGACTGCATGCGCAATATATAACCTTAAGTCTTAGAAGATAAGGTTACTTATCCTCTGCCTCTCAACTGTTTGTGTACTACCTGCTCGTGGTGCCACTGCCTTTAACTGAAGGTACCTCCAACGACCGAGTGCCGGGCGGTATAACTCGGCTAACCCCATTGCTTTGTGGGAGCCCTTGAAAGGACCAAGGCTTCAGGAGATCAAATGTGCACGGTACTCGTACATTAGACACTAGTTCAAGGGGGATACTTTTTTCGGCAGAGCACTGCAACTTAAACGTGCTCCAGGTGTCCTGGATCATTTCCTTGCCACTGGACTCAGCAGGGGAATGTGAAGATGGTGGACTGAAGAATGCACACCTAGTTTCCACCTTAAACGTCATCGTGCAAGTTATGACTCCATGCATTGCTCATTCATCCACACATTTTTGCAATACCCTATCCACAATGTTTCCATAGCACGCCGTGCAAGACCGACACCAGCAAATACAAGGACCCCATATCTGCGATTTCTGTGGAAGAGGCTGTGCCGACCTTCGCGGATTCCGCAACCATCAACGATCTGACCAAAGATGATAATCATCAACCACACATCATCAATATCATCCATGTATGGAGTGACGTCGTCATCAGCAACGATGGACAACATTAAGCAAGTAAGTAGAGGATAAGGAAAGGGTGTTGGGATAGATAGCTGAAGATAGACAAGTGGTGAAAAGAGAAAGAAGTGTGGTAGGGTGAAAAGAGATGCTAGGCTCCTGGTGGTCTGGCCTATTACTTTCATAAATGTTATTGCCACGTGTTTCCTTTGTTGTTTTGTTAAGGTTTTTGTTTTATGGCATTCAAGCTATTTGTCTTAATAATTACTTAATGTTTTTTGGGTATGTAAGGTGCATTTACTGTTGTTTTGTAATATATTACTTTAAATATCTGCTTAGTGTTTATTGTACTTTATTGTATTTGTGTATTTCAGTGTTTTCTGTTTCTTCTTATCTTCTTTCTTCACGCTACGTTTGGTTTGCTAAGTCTTGTTTGTTGTGCGTTGGTCAAAATCGGTTATTTTTCTTGAATTGAGTTTGTTTTTTTGATCGGTTTGTTGTCACATTTTTGATGGTTTTTACATTCTCCTCATGCGTAGAATGGCACTTCGTTCCGACCAGCCACTAGGTTAGCGGAGCTAGGAAATCTGGCGCGACATAAAGCTCTTCTGTTCTGGTTAATCATTTGAATTATATCCTCATCCAGCTCCTGATTAACCAGTTCTTGCATTTTTCGAGTCCGTTCTTCTATGAGTTTGTTAATGGAGTCTTCTTCCCCCCTACGTGTACCCGTAATTAGGTACACGCATTTATTTTGCACTTACATTATTTTTGTATATTTGTACGCAAAATTTCACCCTTTTTGCTCTAATGTTAAAGAAGTTTTAAGAGGTCTGTTTTCTGTGTTTTTCTGGCAAAATTGTTTTGAAACTTTTAAGGACGAGACTTTTGTTTTTAACTCCCCACCACAACAATGTGTGCGTGTGTGTGGGTGGGTGGGTTCGGTGAACTACTCTAGTTGCTAATAGTAGTAGTTAGTACATAGTCATAGAGTATTAATATCGATAATATAACCATTTTACGCTATTGTAGTAAGAATTGATAAATAGCAGAATATTTTATATATTTTAGTACTGTTCAATAATAATAATATTATTTTTATTTTGAGTATTATCATTATTGTTGCTATGACTTATGATAATGTTTACGATACATTTTTTATCATACTACCCTTATGTTCACGCAGATATGTTCAACTCAGCATGGTTAAGTGTGCTGCCGTCGATTTTCGATCTGGCTACAGGCCCATGAAAACAGAAAAGAAGGCTATGGCAGCCGATGGCCAAGCACCCTGTAAGCACTCAGTGTTTGCCTTCCCCAAGTCTAACATACAAGAGATCCGTAAGAAGTGGATCTCTGCGCTAAAACGCAGTGATATTGGCTGGAACCCAGACCATACTGGCGTGTGTTAGTTGCACCTTTTACCGCATGACTTTCACCGCGAAACATTACGGAAGACAGAGCACCAGCGTAAATATCTCAAACTCCTTTGGTCTTCACCTACTATCCAGAGAGTAAATTTATGGTATCTTGAACTTGCGGTGAACATCTCTTTGGTGTATCCATATAATGTTTATCACTGTACTGTTTCTTAGTATTCCCATCTACATACGAGTTTTATCAGTAATATATATTTTTTGTTGTTTCGTAATTAGTTTAAATTTTCAATATGTTAGCAATATGTATGGCTGACTTTTCCCCCATTGACTACAACTGCATAACATGCCTATTACAGAAGATTTGAAGAAAAATCTGATGCAGATCAAATTCTTAAAAATCAATTTACACACACACACACACATCTCTCTCTCTCTCTCTCTCTCTCTCTCTCTCTCTCTCTCTCTCTCTCTCTCTCTCTCTCTCTCTCTCTCTCTCTCTCCCTCCCCCCTCTCCTTTCCTCCCTCAGTAGCCGAGACGCAGAAACTGGAGTAAAGAATTACAGAAAAGGAAAATAAATATATAAAAATGACATGTGAAAAATGTGACAAGTTTGTCAATAATGGAAGGAAAGTTCTAAACCAATATTGTTGTCTTTTCAGCTGAGCGAAGCCTAAGCAGACCGTTGAGTGACCCACATCAATGGCACTCTCATCAGCCAGACGTCAAGCTGCAAACCTGCTAATCCAGTAACAGAGTAAGGCCCTGTTCATCGCCGAAAATTTGGAGTACATCGATTTAATGTGGAATAAGTTTCCAAGGTACTTCGTCACTGATTTCAGCCTTCTAATAGAATTTTATTTTATTAGGTTGAGGAATAAGTTTTTTAATGTTGTGTTGATTTCAGTTTTGCTGACGTTATCTGTGCACATATTAAGAAACAATAATAAATAATGAGAAAAAAATTTGCAAAGGTTAGGCTACGTCTCTTAACAGCGTAGACTATCAGGCTTTTGCTTAGGCTACGTCTTGAAGTTGAGTAATAAGTCATTGCGGTTTATTTAAAAGTTGTGTTAATTTCATTTTTGTTCTGTACCTACAAAATTGAATGTCAAGTTGAAAGAAAGGTGCATTTTCGACACTTGTTGTTATTCATTTTCAATCGAGACGGAAACAATGTAAACGCAGCCAAAGCTCGTCCCGATATTTGTGCTGTGTACGGAGAAAATGCTTTATTAGAAAGGACAGCTCAATGGTGGTTTTCACGTTTCAAAAACGTTGATTTCAATCTTAATGACAAAGGACGTTCTGGTCGCCCCATTAAGTTGGATGAAGATCGATTGAACGACCTTCTTTATGAAAATCCTCGTCAATCGACTAGAGAATTGGCTCTACAATTGGCATGTGATCAGAAAACTGTAGTGAATCACCTTCATTCAATGGGAAAAGTTCAAAAACTCGGTGCATGGGTTTCGCACGCTTTGAGCGAAAGCAACAAACTTCAACGCTCCACGGTTGCCGCAGGTTTGCTTGCTCGTCACAAGGCTACTCGTGGATATAAGGACAGATTTCTTCACCGCATCATCACTGGCGACGAAAAGTGGTGTGTTTATGTCAACATGAACCATCGAAAACAATGGCTTAGCCCCAATAAAAAACCACTTCCGCAATTAAAGCAAGGACTTCATCCACGAAAGACGATGCTGTGTGTGTGGTGGGATTGTGAAGGCATCATTCTTTATGAGCTCCTTGCGAACAACGAGATTGTCAATGCAGAACTCTACGTTCAACAAATGTACCGACTCGCCGAAGTTATTCGTGAAAAGCGACCTCATCGACGTTATGGAGTCCTTCTGCAACACGACAATGCTCGTCCTCACATTGCCAATGTGACATAAGACGCCATTCAAACGCTTAATTGGGAAATCCTACCGCATCCTCTATATTCGCTAGACTTGGTTCCATCGGATTTTCATCTGTTCTGATCGCTCTCCAACAATTTGCGCGTCGTTTCGTTGAATACTGATGTGGAATTAAGAACCTGGTTAGACGAATTCTTCGAGTCAAAATCCAGAGATTTTTATTGCAGAGGCATCGAAAAACTAGATGAACTTTGGGAAGAAGTCGTAAATAACAACGGAGAATACATTATTAATTAAATTGCATATTGTTATCAATTAAAAATGAAGTTTTTCTAAAATTGTTAATGGAAATGAATATATTTAATAAAACCTCAAGAACTGATTCCTCAACCCAATAGTTTCAATGTGTCAGTATCTACTGACGCTGGGTAATAATTTTCAGGAGAGACTACCGACTGGCTTTTAATGACAAAGGTGGTGCTTCCTGAATGTGGACAATACGTCATTACCATTAGGATGGTACTGATATTTAGTGTTCATTCATGATTTGAGAATCTATGGAAGCCAATGAGAAGTTAAAACCTAATAATATGTATATTGTTTGTTTGTTTTATCATTCAGCAGCAATGTAGCAGAGATTGATAAATTAGATACAGATAACTTTTTTTCTTATTTCAGCAATTACCACCAATTAATTTCGTCTTACATTGCCATGACTATATATATATATATATATATATATATATATATATATATATATATATATATATATATATATATATATATAGATGAAAACTTCAAAACCTACAGCAAAAAAGTTAATACCCTTTTGGTTTTCGAGTAACATCAAATAATGTTGAAGATGGTCTTGGGGCCTGTATGCAATTGACTAATATTCTGAGCTCAGTCCAGTGTTAAAGAAGTCTATGACGCAACATATACTTCGTTTGGATTTAGTTATATTATGCCTAAGGAAAACTGAGACATTATTGAAACAAGATAGAACTACTTGTAGTTCATTTGTTATGTATTTTCTAGAAGTATCATAAATATTAACAGAAAATTCGAGAAATTTAATCTGCGATTTATTCCCACTGTTATTCCCATAATAAACTTTTCTATCTTTAAATTAATTCTTCTTTATGATATCATCATTGTACCCTGATAAGCGAGACACTATTAATATGTTGAAATGCCTCATTTATAAGAGAGAGAGGAGAGAGAGAGAGAGAGAGAGAGAGAGAGAGAGAGAGAGAGAGAGAGAGAGAGAGAGAGAGAGATTTATACATTTCACAAAGACCCGTTAGCTAGGATGAAGAAGGATCTTTGAGCATTCTCTAACTTCTCCTGACATAAATGCATTTGACTTTATTTGTGTTAGTCCTTTTATGGTATAGGCCCTTTCTGATTAAATGGATAGCCCTCGGGCCGGTGTCGCCTTTGGTTTTAACTAAGATGCCAGCCTAAAGGGTATCATAAATTTTTAATATGATGAACCCCAATGTAATAAGATCTGGGAGTTCAAAGTGATTAAGAGAGACAGGCGGTTGTCATCAAAAAGTGCGGCTCACCCTTCCTCGATCACTGAAAACCCAAAACCTCATAAAGAATATGATAAACAAGATGAGGCGAAATGCAAGGGTGAGTGCCAGTCATTTTGCTTTGGACCCCAAAGTGATCTATATGACTAATCACAGATTGCTGAAAGATGATCTGCAATTTCGTCCATTCAAAATAGCTAAAGGACATCTTTCCAACCGCACTAAAAGGAGGAGATTGTAAAAAACAAAGCTGCTCCCCCAACAGCTCCTCTATGATTGGTAGTCTTCTATTCTGTGGATACAAGTGAAGTTGTTTCCCTTCTAGGCCACGCACACCACACAGAATGATCGTGTTTGGGCACAAAATAAAAATCAGATTCCGGTTGAATAGCGGAAATCTTCCAAGAGACAGAAGCAAACTTTGGTAATGGTGTTGACGGACGTAAAACCACGGGCCCCAAAACACTTCTCATACTCATTGAAGTGGGGGCAAAGATTAATCAACATGCTTATTTGAACCACATCGACTAAAGTGAGGAAGTTCTGAAGTGCAAACTCTGGAATAATGCTGGAAGGAAAAACAAACATAGTCTTCCCACTTGTCATCCAGTCCAGGGAGAAAGTAGTCACATTTAATATTAGTTCCATCATATAATATTTTTCTTTAGTTTTAGTTTAAGAATTATCTAATATTAAATTGTGTTCTGAAAATAATTGAATCAATATCAGTCTACACGTCGTGTTTTTATCATTTTTTAAAGATAAGATATTTTTTGCTATCACATGTATATTGTAAATATTTATGTTCAAATGTATTATACGAGTATATGTCTTATATATATTATATATGTATTATATGTATGTATTGTAACTATGTATTTAACTAATGGCTTTTACTTGTTCGACCAAACGGAAGTATATCTTTCACACTGAACACAGAAACAATTCTGAAAGTTAGAAGAGCTCAGAGAAACATGGAATGCCACATTTTAGCAATAACACTACAAGACCATTAAGGAGGTATTATGGTCAGATCAGAGAAAAAAAACACAGAAAAAAGAAAATAGATAAGAGAAAGAGAAAAAAGATTAAAAAAATAGCAGTACCGTATACAAAAACGCAATTATTTATTTTATGTACGATTGAAACATGATGGCGTCTGGAAAAGATGTAGGTGCTTTTTATTGAAATCCCCCATCCAAGGAAAAATAGGTTAGTTTAACATGATAATATTATGGTTTGTTTCTTTACGAAGGTAATCTATTGAGCCTAGAATGTTATGGGTTGATAGACAAATCTTTTATACATTAGCGACATCGAGATTATCTTTTATTGACACTGAGCTTCGAAGACTTTTCAAGTTGAAGATATTAAGATAAAATTCAAACTAGATGTAACCGAGAAATGTTGATATCATATATTTTACATAGTTGGAAATTTTCTTTGAAAGTTACCATTGCCACAATTACTTATGACAAACCTTGCGATGAATTTAGTTGTGACAATTTAATATATTATTATTTGATGATAGATGGAGTATTTGTGGTATAGTTAGTTATAAATAAACTAGCTAGGACATTTAACAATAAAAGAAATAAAATTTAGGGAATATTTTATATATTACAGTGTATGAAACAGTACCGTCAGAACATTTGGAAACGGTTTGTTTTTAGAGCAGGGATGGCCAAATTTCCCCCAACTTTTCATTTTCCAGTTTAATTAACTTTATATATTTACTTAATTTTTATTCATCGATATCACAAAATTATTCGCATTAAATTTTTTTATTTTTTCCAACTTAGCTTGTGATGAAAAATATTATTACTTAGCAAAAACAACACGGCAAAGCAAAGTGGTTGTTAAGCCAAAACTATTCGTTTATAGAACATATAAATAATTATATCCAACATAAATTTCCTTTGTCCAAAACACAAAAACATGTGACCTAACAAATATGTAAAACTGCACTTTAGCTGTGATCATCAGTATAATATTTTACATCCTTTCCCAGCCAGGTTCATGAAAGTCAACTGAATATTTACGTGAAAAACTTAACGCTCTGTCGGAAGATTCAAACACTTCACAAAACCTGCAGGTGTTGAAAGTGATTCTACACAATCACACATATGTTGCAAACAACTATAAGGTGCGTAATGTATTGAAGGGCATATGTTATTTTTAATAATACAGAGACATATTATTTGACTATATATTTTCTACATTTCAGAATTATCAATGGCAGGCCCTATGCTTACACAAGAAATGAAGAGGCACGAAGTTATCGTGGCTATAAAGGCTGAACATAGCAATTTAAAAATAGCATGATTTTCAAGTCGCTAGATCCTTCATCTACAAATTTTGCAAGGAGTTAGAGGCCCAAGATGGTTAAGTCAGGGATCGACAATGTACCCAATAGAAGATCTTATGTATTTTAACAAGACTCGGCACCATCACACAAGGCTCAAGCAACGCTGGAAAATTTTCAGGATCACATAACTCATAACATTTTGTCTCCTATCTCTCCAGACCTCAAACATTGAACTACGATGTATGTATGTAGCGTAGTTGAGAAAGAGGTTAATGAGCAGCCTCATGACACTAAAGAATCCCTAAAAGCCTCCATAGTCAGAGTAATGTCCAATATGAACAAGAACCACTTGATCCTAGCATGTAGGCGATTCAGACATCGCCTAGAAGCCGTTATAGAGGCTAAAGGAGACTTTATTGAATACAATTACTAAACAATATGTTTATTCTTATCCTCGCAACATTTTAAGCAAAAAAGGACATTATTATCTGTTTCTAAGAGTAATTTGTGTGTAAGTATAATTATTTCGTCAAATACATCATGCACCCTGTATATTTTTGTGTTTTAATGAAAATATAGAATACACAATGACTTTATGAAACCGAAATGTTTTCCACGCTACTGAAATAGTGGAAATCTTTATTAATTCGAGAACCCCCCAAATCTGCCATTATCTAGCTTTGGCGTTGGTTCAAATGAATGTTCGCTGAATTAATGGTGATCTGCCTCTATTTCTAGACTTTGTTTCACACAAGACCATACGAGTCGGAATCAATTGTCACGATTCTTTGACTAACTCCCAAGCTGTGTTGCTACTACTATTCACACAATATTTTTTTTATAACTTGAAAAAAATTGATGGTTCCATGACAAACAAAGATGTCAACAACTAACTTGGAAAACGAAAAAAAATCTTTCACAAGTACTAGAAAACCATAAGAAGTAGAACCTGTTTTAAAATCAATTACAAGAATTATCCACAACGCTTGAGGATGATAGGGGATGAAATAACCTTCACTCTCCCTCATCAGCTTAGATATCCATCAGGAGTGGATCCACAAACTCTGAAGGACGAGAGGCATCATAGGTCGTGGGATTCGGGGCTTAACCGGTGAAGATTATCCAACCCGCTCATGAGTTTCAGGAGAAGATTGTAAAATTTTACACTATTCAACATAATACACATGATATATCCCCACGTTTGTATAATAATAAAATAAATTCATGATAATTATATTGAGAAACTACTTTTATCAATATTTAATTATATATAATATTTAAAATGTAATATATGAATATTAATACAAATTGATGATGACATTTATTTATTTAAGATAAATGTTTAGAATGAAGGAGTCATACTGTATGATGGTTATCTCAGTTTAGACCCAGCGTTTAACGTGGGATCCGAAGCATGGATCAACACAGCTTATGATAGGCGCCATAAAGTCCTTCTACATCCAAAATCCATCCCGGGACTAATCATTACCTATGTGGTTTAATTTTGCTGTACCACTCCGTTCGGCCATATCGTGAACATGACTTATATGAACAACGAGGCATTTGCAGGGAATGATTACATAAAAATAGAAAGACGACGGTAATAAATAAAATAACAAGAAATAACTCTGGTAATAGATTCCATTTTTTTTTAAAAGTTTTAAGAATCTATATATATATATATATATATATATATATATATATATATATATATATGTGTGTGTGTGTGTATGTGTGCGTATGTGTGTGTCAATGCTAAAAAAACAGTGTGAGTAGTTAATAATGTTTATATGACAGTAATTTACAATTTACATTTTGGATAAATCATTTGCGAATGAAGTCACCACATTTGCGAGAACGACGCGGATTTTTTTTGACGTTTGACAAGAGAAAATTAGACACGTGACCTATTTTTGGCATCATTGTAAACAGCTAAGTAGCGGGCGCGCATCAGTTGGATAAGGAGTACATGGGAGTCGAATATGGGGAGGAACCAGGAGCATAAATTTCTCATTGAAACAAAATGGCACTCCCTAATAGAAGAACAAGGATAAGAAAGGAAAAGGTTAAGAATTTTCAAATGCGTCATAAAGGTTCGTTCGGTTTTAGGATGAATTCTAACACGATTATTCGAAGTTTAGTATGAAGGATGAGGTAGTTTTTTCCCTTGCCTTAGCTACTGGTGCAATCATTGATATTCCTGAATTTCTTTAATTCAATACAAACCTTCAATTCTTCGTACTTAGCGTTTACGAGTCATCTCGCCGGAGGCGCAACTTCAAATGTCTCCTTTTCATCCTTTTCAAGGCTCTAATCGCTACCCTCACCTTTCCGGACGCCACATGTATGTTGCGGACCATTTTTGACGCTTTGGTGGCCATTTTAACCTCGCACAGGGTGGCCACAAAGTTCCTGGCCTAATATACTTGATTATATGACAGCTATATATCTATTATATATTTGTAGTCATATAATAAGGTAGATTAGCCAAGGACTTTAGGACCACGCATAGGCGACGCTTTTACAACCGCTGTTTTCATGTCCATGTTGTTTTTACTTGCCGCCAAGTAATCCTTCTTGAGGGAGTTGTGTGGTTAGGATTTCTGTTGCAGAAAAGAATTACCAACATTTGCCATTCAATGGTTTTAATCTATACACGAATTCTAATTAAAATTATATTAAAAGAGTGACCAAACCTTTTCGTGTACGTAGTAAACTAAATCCTCTTCGTACACTCGAAAGAATAAAATCGTTAGAATTCAAAAATAAGGACTAAATAAATAGCTTGCAAACAATTCAAAATCATCATTAACAGGTACATTATCACCTTGAGCCATTCTACCCTGAGGAAAGGTGGACGCATATCAATGCTATTCTGAAATAAAGCTTTAAAATAGCTGTTCAAATGAGTCAAAATTGAATAATTTACACCTATGTAACAACAGAAAAGTATCCAATAAAACCTTAATAAATAGGAATAAACATTAAATGAATTATGAAAAAATAATGTAGTGAATATGAGGCAAAGATAAGCCCAATGCAACCGAACCAAATTGATGAATAAACTATTCATTTATTAACTGGTCTTAAAGGAAGTAGAAAATCAATCCTTAATAAAAACACACAATATAACGTCGAATAAAACACCGATTAAACGCATCGAATATAAAAACAGACACAACTTAGCAAAGGCTAAATAAAACTAAATAAAACAAACTAAAAAAGCTTACATATAACATCATAAATCAACCTTGAGTGAAAATTACCCAGAGTTAAGTAATTCCCTAAAGAGGATACCGATAAACTTAGTTAAATTTGGAATTAAATTAAGAATGGAGCCTGACTAAGAGGCTCTGAATAAGACCCTCCCCAGACGCGGAAAAGGTAACACAACCATCCCCTGGTGCCATCGAGCTTGCTAGATCTTGTCCTTCTGATCTTTTTTGAATTTCATTATAGGGTGAGGAGAAGTCTTTCACGATTAAAATGACGTGGTAATTAACCATTAAACCATATCTTAAAAATTCTAAATAAATCCGTAAGGAAAAATGCAGGGAATGAAGTCAGGATAAGATAGATCTAAAAATAGCGTGAACGACTTCTATCACCTTCACTTTCAGTTGACTTCTATCAGCCAAAGTTGACCCTATGCGTTTGTGTTTCCAATTATTAATTAGTACGTTTTATTCTTAATTTTCGTACCGTTTTAATTAGCGACCTTTTAAGATTATAAACAAGAGACTCCCAAAAGGAAAACCTTTGGGAGAATCTAATTCGAGTGGCTAAACTTCTCAACTAAGTTAACATTGATAAAAGACTTTTAACTTTATTAAGTAGTTTAGATTTGTGAGGTAAATTCTTCGTGTACATAGCCAAATTTAGGCACACACATGGAAAAACGATGTTTATTAAGTATATTAGTAGACATGTTAACAATTAGAGATAGCAGATATCTAACTAGAAATATAGATCCATAAAAGAGCATGAGAGATAAAGTGTCAAGATATGCTACTATATTCTTGTCCCCATACATGCCCATAAAATACAGAATGTATTTCCTATTAGAAATCCCTACCCCATAATAGAGCTTCCTTAATCATTTACTCTTTGCGAGAGCTCTATTACTAAAATTTAAATACCATCAAGGCTTTCTCTATCCTCTTTTTTCATTATCCTACACCTCATTTAAACCTCCTCCAACATTTAAATAACTCTAATACACCTTGCTTTACTTCTACAACCAAATACACGCCACAATTACCTTTTAATATAAAGCTTGATGGTAAATGAATGGGAAAATATAACTGATTTGAATTGCGCACATTAACGAAGTAATAGAGACCTAATGGGAGACAAACAGATAGAAAGCAGATAAAAAAAATGAAATACGGAGTAATACAACTGTATATTATTAGTATCAGTATTATAATATTATTACTATTGCAAAAAAGACACCCAAAGACTCTAACAGTCATAACAAAGAAGCTTCTCTTTAGTCGGACATAAATTTGAAAACAGGGATTTACCACAAACCCAATAAATCTTAGCAATGAGAAGAAACAACAATAAAAAAAACCTTAATTGTGCTACATTGCCACCCCTGACCAAGGCCACCTGCTACAGATAGATATACAAATAGACAGACTGAGTGGGTACGGGAATTCAGAGCCGCTACTTGATCGTGGAAGAAGCCACACAGAGGAGCATCCCGGACTATTTGTGCTCGCTGGGCTAAAATTGAGTGCCTAGTGTCTCGTAAATATAGAATTTAGAGTTGATGAGGTTTAATGTAGACGTCCATCTTAAAATCCATTTTTTTCTCGATTTTAATTTGTTTTTATCTCCCCCCCCCCCGCCTTGCTCGGATCACCCAAAGTTCATTTGCTCTACCACTATAACTCAGCCAGGAAGATCACTATGTGTGCATGACTGTTCACTACACTATATCATCATACACGACCACCCATCACCTCGCATCACTGCCCCCTTCATATTCACCGTGTCTCTGTTACCTTTCTGCTGTAATATTTCAGTCCACATCATTACGCAACATTATTTCACTAGACATCACGATATACGCGGAAGAAAAACACATACCTTGAAATATTAAACCCCATTTCGCCCACACTGATTTCCTCCCTCCCCTTTCACATCATCCACTCCCTACCGCAATTAATCGTAAGGCTGGGAAGTGCATCAAACAAATTAAAGCGAATTACTTATTACAGCTTACGCGATAGGTGGTCTCCCATCTGACCTCCACCCGTAACACGCACTCTCACAGTTGGTCCATTTGCAAGCATACAGTCTCGCAGCACATAAAAGAGTAATATGGGAAGAATGTAGAGGAAATAAAAGAGGCGAATAAAAGGAAAAGAGGCAGTAAAGCACTAGGAAGTTTGTTAAGGGCACGACCAGGTGAGGCACGAGGAAAGGGAAAACCTTAGAGAGGTCTCAACCCCGGCAAGAACGGTGGGGTTGGCAAAGCCTCAATGCTCTCTCCTCCCCCCTTGAGAATCGATGTAATGGGTCTAAAAATCTTCAGAATCAAGGAAAGAGAAAATTACAAGGCAATATAGACATTTATTTGCCTCCTATGAGGCCTTACTCTGCATAAATGGTTCTGAACCAACATGGGTATCTAACGAAAAATAACTCACATGCCCCAACTCCAATGCCCCTTGCACACTCTCACTAACTTCAATATCTGTAATAATGAAAAATATTCAGGCAGAAAATATGACAGCAAATGATTGTCCATCCCACTAGCTACACAAATTAATGAGTAAAATGGTAATATAATTAAAATGTGAGTGAGAGAAGTATTTCCCCCTGAAAAAAGAATGGGATTGCCAAAAAGATCCTAATACAATGCACACTAGATTACTGATCCGATAATCAAGTGAGGGTCGCGAAAACGACTTAGTTGTAAATCCTGCCCAACATGAGTGTATGCTTCATTACAAAATTATCACAACTTGGCCAAATAAAAATGAAATAAGGTCATCTAACACGAAAGCCACGAAAAGACTTTTAGACCAAACGCGATAAATGAGACGTGATAGAACAATTAAGGACATGATTGAATATACATAACTTAACAAGCATAATAAAAAAAGATACACAATATATCAAATAATACACCTCACGTAAAAAATGGAAAACAGATGAAATAAAGCCTAACAATTGGTAGGCAATATTGTAGAATAAACTCATAAACATAAAATGTCATTGAAAGCGTTGAAGAGCTTACTCACAACCTATAAAGGAACACTTCTCACTATACATCAGCTACCATCTCATTAAATAAGATGAAAGTTCCACCACAAAAATTGGATAAAGTTTTCTATCCACTAAGAGCAAGAAAAATTATATATTGCCCTGGCAAGATGGGGCAAATATCTTGTTGACTTACTCTCTAGTCTGGTTACAAAATGTTTAAGGGAAATCATTGCTCGAATGGCATCGTCTAACGCCTCTTGTATTTATTTATAAACATGCAAAAAAGGAAGAGTTAGAAAAAACTAAATATAGATTAAGATTAATTAGAAAGACATATCTAACCGATTAGAAAAAGCAATACTGCAGTAGAACAAGCTAAACAGATAGGGTTCAGAAGTATTTAACTATTGTATTTATAATCAGCTATCAAACAATTAGTGCAGACAAAAAATGAGTAGCAAATGTTTCTCCACATACCACTCGTAGGGTAAGAAAGAGCCTTTGCTGTGTACACACCGAATCAATTCTAAGCCCTCCACAGTAACAAGGAATTAACATAAACAATCATGCAAGATCGTCATTAAGGTTGACCTCAGTAGTTAATAAAATATAAATAATAAAACGAGTGAGATATGGAGGACCCATTTCTCCAAAACTGCTTAGAGCTTTGCTTGAGAAGATTTTCAGGTCTTTGGAATGAGGACAAAAAGGAATTCAAATTTATGGTAAATATTTAAGCCCCTTTCGCTTGACTCAGATATTGTTTTATTTGCCTAAAATCTAGATTTGTAGTCAATGATAACAGAATTTTCAATAGCCTCTGTAACAGCTAGACTTAAAATGAACTTTAATGATCAATAGTTTGGCCGAATATAGAGTAATTATAATTAAGGTTTAAACTTTAGAGCGATACTTGAATACAGATAATAAATACAGCTTAAGTGACCCTTAAGGGAAAAAAGGTAAATGAGTAGAAACATAAAATTAGGTGAGAGAACGGTAGGAAAAAGATTCAGAAGTGTGTAGCGTGACAAGAAATACAAGCGGGGGGTTTAAAAGCTACGCTTGAATAAATATTTTTTGAGACTCATGAGAGCGCAGTGGATTCGCCGCTCACTAACAGTGGTTCGGCGACGCGGAAAGCTGTTTCCAACTCGCCTACGCTACTTTCGTTTATGATTTTTTTCTTTGACCCTTTTCTACACCACTTTATCTACAAGTGACATGCCTTGCATGTACATACTCGCATTTAATCTTTCTAGTTTTAAGATATGAAGGTCAAACTTGGACACAACACACTTAGCACGAAGAAACTGAAGACGACTCAGAGAAACATGGAACGATTCCTGTTTGGAATACTTAGATGTTGCATAAAACTCTAGCGAAACGGTGCTATAAAATTCCCGCAGCATGCAACATCCTCCCTTCATTCCAACCTGGTCCTTCAAGACACTCTCAGAGAAAGCGCGGCTCCACTTAATTGTGGAAACGTTGGCTGTGGACTACAGCGGAGGCTGCTGGATCAAGGCTCTCTCCCTTAATTTATTAAGATATCGGAGGGCGCAAAAAACCATCTAGTTCTGTGTAGCTATTAAGAACAACAACAACAACAACAACAACATCTAAATGGATTATAAATGTTATACCTGAATAAGACAAACACGAGTGAAGAATATGGTAAAAAATAATAAGAGTTTTGGCCCGAAAATGCGCTGAGCCCTTTTCCAGAAAGGCAAAAGACGGTTGATGAAAGAAGTCCGAAAAAAGGCCTATTTATACATAAGGTGACCCGGAAAACGACCTTACAGAAGGTTAGTGGATGTAATTTTCTCGAAAGCTGGAGTACGATGTTCAGAGTACAATGTTGCGTTCATTACAATCCTTACGCACTAAATTTTGAATTCCCTATACCCGATCCCTAAATGACAAAGAAGATTCTTCTGTTAAACCTGAAAAGCAGGTGATATGAAGTTATTGTGTTAATAATACAACAAAAGACGATCATCTTTAGCGACTCAAAAATTTCACAACCTGCAGTAATTATTAAAATTGCTCAACATCCAGCCACTTATTGGCCTTGATGAGCCATCCACTGCCCTTCTCTTTCAAACGCCACTTCCTGGTGGACTCAAAAAAAAAAAAGAGTCACTACTAAAAGTATCACTAAGCTCTAACTGGATTGTTCTTGAGCGAGAGACCCAGTGCTTATACTCGCCATCTCGGAACGGGCATCGTAGTCAATGTAGAAACTGTCACTTTGATACCAATGGCTTTTTACGATATTGTAGTAACGAGTGTTTCCCATATCATCATTGCTATCGAATACTCATTTGTACACATACAATACAAACAATTCTCGATCAAACAGGCGTCCAATGATGTGGAGGAAAACTCAAATCTTGCTCCAATATTTTATTACTTTTCTTCATTAAAACGGTTCGTTATCGGGAATTTCTTGCCGCTATGACCTCAGCTTAATCGCAATTAAATTAGCTTCCCACACGCGCCAGAAAGACACAGAAGGAAAAATATATATTTGTGGGCAACCTGCGAAATTTAGTCTCGGGGGGAAAAAAAAAACTTTATAATCAACGCATAAATTTATTATTTTTTGACATCTTGTATTTTTTCGCTGACTTCCTCTCACCGATATAGTCACGCTCTTATAAATTCCTCATTGCATCATATTTAATTAATTTAAGGGCTATTTTTTGAAAAGGAGAGTAGAGACATACTGCGTGAATGGTGGAGAGGTTGAAGGGTGTTTAGATCTCTAGGTGAATTGTAAGATAAGAACGTTTTGGAGTAATTACAAGGTGTTTGTGAGAAGGGCTCGAAAAGAGGATGCGATAAGATACAACAATGTATTTATCTATCGTAAGTTGTTTACTAAGAAAGGAAAACAATCTAATCAACGTGTCGTATTCACTCAGGAGCTAAATATGTGGTAGAACTCCAGATATATAAAGAAAATGAATAATTAGAGAAAAGGATTGTGTGAAAGAGTATGAGAATTCACAAAATCCTGCATTACCAACACTCAAATCTGTTCTACCGTTTCTAAATATGAAGACGATCGAATAGGTTGCAACCTTCTAGAAATAAGCAGGTGTAGGAGAGCCTGGTGGTTAAAATTAACTGGTATTTAACCGATAGTTTTCGCCCATAGCACTAAATGGAGAAAAACGATAAAAATATTCAAATGGTTTCTTGGGTGATGATATCTTCATTGCAAACCAACATATTAGTATGTAATAATATCGGCAAAGGGGAGTTCAAATCCTATTACAATAAGCCCATAAAGGATACAGGTACTCTAATATTTTATAAGTCCTTTATAATTGAAAAGTAGCTCAGGCTGAATTTTGGGAGGGCCAAAGCTTTCCGCCTAATTTGCAGATCTCCGTCGTGTAAAATATACGCTGCTCTTGAAGACAATTTGGGGGGTTAATGAGACATATAATGAGGAAGATTGAGGGAAGAGAAAACATATAAGTAGATAAAAGTGAGGTAAAAACAGGTGAATAGAGAGAACAGAGAAATGAAATCAATGAGTAACATGAACAGAGTGGGTTTAAAAACATATGAGGAGAAAGAACAAAACGAAGTAAAGGCATTTGATTGAAAAAAAACCCGGACTGTGTAGGATGTAAACATAGGAATACGAATCACTGAGTAAAGTGAGAAATGTGAATGGAAAGAATAGAATGAGGTAAAAACACATGAATAGATAGAGGAGTGATGGGGCAGAGCACATCGATGTAGCACTGTAGTATGCCCCTGAGGAGAACTATCTCGATTTAGGAACAGAGACTGGATCAGGACGTTGGGTTGCATCCCTAGTCTCTACTGCAACCAAATTGTTTATATGAACTATATACTTAACGTACATTTTACCTTCCACCAACTTCACCCATATCCTTAGGAACGCCTTCTCTTAAATGTAATGCCATTATTTGTTTCGCTTTTATTAACACTACTATGTAATTGCATTCTGAAAGAATGGAGGAAAGTGGACTTCAACTTCCTCCCTCCTCCCCTCCACATGTAGGTACATGCCCAAACCAAATCAATCATAATATGAGTGTGATAGAACGGGTTGAGGCTGCGTTAATTTCAACCCCTATTTCATGTTATTTAAAAACCACGATGCTCCCACGTGCATCTTCGCTTTGAAGCTTGGCGCCTTATCGCAGCCACCTGAGTCAATGTTTAAACAAGGAGGTTTATCTTCCCCCCCGTTCGCCCCCATACGCCGACCTCGCCAGATTGAGTTAAGGCTTATGGGCAGATAAGGCATTGTTCCTAGGCTCGGCTGTGCATTCCCTAGAAGCTCCCACTCCATTGTCCCCCACGCTAAGGGAGTGTCTCGACTATTTAGATGGAAACTTTTCCACTAAGATCAGATTGGAGATCCAGATTTTCGTCGCGAAACATCATCACGACCCTCTCTTACTTTGTGCGCCAAGGGACCTCGACCTCGAGATTCACCATCACTTGTCCAGAAGAAGGACAATATCCCTTGAGTGCCAAGGTTCGAGCCTTTCATGACGCCAAGTCCACAAGGCTTCCCCCTTGTTGTCAGAAAGAGAACAACGTTAGAACAGCCATTGTTCGTTCGAGCCCGTTGACAAGCAATGATTCTCACCCCTTCCCCTGTTGTTCAGAAGAGAACAACGTAGAACAGCCATTGTTCTTTTAAGCTCGTTCGCCAAGAAACGGTTCTCACCCTTCCCCCTTGTTGTTCAGAAGAGAACAACATTAGAACAGCCATTGTTCTTGAGCCCGTAGACAAGAGACAGTTTTCACCCCCCCTTGTTGTTCAGAAGAGAACAACATTAGAACAGCCATTGTTCTTGAGCCCGTAGACAAGAGACGGTTTTCACCCCCCCTGTTGTTCAGAAGAGAACAACGTAGAACAGCCATTGTTCGTCAAGCCGTTCGTCGAGAAACGGTTCTCATTCCAAAGACGCCACGTCAGGATCATTTTATTCCACCCCTTCGGCTGGAACTCACCAGCGGACCGGTAATTCCCTCACGTCGACTTCCTCTGAACCACTAGTATAAAATTACGTAAGCCGAACGTTACCTTTGAGTATTTAACCCTTTTGTCAATTCTATCCTGTGCTTTAAATGGTTTAGCAAACCATTCCATCCCTTTAACTTTATATTTGGTTTACCCTTTTAAATCCTTTAATCCTCGGATTAGCCCGAGCCCCCACGACCCTTTCCATTCTCTGTTTATGTCAATATTTTCCGTTTTGTGTATTGTTGATAGTTATTATTAATAAAACTCTATTTTATTAATGATAGCAATATTATTATCCTTGAGCTCAGTTCCACTTCTTAAGCATATCGAAGATACATAATATCGGCCCGCCAGACATCCACGCACTCTAAAGATAATTAAAGAAGTTCCCTCAACGAATAGTTATATATGGTATATCGTCGAGAGTCCATTCTACGACAATGAGTTTGAATCCAGCCCAAGGTGCGAGTGGTCACGAAGAATTTTCATAGTGGTTTGCCGGGGAGGGAGGGGGGGTATGTACTCTCGTTGACGGTTGCTACAATGGATCGTTAAAATAAAACTAAAACTTATCATGTGTTTTTGTTGTTTCAGACGAAAAGAATTTTTCCTCCCATTTTGAAAGAAAGCTCAGATTGAATCTTCGATACTATTAAAAATACCCATGAAAATACCCACAATTTAAATTAAAAAAACAAAACGACCGATGCCCTGCCAAGATTTTTTCATGAATCGTTTTGAACTACTATTACTAAAACTACCGCTACTACTACAAATGATGATAATAATAATAATAATAATGCATTTTGATGACGCTTTTCAGAGCCGGAAGCACTCGCAGAACACCTCTCAGAGAATGGTCGACGGTGGAGGAAACTGAGCGGAATGTCGTCCACAGTTCGTCGCTTTCCCTTTAGAAAACCGAATTCCTTCGTTGGTTTCTTGTATTAAAAGAATAATTACATTATAAAAGAGAGAGGCGGGCACAAGAGGTTGCCTTTCCCATAATACCCAAATAAAAATAATAAAGTGATGGAGTTAGTGGAAGAGTTCATTTGTGAAAGATAGTCGAGGAAGCATTAAGCACAAAATAGGTTACTGGTGTTAGATAAAAAATACAAATAAAACGAAAAAAACGAGGGTATATCCTGCAGAAAGTTGTAAGCAAGAGACCTGTAAAGAAAGTGGTGATGATGGAAGAAGTGAGAATGTGTGGGAGATATAGTCGCAGATCCTCCTCTGAGCATTGGAGCCAAAGGTGCACGAATGCTCCAAATGATAGCTGCAGCATGCATTCTAATGCTATTCCTGAACCCTCCTTCCGTGCAGAATGTAAACAAATCTTTTCATAATCACCTAAGGGACCATTATATCCTTTTCTACAGAATAGTACAGTATGATGTGATAAATATGTTGCATATCACTAAACTGAAAAGGAGGTTAATGAAAAAAAAATCGTTCCTATTTAAATAAATAAGCAAAAACGAAAGCTCACGAAGGGAATTTTGCAGTAAACAAACAATTAACTCCATACAAGTCACTTATCATTATTTAAAAAATGTCATATTTCTCTATTTTTCAAAATTATGCCAACGAAAATTTATAAAAAAATCTATAAAAACATAATTAGGTTCACTCAGTATGGTGGATAAGTACTGAGTAGCATTCTTAAATACACTCCGAGTTCAATATAAATAAAGATCAAAATGAAAAATGATTTCGCCATGTATGAAAATTATGAATTCCCCCAAAATAAATTAAATATTTCCATTTTCGGGTAATTGCTACTATGATGAAGAATTTCCCCAAGGAATTTTTGATTTATTGTTGCCTATCGTATGCCAAAATATTTTATTTAATTGCCTTGGCTATATCAACGTATTCTAAAAGTAGACCCAGTACATATCACTACTAAATACTAGATATAAAAAAGATTTTGAGGTAGAAGGGAGAGTAATCTATAGCTTAAACACGCCATTCCTTTGACTCACTGGCCCCATGAAGTCAAAATGAATATTTTTAGATTAAAGCCGTTCACGATGGCGCAACCAGTTACTGTTTAATTATGACTTATTTTACGTCCTCAATTTTAAAATTTGATGCCCATTAGTTACTTTAATATACCTATTTCTTCACTAATTTATTTTCATTCAAAAGTAAATGCCAAAAATATAAATATTTCAATACCAAAACTCATTTGTAGTATCTATTTGGCATATTTTTATAGTTAAATTTGGTAAAGGTTTTCCTTAACCTTTCTTTTTTGACAAATCTCTCATAAAAGTTAAGCTCGATATTTTGTAATAGACAGCACAGATAGACCTCCAAAATATAAAGGATTAAGCATCTATTACTAAAATAAACTTAAGACCTCGATATATCAAATTATTTCTTATGGGTCAATTGAGAACATACTCGTAGATGTCAGACGGATTTTCCAGAATTGACCAAATAGATAAGATAAAGGAATACTGTGATTTCATTTGTTAAGATTTAAAACAAATTTTTAGTGTCTGTGCATCCTTATTATATCCCTCTAAGTAAAAATCGTTTGGAGCCATAGCCTTTGAAGATTAAAAATAGTTAATTTTACTCTTTGTCCTATGCAACGTCAGGTAACAACTGCTCTAGATAAGTTCTTACTGAAGGTAGATGGTGGTTCCATCTTGTTGTAAGAAGTCGTCTTAGTAATTTCCGAATTGCATGTATTATTGGTGTGAGTAGTATGAAGAAATAAGCATCATTGAGGTAGCCGTCAGATTAGCATGTCCCCCCTCACCCACACACACCTTTAAACTGTTTTGCTAATATTGGTTTGACGGAAACATTGTCCAAGTGCTTTCTTTAGTGATCATTTAAATATTCGAGATACCCAACTCATTAGTTTCATCACATAAAGTTGAATTGCGTCGTTTAGATCTTGACCCATGTGTACCTTGAGCCGTTTCTTCTATTTCAAACTTTTTACGGATGCTGCACTTCAAACGATTTATTAAACTGATAATAACTGATAATACAATTTCAGGGGGATTTTTTATTTGTTTTATTGTTAAAAGTTACGCAACAGACCGTTCGTAGCTGAAATAAAAAAATATATATAAGCTGACTGAACGTTGAAAAAAATACTCGTATATCACGGAAAAGTACTTATGTCCATATTCTAAGTTGAAAGGAAGGTTAGATGCTTTGATTGCGTTCGTTCATAGCCTATAGGCCTATGCCATAGTCTATCCAATAGGTCTTTGACGACACAACGATGCGTTCAACGGACTTTTACATCGAAATAAATAATTTCAAACCTTTGAAGTAAATAATTAGATTTTAGTTGAAAAATAAACTGCTTCAACGTTATAGATTAATAATTTACATTCATATTTTATTTGTTATAAAAATAATTTTCTAATATATATAGAAATTTCACCAAGAAGGATAAAACAATCATGAATGAAACTTTGCGCAATTCTTCCTTCGAGTTTGACTTAATCAGTGTAATTTGGGCGGAAAGGATCTTTCTATTACTTGGTGGTTCAAAGGAGACAATAAATTGTCATTGATATTCAAATGCAACAATTATATTTTGACTGTCTCCCATCTGACCCTGACCAAGGCATTATAATTTTCAATGTTCACCATTTTTTTTTTACAGCGCAGCTTTATTATTTAATAAATCCAATTATTTTAAATTTTCCTAACGTTCTAATCATATTTTCACCATAATTGCGCAATGAAAAAAAAATTTAAATGTTGTTTATATTTTCTCTTTACAAAGGGAAACATTTATTGAAATATATAACACTAAGTGGAAATTATATATTCTGTGTTTTCATTTTTAAATAGACGTTAATTACACAATACAAGAAACCTAAAATAAATTTCTGTCAACAATTTTTTTCCTTCATCAATTCTTTTTCGTTTCATTTTGCTCTCTCCATGACTCCTTTGCCCTCACACATGTGGATCTTCTGAGAAACACACACATCTGTCAAGACATTGGATGAAGGTTTCCTTACTAATGCTTGACCGAAACTTTGTGCTCTTGAAACCAATTTGTAATAGCATGAGCGCCTCCCAAAGCAACAAAGCCTGTCAATTTGAGCACATCGGTGCTCGAATCGACATTCAATGCAATAAAACTTTGCCTTGCAACCTCAATATTGTCCAGATAAAGCTTTTTCGGAAATTTTCCACACGCAAATTTGAAGTTATAAAAGGTGAGAAATAAGGCTGACCTGATTATATAATTTTACTTGCTTTGTTAGTTCTCCACTCTTTCCTCACTTAAAATCTCCGATTATCTTTATCCCTTTCTATAATATATAAAAAGCAAAAATATTGTTCTTTAAGTTGGAGTTGATCTGAAAGCCACACTGCGTTTAGTTCTTCTTTGATAAAGCATCGTAAAATTAATTCCAACTTACTCCTTCTAGCTCTCCGGTCCCCCTACTTGGAACATGGTTTGCAAAGAAAATCGTAGAAATTGCGCAGAAAGAAAACGAAGTTTGCAGAGTTGCAGCGACTTTCTATTGGAAGATTCAAAATTAAAACGCAGGCGGTGATGATATGGAACGAGTTGTCCAGCAAGATAATGCACCATCATCGGGCTCAAGTTAGCCAGAATTGGTTTGAAGAGCATTATATACAGTCCAGATGAATTGTGTGGCCACCATGTTCACCCAGTATTACCCCAATTGAGCATTTATAGGACGTGATGGTCAGCTATATTTTCACTCAAGATCTGGCACCTAAAAATATGATAGAGTGTGACCAGGTAACGAGATATCATGAGTCAAGATCTCTTCAGAGATTTTCCGTCCATTAGTATACCCGATGCCACGTCAACTGCCGCAATTTACCTGGCTAGATGGAGGGGTGGTCCTACAAGGTACTAGTTATCTAGCCCTTGACCTTTAGTATTTTAGTGTGGATTTTTCGAAGAAAGCGATCCTCCTCCTTATCATTTGATGTTTTACATTCCCTGCTGCTCTTTGCGATCCATGAGGGAAGCAGGCTTTCACAGGGTGATGCTGTTCTCCAAATTCTTGTGTTTATTGTTCCATTTATTTTACTTTAAATTAACCTGACTAAAAGCTCTTTTTTTATTTTTGGTGGCTTTACCCACAACCTCCCACCAAACTATTATCGGCCTCTAAATGAGCTTTTTGAAGTATAAGTCAATGAAAAAACTATGCTGGTTATCTTGAGGCGACGCTAAAAGGTAGATAAAAAAAAGCAGCGAGTCTCCAAGTTGAGGTGTTATTTAAAAGCAGACCAAGAATTTGAAGAGTCTCCCAGTTGAGGCAAAAGCAGAATTAAGAATCTGAACTAGTCTTCAAGTTATGGTGTCGCTCAAAAGCAGACCAATGAATCGGAGCAAGACTCGGAATTTAGATGTCCCGCATAAATAGACCGAATAATTTGAGAAAGTCTTTAAGTTGAAGTATCACTCAAAGGCAGACCAAAGAATCGGTTCTAGTCTCCAAGTCCAGATGTCCTTCAATAGCAGACCCCCAAAATAGAGCGAGTCTCTAAAAACAGAACAAAATATCGGAGCCACTTTCCAAGTTTAGGTGTCGCTAAAAAGCAGACCAAAGAATCGGCGCGAGTCTCAAAGTTTAGATGTCGTTCAAAAGAAGACCAAATAATCGGAGCGAGTCTCGTTGATACGGTGTGGCTCAAAAATAGATCAAAGAATTGGAGCCATTCTCCAGTTGAGGATAATGCGTAATAATTGTATTTTAGTTATAGAAACACCAAAACCAGGCGTTAGGCATAATGAGAGACGTATGTAGACGTAGTTAAGAGATTAAGTATTCCAAGGTTGACATCTAAACTGCCCCAAAATTTAAAGTTGTTTTTGTAGTTTATGACACTTCTTTGCAGTACTGCCTCCTCTTGCCCCCACCCGTACGCGATATTGACAATTATGTAGTCACTCAATCAGAATGATTGCTATATTTCCTCCCGCTCACATAATATACACCATTTTCTATGCTACCAAAAGAAAGCCTCGAGATCAGCACTCTCCAGCCGGAGCAGAATATTGTAAGTGGGGTTTAGCTTACGAAACCTCTACTGTGCAGAATCCAGTTCCCCTCAGCTCACTAGGAATTCCGACAAACTACATATAGAAATTTCTTATTAGGCGAAAACCAACTAAAGGCGAGTGATCTCCCTCCGACTTGCGGAAATAAGTACAATAGCCAATTATTAGGACTTTGGGAAGATTCCTTCCCACCATATCCTTTTGGACAATAATAAAAGAAACGTAAGTATCATTCGCCTTGGTGTAAATGTATGTGTACGGGATTTCGTCCAGCAAGATCCAAACGCGAGTTGATCAACGACCTAGTCCCAACAGGTGCACTTTAGTAAGCGGTCTTCAACGACCGTACGATAGGCTTAGACTGCTAAGGGAGCAGCATCTTGGTTAAAAATGTGGAGAAAGCTGCCGTGAAGGAATTCGTCACGGATACAGGATCTGCATTACAGGACAACGGCACGCTGGGCATGAGATAACATACCCTAAATACTTTAGACATACTCTCACGCCCATTAAAAAGTCGGCCTACCATTAAATGAAGACATGTGTGCTCGAAATGGAGAGTGGCGAGCGTGCTTCAAAATCAAACGGAATCCTTTATTCGCCTGACGAAATTTCCACAATGTGAAGGTGTTTTCACCTACGACCGACCACCAAGAAATCTGCGAGCAAAACGGCCAGACGTCGGATGAAGAGCTATAAAGAAAATGGCGATGAGGGTGCTTGGGAAGAACTTAACGGCCCAGTGAAAGATTTTTAAATGGATAGTGATCACTATCATGGAGGTCAACACGACCATCTTCCATCCCGATTCGGCTTGTGCATTAGTAGATTACAGGGACACATTAAAACAGGAAAGTGAAGTGTGTTAGTACAAAGGTCATAAATTCATCCATATTAGTGTACTATTTCCAGCTCTTCAACAAGTTTCCCTAGAATCCGGCCACTGGAAATGACCGTTTACTCACCCCAGAAAGAGTTTGCTAGTAAATTTAAATAATAATGATGTAGGACATATCATATTCAATTATTAGTTATGTTTGTATTATTATTCATAATTATTAGAACAACATTTGTGAAAAATACTTGCGTTGCAAACCAACCTAACAGTATTCAAAGACCCCTTGGGGTCACTATCGACGACTTTTGAAATCCGTGACCTCATTGTGAGGTATACGACCTCCACCCTTTCCTTCATAACAAGTGCGACAAAAATTAAAACTTTGTAATGGTTAATGAGCTGAGCCACGCGATGCACATAAAATCTGGTCGAAGAATTAAAAGGAATTAATCTAAGTAAAATCAAGACGTTGATAAAGGGTATTAATATTAACTAAAGGTCGAAACCAAACGAAGGCATTTCTGCCATTAGTAGGTGAAGTGAGGTTGAATAAGAAGGTAAATTACAATGTACGCAGTGTGGAATGCAGTTAGTATAGCAATAAGGAGTAAGCACTTTCACACCGCATCGGAGGCGGCCTTGGGTGTACACTTCATCCACCCCAAGCAACTGCATCCACGAGTGACTGTACCAACAGGTGGGTTAAAACGACCGCGTGTAGGGAAGGTTAAAATACTCAAGTGATTAAGTGCTTTTTCTGTCTGTAAGATTGGTCTATTGGATACAGTCACTTACGTGGCACAGATGAGGAGCGTCTCCCAAGAGTGTTGGATGCAGTGTGAAGAATGTGATGAGCCGTTGGAAGTGGAAATGTATCTTAGGTGTATGTAACAACAGATGCAGTCTTTGAATATAAATGTAAGGGGAAGGTACTCAGTCAGCCTTTCTAAACCTACCTAACTTCCGCTGCAATGACATCCATCTCTGGTCTCGATGACCTCAAACTTGTAAGGTTTTAAAACTGTAACAATAAAATTAAGGTTAATATTAACAGAAATCGTATTTATAGAAGAAGACGTCTCAAGTTTTTATATTAACATCTAGTAGGAAGGACAGTACTGAAAGTTTAATCATATTTAAACATACCACACTTTAATACCACCACAATTTACTGTTACCCATCTCCAACCCATCTTTCACTGTGTCAAATATGATTAACTGCAATAAACTACACATTATGCCACAGTGAGGAGCTTTACCTCAGTCTACAACAAACCAATGGAAAGCATTTTTTTAAAGATATTAACAAGCGAAAATTTATATAATCCACTTTTCATTTGCCTCTGATAACCCAGGAAAACAAAAGTCATCTAAATAAAAAATCAAGAAAGAAAGAAAGAAAAAAACAACATAAAAGTTATAGCAACACGGATGCAGATATGTATGTGTGTGATCATTATAATTGCTTGACCTCGAGCGAGTAACGAATTTATTGCCTATTTGTCACCTTTTTCCACTCTCGAAACGGGTAATGTAGGGGACGTGGCGACAATAGAAGCAGACCACACATCAGGCTGTGCATTGTCTTTTCACAGCAACTTTGACAACAGTAGCGACATCTTAACTTTATTTAAGGGCGTATTAACATTCTCTTGGGGTGCTTAATACGGCGTTTTTGTCTTAATTGGCCACCCTATAGAGGAACACACGACTAGGCTGCGCCCGAATACAGTTTAGAAAAGGGAAGAGGCCTTTAGCTCCCACCTTTTAGGAAGAGAGAATCTTAAGGGCATAAATGCTGGTGAACAGACAAGAATGACTATAAAACTATTACACATGAACACAATCCTTTCAACTTTTATCCTCTCTACAATTCTGGTGGGGTATTGTACTTCACCTCGTAAACAACTCCATTTCCTTTTTTATCCGCATATATACCCACCACAAAAAGTATTTTATGGCACCATAACATATTGCGAAGATGGCATATATATATATATATATATATATATATATATATATATATATATATATATATATATATATATATATATATATATATATATATATATATATATATATATTTAAATTTTTTATCTTCATTTAAAAAGTATAGAGAAACTGCCAAAGAAGTTGTCAAATATAGATTTCGAGCTACGGAGGAACATTTCCTGCTAAAGTTGCACACTTATCAAAATATCTCTATTTTTTTTTAATACTCCCATTGACGCCATATGACGTCAAGTTTTGCACTTGTGACAGCATGGATACATATAGACAAATACATGCATGTATAATACACAAAGAAAAAGAATGATACAGATACAAAAAAAAGAGAATTTACGTTTACCCTTGGCAACCGTATTTGGTTAACTGCTAGTTGCCATAGTTACACTCATTACTGTATATTGGCTTGACATTTGCTTCTTTAGTCGGGTACTTTATTAATGCTTGTTTGGGGGCAGATGTCTTAATTAAAGGTTCCCTACCTCTCAGTCTTCCCCCTCAATCGAATGGTAAGGATTATGCCAAGGTCGTGTTGCAAGCCGGGGGGGGAGGGCTCTTTTGAACTCGCTTTCACCCATCTCTCCCATCTCCATTCTTTCTCCATCGATAAATCCTCGTTGGTTGCGTTATTATCTTTTAACTTAATGGGCTGCGATCGAGCTAGAATAGTTGCGTTATTACTTAAATTAATAAGTGACAATCAACAAGGGCATCTTTATCAGAAAGTATGTAAGGAGAGATGTGTAAAGTGGTAAAGATAGACGGAGGGAAGATGTGTGGGGGATATATACTCACAGCTTCACCTGTGTGCGTGGGAGACGTGAGAGCGCGCACTCATTCGTATGTCGACTCCACCATGGTTGTCTATGCTATATCTGGCACCCCCGTAGATGGGTGAGAAACGAATAGATACAATGCTTCGCCCAAAGAGAGATGTTAAGCCACATATGGAGTGGTTAATTGCTAGACTGAGTGATGATTCATATTGACTTTGCAGGGGGTCCATATACTGTATCATCCTGTGATTCTGAATCTTTGAATTGTGATAAAAAATAGAATTAAAAATATAAACCTGTAAATTGAAAAAATATATGGTGAAGCTTAAAATAATTTATATATAGTCAATTATATAATTCGAATATGTCGATAAAATTTCAATTATGTAAATGTAAATATTACTGAAAGATCACCTTTAACTGGAGCTTTGTTTCTTACTTCTAGATCTAACTTCCTCTTCTCTGCTCAATTTTTCTATCCACCACAATTACCTAAATATTTTTACACATTTGTAATCTTTTACTTATTTGTAAAAATTCAATGTATATTATTTTCTTAATAAACCGTTGAATCGTTAAAACAGTAGAATCGTAGTGAGAAAGGCCTCAGACGGTGGGACTCGGTGGTAACACACAAAGCAACAATGGAGGTTAACAACTTAAAAACTTATTTATAATTTCCAGTTTAAAATTTAAGGTTCAATATTTGAAATAGGATCAGCGCTATTAACTCCTTCTCAAATTACAGCGATGAAACTCAAAACCCAGCAAGATTTCATCTCCTTCATTGGGAACCCACAATTTGAACCAGTACGGCAGAGATTGAATACAAATACAGAACCTAAGAGTCAATGGAACAGGGATCAAGTAGTGTTAGTTATCGAGGCAAATCTTTGAATCCGGAACAGCCCAGGAATGAAATTTGTTGTAATTTCTACCATTAAAGCATAAATAAGTTAAGTTTCGGGCGATGATAAACTTATATTTAGTAGCTACTGTAAAAGAGTTTCAGGATCTGTCCTTTGAACATAGAAACCTTTGTAAATCAAGAAAAGTACGCTAGGCTTCGGGTATTAATTGCTAAAGCCTTTCGCGAATCGAAGTCGTGTGTTATTGTTGGATAGATGACTGCTAGGTGTTGTATAATTGTGGTTGGTAGGCCGGAGGTGCCAGGGGTTCGTTTTGGTGGCTTTTTTATGTAGCATTTTATGTCTCCGATGGTGATTGGAGTCGTTAATGTTGTTTTATTATTAAGCACCTCCAATTTGACCATTTGCCCTGGTTCAAGCTCGTTGGCATGGAGCCGGCACCACACCTGAACCTACTGGAAATGCTCTTGAGCGCTTGGCTTAGGTCGACTATGTGTGTGTCTTTGATCCCAGTGGGACTTGAATGCCTCGAGGATGTCATTCGTGTTCGTGAGCGTGCGATTGTCTATTTGTAGTTTTATGTGCTTAGTGGGGGGTGGGGGGGGGTCTGTGCACATCATTCTCTTGATGCGCTGCCAGAATAAGGAGGGGTCAGGGCAACGAGCTTCCTTTGTAATCCAGATGATCTCACCCCACTGACAGGTCTGGTATAGCAGTAGGCACTGCAGGATGCGGGCTCGGAGAAGTGTAATGTTGTTGTCCTAGGCCTCTTCCGTAGTGATTATTGTATATCGTCATAAGTCTTTGTGAGTGTATTAAGAAAGTGAGATGTTTTACGAGGGTGTATGTTTTTCATGGACTATGCGTGTTACGGGCTGTTTCAATGGTGTCTAAAAGGGCCTTCCACTGGTTGTTTAGGCTAGAGGATATAGTCCCCTGGAGGTTGAGGTTGCGTGGTGTGTGTGGTTATGTGGTTCCCAAACTCTACCCAGTTCGTGTTCATGAAGTTGTATAGGGGCGGTGTAGGAATTAGAATTGGAGAGGTGGAGAGTAAGAGACAGATGAAAATGTGGTCGGATCGTACGTGGGGACGCAGGGATGTGTAAATGTGGAATCTTGATGCGTAACAGTTACAGAGGACCACGTCGGTTAATGGGGTCCCCTCGCGCGTTCCGAAGAACAAGAACGAAGGGAAGGCCGGGCCGATGTGCTCGCAACGGAACAGCCGCGAGGCACAGACCAGGTGTATGTTTGCATCGTTGGTTGTATTTGAAAAAAGTGTAGTATTGTGTGCATTTAGGTTCCCCATAATGAAAAGTGGGTGCCGTGGTATTGCAAGAGCCGAGTGGTGGAGTACGTATAGGTTTGTTACGTACTTCAAAAACTCTTTTATTACGTTTTCTCTAAGAGTGCTATATTATTATTACGTTATTTTAATCTTTGAGGATTTCTAGTGCCATGCTCAGCGTTTCGAAGATTGAATTAAATACTTCTAAGAAAAAGGATCTTTAATTACGCAATGAAAAAAATTAAAAAGTGAAATCTAACAAAACAAAATATACAGCTATGAATTAAACAGGTTTAAGTGAGAATTACTAATTTAAACAAATGAATATAAAGCAATGGTTGACCCAAAGCTCAATTTAATAATGGAGATTAATTGACCTTCAAAAATAATGGAATTTATTTACCTTTAAAACAACCACACGTGACTACGGCTGGAGACGGACCTTGCAAGGCCTGGAATTTTTATGTAGATGCCCGACTCTTTTTGCGTTCAGACGCGTGGACGTGTTCACAAGCATCCTAGCTATTTCGCTGGCGTGGGGACAGGCTAGAAGCAACAGGTAATTTCGGTGCGGGCGACAGATGGCGTTAAACACGTTTTCTTAGTCAGATGATTTCAAAAAAGGGACCGTGAAAGTCTTCTTCAAATCTTCTGGTTAATCTTGGAATGATTCGCACTGACGAGCGATGAACAAACGAGTGAATCCTTTGACGAATGGGCAGTGTTTGAGGGAGTTCACTTTGGGGTATTCCTCAATGGCGAATTCTATCTCTGGGTTTTGTTGTAAACCGGGATAGGGGGTTTCTCTGGTGAGAGATGATTGAGCTTGTTTCTCAATACAAGCTAAACTAAATTTCGGTGTGACCACCAGGAACTGGTTCAGCAGGAGCTTCTTCTGTGTTCCTTTCGTTGGGTTGCCGGGCACTCTAGCCGGACTTCGATGTCTCGATCGCTAACTCGATCTTGCTTTATTCTTCTACAGTTATCCGCCTATATACTTCACCACCCCACTGGCGGTAAAGCAAGGAGGGGGGGATGAGTTCTTAGGACTTCACCCTCTCTCCTCTAACGGCGCTTCTCCGGGGGTCTTTCACTTAGCTCTAAAGGCATCTTCTGGCTTTTGGTTGCCACTCTTCTAATTTCGTATATGAAGTGAAATTAGATCCCAACTCTTAGGGGAAATATTGCCGGTTTAACCAATGTTAGGCTCGCCGGACTCAAAATCTGAGAATTAAAAAATCGGGTTACGATGCTAAATGCCAGGACGTCGCGGTGACCGAACTGGGACTCTGTTTTTATGGTAGGATATGGATTTCCCTACAGTGGGATATTTTAGTTTAGTAGCGCCCGGCCCAAAATGAGACACTTATGAGTATGTGGGGATGCAGGCGGGGTGCTCTGTTATAGGTGGCAACTAGGATTGGCCCAGTGTCTGTGTCTAATTTGCACACTAAGGAAGAGTCGTCTTGTCTGTTTATTAGGGTATGGTTTATACGGCGTTTTACTGGGATCGCTAAGCCTAGAGGAGGCAGCTGTGGGGTTAATTAACTGTAGTAGCCTGCATTGTAAAGCATAGTATTTAGAGGTTGTAGACAGGTAGAATTGAGGTGTATTATGTCTGGGTGTTGTGTGTTTAGTATCTAGTTGGAAAGGGTGTAGCGAACATCGTGCCAACTGCACGTTGAGCAGCCTTAAGGGCTCCTATCTCATGGTACGCGGGCACGGGGGTGGATGGCACCAGAATGACATTCACGGGCTGTGTGTGTGGTGGTGGGCTTATGTGTGAGGACGGGGATGTCCGTTTCACGAGTGAGGTGAAAATGGATTGTGGAGCGTTCTTCTGGGTCTAGCCAGGTAGTGGGTGTGTTTTTTTTGGAAGTGGGAACGGGAGATGTTATCAGTAAGAGAGGAAGTAGGAGAAGGAATAGGAGTGTAAATAGAGGTAGGATTAGGGGATGGATGTAGGAGTAGGAGTGGGAGTAGGGGTAGTAATAGGAGTGGGGGCAGGGGTAGGAATTGGCACAGTAGGGCTGAGGGTTGGGGATGGTTGATGGAGCTGCGGAAGATCTGTTGAGGAGAGTGGGGTAGGTGGCCATGGCACGGGCACGTGCAGTGGGGGGGGGGTTGTGCAATGTGGGGGGGTTGTGCAATGGGCCGTGTGTATGTTTGTTGGTGTAGGTAGGAGGGCTGGCTTTCTGTTTTTATGGTTTTGTATGAGAGCGAATACCGCCTCCGGGAAGATGTTATGACTGAGGCCATTTGCACCGTAAAGCCTGTTTAAGATTGTGACTTCATTTTTAGTACAGAATATGAAGTTAATTATCTATGAGGTAATTTTGAATAATAGTGGCGCAAACGTTTTAGTCAACTAAACCCTGTAATACTTCTTCGTATAATTTTGATAGTCTCCTAGGAGTAATATTTCGATGGCGAAGAGAGTCTATCACGCTTTTAAAAGTCACGAGTCAATATTTCAACACAATTTTGATGAATAGGTTGAAATATTACATTTTAGTGACTTGATAAAGTGTGAGAGAACATCTCCACTAGAGAAATATTTCTCCTAGGATAGTATTGTAACAATACGAACAATTATTTCAGGCTTGAGTTGCCTAAAACATGTGCGCCACTCTTATTGAAAATTACCGGCTATCATTTTTAGATCCATTGGCGGCTTATGTCCGTTCCTTCATACTCATTCAGTCCATAAAGCAAGAAGGCTATCCTTAAAATTTATAACTCGTATGCCAGATCACATTTATAATACTGTATACAGGTATGAACACACATTTTAGACATATTTTTAGAAGGAAAGTAAACTCATTTTTAATATATGCAAAAATCTTTTATTAGGTAATGTATTTTTCATCGTTTAGATTAGCAGGGGATACACTAGGTGTGCCGACATCTATCATATGACTAGTAAAGGGACCTGGCGTTTCAGGGCATAATCAGTCCTGTTGCAAATAAATTCAAATCCATATTGTTTGAAATTTTTATATTGTAGCAGAAGAATATCTTTATTTGATGATTATTATTATTTGTGGTATAAGGGCAGATATAGGACAGTTGCACACTCTCTGTATCATATAATATACTTAAAATGAGTAAATGTTTCAAATCTCGGACCTTTACCTGCTAGAGTGAATTTATATTACAAAACTTCAACCCAGTCTAAATAATAACTCATTATCTGCCCCAGTAAATATAGTGACTCATTAAAAAACATGCTAATTTGTTAAATTTCACATTTTTGGGGGGGGAAGACATCTACATCAACGTACAAACACAAGAAAAAATACATAGTCTGGAAAAAGCCTTTAAAGAATGTTCTTCCCCAAACTACACCTTCGAAGAAAGCCACAACAACCAATTACCATTCTTAGGTATCCTCACTACCAATATCAATGAAACAATAACAACTAAAGTTTATGTTAAACCCACCAACCCGGGATTTTGCATGAATAGGGACAGCGAATGTCCTAAGCGCTACCGAACAAACGTGATATCGCCGTACATCAATCGTGCTTTTATCCACTGCACCACATGGAAGGACACACACAACGAACTCGAGAGAGCCACCCAGGTACTCGTAAATAACGGATTCTCTAATAAAGAAATACAAACAGACATAAGAAATAAAATGGAAAGATGCTACCTCTTAGAACCCCAGAAGAACAGGAATACGGATAATGAGGATATTATAAAACTGTTCTAGAAGAATACTATGAGCACCGAACACTAAACAGATGAAAGAGCCATCAATGACATTATAGACCTAGGAATAAAACCCATAAACGACGAGAAAAAGATCACACTAATCATCTACTATCAAAATAGACGTACTTCAACCATCTTCATGGAAAATAAACCCAAACCCCGCTAAAACCGAAACGAAGGACACATCTGATATACGAGTACGCATGTAAACTAGGAGACTGTTAGCTCCTACCTAACTCGTATATCGGCATGACCGAAACCACTTTCTCAAGAAGAATGTCATACCATCTGAACAACGGTGCACCTAAAAAACATAGACAGGAAGTACAGGAAACATGCCTCAACCGAAAAATTATAGAAGAAAACACCAAAACTTTAGACTATGCTCCCAACAGGCGTCCATTGCTCTTCCTTGAAGCTCTATATATCCTAGAGAAACAACCAGATTTATACATACAGTCTAACTCCAATGAAATCCTGCCTAGCGCAAGAAAAGCAAACAGAGGGACAGGTGTACTCAGAGCTGCCCCTAGCCACTAATCCCCTCTGGCAAGCAGCTTAATTCCCCCCCCCCCTCCTCTGGCTACCTATTCCTCTGACCTTTTATCACCTGGATCCAACCTGCCTATACGTGTATAGCTTCGTTTGTAATTTTGTTAATACATTTTGTAAAATACGAGGGGCGGTCAATAAGTTTTGCAATTCGGATATAAGGAAACGAGATATGAGGAAAAGTGTTTTATTATTTTTCAATATAACTACCCTCGACTTAAATGCACTTGCGCCACTTGTCCCTGAGGCTTCGAATTCCCGACAACCAGAACTCTCGCGACTGCTGTTCAATCCACTCCTGGACGGTGAGCTGGACATCTTCATCGTCCCCAAACCGGCGTCCACGCAGTGCAGCCTTGAGCTGGCGGAATAAAAAGTGGTCACCTGGGGCCTAGATCTGGACTGTAGGGGGGATGGTTTATCTCCTCGAATCCGCACTCGCGTAGGGCAGCTTGTGCAACTCTAGCCTTGTAGATAGGGGTATTGTCGTAGAGGAGCAGGACACCGCGTGTCAACTTGCCGCGCCGCTTCTGACGGATGCACTTCTTCAACCCAGCCAGTTCCTCGGCGTAATATTGGCCTCTGATAGTCCTTCCACGAGGATAATAATCCACCATCAACACTCCCTCAGAATCTCAGAAGATAGTGGCCATGATCTTCCCGGCTGATGGTTGGGTCCGGAACTTGATGGGGTCGGAGAGCCCCTGTGCTTCCAGGTCATGCTTTCTAGCTTGGTGTCGGGATCCCAGTGATGGACCCACGTTTCATCACCTGTCACTATGCGTGACTCGAATCCCGCCAGGTTTTGGTTGTACAGAAGCAGCAGCTCCTCCGAACTTTGAAAACGTAAAATCGATCATGGGGCGTGAGGTTTCGTGAGGTTTCTAGGGACCCAACGGGCACAGACCTTGGTCATGGCCAAATTGTCGTGGATGATGTTGATAACACTTCCATGTGATATTCCAAGTTCTCGCTCGATTTCTTCGACCTTCACCCGTCGATTTAACATAAGAACATAAGAAAAGAAGGAGACTGCAAAAGACCATTTATGACCAACATTGTTCTTGTTGGTAACGTCTGACGGGCGTCCTGGACGGGGGTCATCTTCAAGGAACTCACGACCATGGCGGAACTCCCTATTCCAGCGAGCAATGGTTGCATAGGAAGGGCGGTGTTGGTGTACACTGCAACCATGCGTTCATAGATCTCTTTTGCATTCTTGCCTTCCTTGGTCGAAAATTTGATCACTGCGCAGTGCTCAACCTTCTCCAGTGTTGAAAAATTTGTGACTGACGATTTGCGATCAGCTTCTGCTTCTTAAATAGACAAGGCAGGATCGTGCGGCTGCAGGTCCTGACTTGTCATAACTTGTCCTAACACCCCCACAAACAGCCATCCCCCTTTCTCTGTTTTGCCCTACCGATTCGCAACACTTATTGACCGCCCCTCGTATATAAACTCAATACTTTGTAATAATTTCCCACTGTAACTCTGAAGATGATACTCACTGTATCGAAACTAGTCAGTTAAATTAAAGAAAGTGCTAAATTAGATTTATTTACTTCTACCTTTGGCAAAATAACAAGCATCAGTCCCCGATGAAATTCGGTACGCTTATCCACAGGTTAAACAATGAAGAAAAGGCGAATATAAGACAAATCGAGAAGATTGAAAAAAGAATTATTAATTTGAAACTAGTGGTTGTTTTTAATAAAACATGCTATAATGAAAATATACTGCCCAAATTCACACGTATATATATATATATATATATATATATATATATATATATATATATATATATATATATTTATATATATTAATATATATATATGAAAGCTTTAGCTCTAGAATGAAGGTCATGGCCGCCCATCTAAATCTAATTGGGCATCATGAGAGAACAGGATCAGATCGAGGGAGGAAAATGAAAAGTTGCTTGAATAGTGGTTAGGGAACTTAATCACATTTAGGACACGTATCACCAACTCTTTGAATAGGTCCGCCATTGTCTGATCTGTGGAACTGACCGTGGAGTCACCTCAGTAAGGGTTCCTACCGTTCAATTTCCCGATCAAGAGAAACGGCCTTGGCAATCGTATTGCGGCGTGTTTTCCCATGTCGAGGTTGGCTGAGCATAGAATATAGAGATAAATACGAGAATACCTCCGGGTCAGGCGCAGTTGCACTCTTACCTCTTTGAAGAGTTATTCACCTGCAAAGAGCGAACGGAGACTTTGCAATAGGTGTATAAAGCTCGCCGACACGGCTGACAACTTTTAGGGGAAGGAGTGGCTAAAACGTGGTACCCCAGGAGTGCAGTGGAGGAGTCACACAGCATTTCCTGATGGCGCCGATTAGTCTCCCTTTGAAGACTAGGTCCTTTCATGGTTGGTCATGGACCATCCCTGAATCCTTCCGCTGACTGGGCGTTTGTGTGGTTGGCGTTTCATCGTCTTTTAGAGGAGTCTGACACTTGTCAGAGCTCTTTTTCTTTTCTTTTAGGGGGAGAAAAGGTACGGCTCGCGGTTGCTCCTCTCCTCTGTACCCCTCTACAATCGGGGCAGGGGGCACAAAAGAGGATGAGGCCCGCAGCCGACTTGCTCCTGGAGAAACTCCCCACACTTCTGACTCTCAGTTCAAGTGAACCGATAGTAAAGTGTTTAATGGGAAGTCCGGAACAAGCTTTAAAAGAGGGTTTTGAGTTAAAAGAGGACAGATTGGTCAGGAGGCAGATTGAGTAACCTCAGTAGTTGAAGGTGGAAAGGGTGGAATACCCTTGCCCAAGGGACAAGGGGGACCTGCTGATTAACGTGGATTCTGAACCACCGTCATTCATTTACTCATCATTTTTACTTCCTTTTGCACACTTTTAGCACCTATGTTTCTCATATAGAAGCGGAAGTACACATTAATTTCTGTTCCCTTATTCTTTTTATCTTTCTTTCATGTGTTTATTGTAGCATTCATGCCGTCTTGAGTTATCTTAGCTCTGAGCTCTAAGCTTCGTCTATGTATTGTTATGTTACTTATTTTTACTTTCCTTACTTTGTGTTACTTTCTCTTGTTATCACTCTTTCCCTTTAATTTCACTTTGTTCACTTGTTTTACTATTAACTTTAACTTCACTATCATATTTTATTAAACTTCTTAATACTATATAGTTAACTTATTACACTTTTAGTTTACTATGTTCGTTTTATTTCTGTTTTACTGTTAACTTTAACTTCACTATCATTTTTGTTAAACTTTTTAATATAGTTCACTTATTACACTCTCTGTTCATTTTGTTTGCATTATTTCTGTTTGCACTTTTGATCTGTGTTGTCTTCCTAGTCGGTTGTTTCTTCCTATTTATGTAGGTTGTTTAAATTCGGTTGTCTTATTAAGGTATCAATCTGGTGTCTTAGTTGGTTATTTCGTTGGTTGAGTTTGTATTAGTCGGGTAAATATCTATATCGTTATGCTTGTTCCTTCTCTCTTTTTGAATTTCTACTTAAGTAAACATGGGTACCTCCTCGATTCTCAGCTGTTGTCTGCCGCTGGGAAATCGAGTGTTAAAGGGGACTCCACCTCATGGTGTTCGTGTGCTCTGCAAATATCGGAGGTAGATCGTCTATCTTGCTCTATATTTTCTCCGCTCTGTTTCTGATGTTGATGTTGAGCGTTTCTAATCCTGCTTCTTGGTGTAGATCCTGTAGTCTCCTCCTCTCTCTCTTACGGGTGTTGGTGATTGGTTAGAGAACTTTATTTTATATTCTCTGGAGTTCCAAGGTTTTGGTCCTTATTTCATCGTTGATAGGGGCTGGCGGGTATAGTACTACCTCTCTTCCTAGTGCAAGATAGATTTTTCTTTCATATTTCATGCCTAACCCTCTTAGATTGTACAGTAGGTTAAGCATCGGAATCGGTTTGTTCTTCCTCTCCGTTATACATATGTTGTGTGTAGCTTCCTTTTGTTATTTTGAGTCCTAGCACTTTGCCCTCACTATGATATCTGTAGTTCTGATCTTCAACTATAATTTCAGGTGTTTTGTTCCTGGAGATTAGGATTATTGTAAATTTTCTCCTGTTCGCCCTTATCTTCCAATCTCTTTCGTAGTTGTTGATGTTGCATATTTCTAAAGCTGTTGTCCTTGCCTGAAAGCGTACGTTCCTGTACGGAGTGACAACGAGTTGTCTTATATCGTCCGTGAATTCTATGTTTAGGCAACCAGGCATTATTGGTGGTGGCAGGTATGCTGAGTGTATATTAAATACAACGTGGGGCTGAGATAGACCCCCCTGCGGGAGCCCAGCTTCCAATTCAAAATCTGGTCCTGAATAACCATTGATCTTCACATATGTTCTTCTGTCTATGACATATCTCAGAGAATTATCTCCAGATTACTATTTATCTGAAGATTTATTAACTTATATTGCATTCTTCTGGCCCAGACTTTGTCGAATGCTTTTTCTACATTTCTCATGACCAGATCAAGGTAGTTATTCTCTGCTTTGGCCTTTGCTACTTTCTCTTTTATTATGCCAAGTGCCATTGTAGTGTCTCTGACTCTTCTGATTTTGAACTAATAATCATTATAGAGGTCATTTTCTTCAAGATATTTGTTTAGTCTTCTGTTAAGGATTTTCTCGAAGACTTTACTCACTAAGTTCAATAGCGATATTGGCCGGTAACTGATGAGGTGGTTTGGTGGTTTTCCTGGCTTTGGGACGAATATCATTTCGGCTAGTTTATAGAAACCAGGGAAGTAACCGGTTTTTAAGCACGCGTTAAAATTATTCTTTAGTGTTCTGATGATTATGTTAGGTACCTTGATAAGATTAATTCTGGTTATTTCTGGGAAGCCTGGCGCTTTCTGCTTGAATGATTGTATTACGCCTTTGATCTCTTCTGTTATTATGTAGACCCCTGTACCCAGAATTTCCTCCCTTTCTCCCTCTATACTTGTGCTGAAGTGATCTTGTTTATGTTTTCTCGCAACAATGTGTGGACCATTTCGTCTATCTCTGGATTAAAGTCTTCGTCCTCCTCTGGTGTTATGGAGAACACTGATTTCCAGTGATTACGAAAAAGTTCTTCTGTGGTCCTCTCTTCTTGGATCTTTTTTTCCCTGTTCATTCTTAATCGCGATTTTTCCTCTCGGAGGTCTGCCTTTAAGACTATTTATTAGTCTCCAGTTCTCTTTTGGTCTTCTTTCTTCGTCTATTTTCTCTATTAGGCTATGTCATATGTGGCTTTGCTGTTCTTCTAAGAGATGCCTCAGTTCTTCTCTCCGTCTTCTGATTTCTTCGTATCGCTCTCTATTTGGCCCATGGAGAATTATTTTGTCTAGTAATCCTCTTAGTTGCCTATTCTTTCTCTTCATTTCCCAGATGGCTGGGAAACCTGTGCCAAAGCTTTCAAATAGATTGTGCAGGGGAAGGTAATTTTTCTTGGTGCTTGGTATCCCGTGGCTAATATTATTGGCGTTAATTCCGTTTCAATTTTACGGCCAAGTATGCTTCATCTAAATTATTAACTTCTTTGAACTTCAGCACTCTTCTTATTGGAAAGGGGCAGTTTAGGCCGGAGCAGGGCTTGCGTTCAATTTGGTGTTGCAATATCGAAGTGATGAAAAGTTTAGAGGAGCTACTGCGCTCGTGGGCCTGAAATGGCCATGAACGGAGATGGATTTCTTAAGTTTGGAACCTTAAGAGGTATTTAGTAGCAGACCGTGACAACATTATTATCCTATTTCGCAAAACATTGTTTTTAGCGTAAGCAGCCAAGGCATCCTTCTCAAATATGTCCCAATATTTTAAAGAAACATGGAGCGAAACTCCCAAATGAAGAAACTTGGCTTTGCCCGAAAGAGCTTTATCGTACAAGGCCTTGGAATAGTTTCCATATATCTGGAGTTGATCTGATTTTAGATACTGGCAAGCTTTATTTATATGGCCGAAACGGTGGCAGATATAACACTTCTGCGAGCATTCCACGAATGCCTTTACTTAGTAGTGCTGCCAGCCAGCACGCATCGTTGTGGGAGGCCGATAAAGGTCAAATGGTACGAATAAAATCTGGGTTGGGGAGAGATTGTTTCCTCTTTCATAGACACATGATCGGCCTTAACGGCTCCTTTCGCAGCAAACTTTTCCGTAAGGTCTTTTAAATGGTTATTTTTAAAGTTCCCTGGCATTAACTACCCATTTTACAAAGTTCGCGGTATGGTGTGGGCTCACCCTTACAGGAGGCTACTTAATTCCGAAATTTGAAAAGGGCTAGCGAAATAACCAGGTGGGACAAACGGATAACCTTTGGTTCTCTACGAAGAAACGCCGCTAAGCCTTACGCTGAAGGAGGATGTCTATCGGAAAAATTGTTACAGCATTAGCATGGATTATCAAAAAAACACTAGATGTCGGTGGGCGCGAAGACTCCCGGCGGTCACTTAATGAGGGAGCCAGAACTCTTTGAGGCTTTCCTTGTCTTTTTTATCGCTTTACGGTGGAGACTGATTTTTTGACCTACTTTCCTACCCCACCCGAGAAGCCACCACGGCCGGACGGGTCGGCCTCGGCCTGGTCCATAGCCGAGATGATAGACATCCTAGCCTCGCTCGGGTGACCATTTATACACGACAGGGCCCTTCAAAACGGGCGAACTTTGGCTTAAATTTGCATATGGGAAGTTGCCATCTTAGTTCACCGATTTGGGTTTAATTTCACTTCCGTTCGGGTGTGCGGGGGGGGGGGGGGGGTGCTTTCCATTAGGTCTTTCTTCCTTGAGTTTTCAGGAACTGCATCCGGAACCTGGCTTATGGGCACCACATGCAAACGGGGAGGATGTTGGGCCGGCCATCGACGCGACGGGACTACAAGAAAGAAAGGTCTACGGGACCCCGAAAAATATCACCATTCAAGGAATGAGGATTGGAGACATAGCCCGATGGTGGTTGACTTCTTTGGTTTCCCTTGACCAAATTTCCATTATCCCTCACTCTCTTTTAGAAATGAGACTCCTCTTTTTATTTATTTTATTTTTATTTGAGAGGGGAACTCAAGAATGTAAGGTGAGAGCCACATTTACACTAGAGAGGCAGCTGCTTGGAGGCAGCTTGCAAAGAAAAGGTGATAGAGGAGGAAACCTTGTTATCTCATATTCTTAGGAGAGGTGTAAATCCCTCCCTTTCAGGAGATCTCATAAGAAGCTTCTAGGAAAACATAGGCAGGCTGTCTCCAAACTAGGGGTCCATTCGGGTGCGGCTCCACAGATAAAAGTAAAGGAGAAGTCCAACCCGCTGATAAAAAAAAAGAGCAAATCACCTCCTCCTCAGGAGAATTTGGGAAGACTCCCTGCAAAAGAGTAAGTGAAAGAGGCACGTCCCGACTTCAGAGTGAGCCACTTGAAGCAGGCCCTACAACTGAAGGGAGGAATGGGGACCAGCTTTGCCCGGCTAAGTAGCTGTGTGGGAAATACCCTCTCCGTCAGAAATTTGTTTTTTTGTCTCAGACGACTAAATATCTAACTATGTCGGTCAGTCGGGCTGTCGGTCACGGTTTTGCTTTATTTTTTGTTTTGGCAATAACATCATAACTATTCGGCAGATTCTAACGATATTTGAAACCCTTATGTTGTTTTACATTCTCTTTCGAATTCCTCCCAAGGTTAGTCCGGAGATTATTGAGAGATTTGAAGGTCGTAAGGTCATAAATCAGAATAAGTGAGAACACGTGACTTTGATCGGCAGACCTTGTTTTTTTAGAGTATTTGTTTTTTATTAGTATGCCATGAATACCCCTTTTTCACACGGGTCGCAAGTCCTAAACGACTACCTCAGGAGCATGAACACCAATGTGGGCATTTGGTGCCCTTCGCACCACGCGGAACTACCTTTCCCGTCGTACTGTGCTACCTGGTCTTAGGTTTAATAGACTGAAGCCAAGAAACTAGAGAGGCTGGACGAACCTCACCCTCCCCACTCTGACTACGGATAAATGTCTAGAAGATTATAGCCAAGGTTTTATCATTCTCGCTTTAGGCATACCGATGGCAGTAGATTCGAGAGGTGGTGGCACTCCTCCAGATTCCGAGTGTAACGCAATACACGGGCTCACCTCTGCGGACTTCTCAAGAAACGGAAAGACGACACCTTTTCGGTTGATCAATGAAGAACATTTTTCTCAAGAGTTTTATTGAAACGTTGCAATTGTTGAAAATACAAGTACATGTAGGTCTATTGTAACTGTTTTCTAATTATTGAGGAACCCATAATGAATAACACCTTGCACTTCCCACCAAAAGGAAAGCCTAGCCTTCTGCTTTGGAAGAACACGTCTAGGAATTGTAATGGTTATTTGTTTCTGATAAACCCACTGTTTTTTGTGCCAAAATTCTATTTCTGCATTCTACGAAAGGGGTGTTGTGGGTTGAGTACAGTAGCTAGTTCATTGATTCGGATGCCCCTTGATAGCTCTTGGTGGCTTTGATCATAGGTAAAATTATATTTCGTTAATCCCACTTACGATAAAGGTTGTGTTATCAATAAACAACCTAGGGGCTTGTATGCTTTGACTCCCCAAGACTTGTTTTCTTCCAAATATTTGAGGAAGGATGGTCTTTGCATACAACACTGTTGGCTATGTGTGATCAAAATACATTTTTATTGGTAATTAATGTGCGCTCCTACATTTGTACTGCCCCTTACGAGTCGTGTTAGTTATTATGAGGGCCGAATCCTGCCTAAGAGAGCACAACTAATGAGTCATGGTGCTATTTATTATGCGATTTCCGCCCAAATGTGTAAATTTATGGGTAGGAGGAAAAATAATGTGAAACTTTCAGTACAACCGATGCTCCTCATTACTATGTACCGCTGTACCGCAGAGGGCGTGGGGGGAGAGAGTCAATCGGCTTCATATCGATCCCCACTATGTCATAAAGGTCCTTTTAGATGCAGAGGAAGACACAAACTCTAAAAAAATAGAGCCAAATGAGCGTTGGAAGGGATTAATAATCTGATAGTAGCCTCTTAATAATCGATAATTTTACTTTAATAAGCAGATAATTACCTTTTCAAAACCACCAATCAAAATATTCCACAAGAAATTTCATATAAATATTCAGTAATTAACTCATGATTTATAATAAATTTAGTTTTTCAGCGAAAAATTAATGAAACTGAAAAAATCTAACTCTTATTTATGATATTTTTTCCTTTCTCTCTGCTTGGCTCCTTAAGGCAGAGAGAATAAACTCACTTTTTCCCGGGTGTTTGGGAGCATGGGACGTCTAAGACGTTAATGTACGATATCATATCTATTATAATATATATATATATATATATATATATATATATATATATATATATAAATATTATATATATTCACCTAGATTTCTTCTACAAAGCTTGAGTCTTATATTTAATAAGAAGAACAAAACGAAGAAGGCGGGTCCCATCTTCAATTCCAACGTTTCGGGTTATTACAAAATCCATCTTCAGGAGCTAGAAACAAATTCTAAATGAGTAATCTAAGCCTACAAACATAAATAACAGCACAAGTTCAAAGTTAAAAACCACAGATCAAAGAAAATCACAAAACGACGTTAAAAATATAAAATGAACATTACGTTAATGAACAAACAAAATAGTCAGGTAAAGAACAGCAGAAAAATATTTGTAAAGAGATACTATCAATTAAGGACAAACAAAGTAAACGTAATATTACAAAATTAAACAATTGAAATGGAAAAAATAGAGAATTGGATACAAACAAGAAGAAAAACTAAAATATAGACACTGAAACATTACCTTACATGGTCGGATCACAATGACGAGTGAAAACAGGAAGGAATTCAAAGAATGAATACAGCTTGGTTGGTTGTTAAGTTATAAACAGAGGAAAGGATGACGTGTCCTCATTTAAATTTGGGTGGTTGTATTTATTACAGAGTGATTCTTTAATGCGGAGAGATGAAATAGATTTAGCAAATTTTAGCGGTTCTATGGCTAATTCCCATGTAAGAACCAAAACGCGACTGAAGAGTACGTACTGTGCTTCCTATATAGGTCCCCAACTTACAGCTAGGGCAAATGAATTTATATACAATGCACGAACTAAAACAGCGTGGGAATACTATCCTTCACTTTAAAGAAATTACCAATATTTTTGTTGTTAATAAATATAAGTTTAAAATCAGTTTGACTAAATAAAATTTCTAAAAATGGAAATTAAACATTTTCGGAGAAGGTCATTACAAGGGCTGATGTCTGGTAACAACACATACCTGATTTCCTTTGGGACATTAAAAGAAGTGGAGCGGTTATAACGCCTGAAGAGGAACTTCCTAATACAGCTTTCAACTAAAGATAAAGGGTAATCATTTTTCACAAAGTATTCTTTTAAAAACCTGAATTCAAAATGCATACTAAAATAAGTGGAAGACAAATTAAAACCTCTAAAGAGGAGTGTTTTAATGGCTCCAATTTTGTATGTTAAATCACAGAAACTAAAAAATTTAAACCCTGCCCTGTGAAAGTTGGTTTTCTAAAAACACACGTTTGAATGCCGGAAAGGGTACTAGAGGCATCAATATCTAGAAATGGCAACATATTCTTAAGTTAAAGTAATATTAGGGTGTAAATTGTTTATAAAATCGAAAACCTTTTTTGAACAAGAACCAGAAGAAAAAAACACAAAGGTATCGTCATCATATCTTTTGTAGAATAAGGGACAAAATTGTGAAGGGCAATCACGGAAGAGTCTATCTTCAAAATTACACTTGAAAATATTTTCAAAAATCGGACCTAGTGGGCTTCCCATCCCAACACCTTCAATTTGATGATAAACCACGCCATTGAAAGTGAAATAGTTGTCCTTGACAGCTAGATGCAATAACTGCGAGAAATGTGAAAAACTGAAACCATTAAAGAAGGCGCTTTTCTATCCGGGAAGGCTTTAGTCAAAATAATCTCTATAGTTGCCTGAAGGGGAATATTTGTAAATAATGACGTGATGTCAGAGCTAGAAATGAAAAAAGGACTTGACGATTCAAACTTTGCGATTTCAGAAGCAAAATCAAAGCTATTATTAATGGTATATAGATTCGAAGTAAACGGGGTTAACAGAGAAACTAAAAACTTAGCAATTTTATAGGAAGGAAGAGTATAAGAAGCAAGAATGGGACAAGGAGAGCATCCAGTCTAATGTATCTTGAGTAGCCCATAGAGCAGACATAAGTAAGATGATAAAACATACAGAGAACGGTAAACAGAATCAATAAGAACACACGAAGACTTTAGTTTCAGTAAAAACCGGTTAATTTTGTCCTTTAAACGGTGAATGATAGTCAAAGGTTGTTCCATAATTACAGTAAACTTGGATATATCTAACAAAATCTGGGACATTTTGGAAATGTAATCAGTCCTATTCAAAATAACAACTCCATTACCCTTATCAGGACGGGTGGCAACAACTTCGTTATTCCGCCCGAGGTTCCGAAGAAGAGAAAAATCTTGTTTAGTAAAAAGAAGAGACGAAAATTTCATGTGCTTAAATTTATGAAAAAATTCATAGGTGACTTGTGAAATATTTGTTTTAAATTCAGAAAATGAACCTAGAATGGGCAGATGTTGGATATCGTGAATAAACCTTACAAAGTAAAAATAATAGTCCACATAGTCGAGCCTGAAGTTTGGTAACTTGAATTGAAGCCCAAAAGAGAGGAGAAACTTTTCCCTTTTCGAGAGTATAGCGTCAGAAAGATTAACTACAGAGTTTAAATCATGGAATTTAGGCCGTGATAAGTTAAGTTTTCTAAGTTTGCGATCATGGACTAATGAAATTCTTTAGGTAAAAGACGAAATGTTCTGAGAAACAATAGAGGAAAAGCATAGGTTATCTAAACAAGAAAATGTAGAACGCAGATGTTTAGAATAGGAACCAACCAGGGCCAAAAGCTTATTCCGAGCGCGGAATTTAAAGTTTATCTCATTATTGAGAAGGTAATCCAAAGAGGAAAGATAAAAATCACTCGAATAGAGAAATTTCCTATATAGTTTGAAATGTAGAAAATTTGGTAAAACATGACCATTACGGCAAATTTCAAGAAATTCCAAATCAAGACGGACCTTCTTTAACTTCTTTTGGGAATTCTCGTAGCGACGGTAAATTTGTAGACCTTCTTGTCCTTAGCGGGATAGTATGTATTCACCTAGATTTCTTCTACAACGTTTGAGTCTTATATTGAATAAGAAGGACAAAACGAAGAAGGCGGGTTCCATCTTTAAATAAGTGGAAGACAAATTAAAACCTCTGAAGAGGAGTGTTTTAATGGCGCCAATTTTGTATGTTAAATCACAGAAACTAAAAAAAAAATTAATTTGTCTTCCACTTATTTTAGTATGCATTTTGAATTCAGGTTTTCAAAAGAATACTTTGTGAAAAATGATTACCCCTTATCTTTAGTTGAAAGCTGTATTAGCAATTTCCTCTTCAGGCTTTATAACCCCTCCACTTTTTTTAATGTCCCAAAGGAAATCAGGTATATCCTGTTACCAGACATCAGCCCTTGTAATGACCTCCTCCGAAAACATTTAATTTCCATTTTCAGGAAATTTTATTCTCAAATTAATTTTAAACTTATATTCATTAATAACAAAAATATTGGTAATTTCTTTAAAGTGAAGGACAGTATTCCCACGCCGTTTAGTACTAAGGGAGTACTAAGTTCTTCCTTTTTGGATCACTCTTGATGTCACGCTGAAGCCGAGCTAGTGTACACAGATGGCTTCAAATTGGAAGGGGAACGGCTTCCACGCCATATCTTCTTTATTGGAAGTGGGCGGGGTTCTTCTGGGTGCCACATTTATTTTCACGTTCTATGGTGCGGCAATATTCTCCTTGCCACGCGAGAAAACGCTTCGCTCCAGCTTCGGCGACCTAACCCGTGAAGCCACGGCTGCTCGAGCCTGGCCTATATCAATATTATATTTTGCTAGATTCCTGGACATGCAGAATTTACTTGGAGTGACTGCGTCTACGAAGGTGCTTAAGAGTACCCGATGAATGGGTTACCATGCCAGTGTTTAACCCTTCAGAACCTTAAGTACATAAGCATAAGCATGCTAGCCCTCACGGTTGCCTGATAAACAATATGGGAGACAACCGGCGGTGAACTAAAGTTGCCTACCATCACGTTGCAACCGTTGACGTGGCTGTGCTCATCGATACCTCGGAGGCTTAAGGTCGCTTTCTACCGTCTACGAATTCGGCACACTCGCGGCACGCACCAGTATTTGATGGAGCGCTCCCCTGTACCTTACCGGGGCAAACTGATGTGTCCCCCAGACTGTCCAGCACATTCCTGTTGAATCTCCCAGTCAGGATGATCTTCGCGCACGGTACTAGGATGAGCGGGGTTGCTACCGTTCGTTCCATGTACTCAGGAAGGGTTAATGTGCGCTTACTTATGGGTGCTTACTTATGGTTCTACGGATTTTCTTGATGAGCCTTGCTTCCTCCATTTTATTTAACTCTTTTTGCTCGGGCGGCCTCACTCGACGCTGAAACATGCATTTTTCTTATATTTTTTTACTGGGTTTTGTTTTGTTTTTATTTTTTATTTTTATTTTAAATTTCACCTAATGAATTGGCTAAATTGGATTTCGGCAAATATGACCTTGACATCAGTCATCAGATAAGCGCCTGTAAATAAAAAAAATAATGATAAAATCAATCATGATGCAAAACATCTTTGTCAAGGCGAAAGGCGGATCCAGGATAAAAATTATAGGGGGAGCTAACTTGAATTCTTCCCTCTGAGTACTCTGAGAGAAGGGCATTGATGATTAATAATGTTTATCTTACACACCATCGATAATAAATAGCAGCATTTCATAAAGGAGTGGTCACTAACTCTCTCAGATCCGAATTTTCCACACCTTCGAAAATTATAAATCGTGGTTTATTGTAGTTTTTGGAGCTCAACATAGGGGTAATTGTTAAAATTAGTGGCGCACGATTTTTCATAGCGATTTTTGCGTTTTGGAGTCTCATCATATTGTATCATATATCATTTTTAAGGGAATTTCGAAATGGGGGCTTTGCCCCCATAACCTCATTTAATGGGGGTTGCACCCCTCCATACCTCGCTATTTTCAATAATCTAGTAGTATTCCCTAGTAGTAATTGCTAGCAAAATCGTGCGTCACTAAACTTAACCATTACCAATTTAGTTATAATACTGAATTTAATAATTACTTTTGAGATTTACCACTAAAAAAATAAGTGGACTTCCATTAAATTCCTCAACTCTGAAACCTTGGACGCTGATGGTAAAACTGATCTTCCATAACAATTTTAAATAACCACAAATAAAACAAGTGTAAAAACTTCTTTTTTGGTGGAAGACCCCTATTTAAGGGTCTCTGGCCCACTGATTTTCACTGAGTAATCATGTATCGGTTAGATTATACCAGCATTCTTTTATATTTAGAGTATCTCGTAAATGCATGCAAGATCCTACCCTAAATTTACCCATGGCCGTGAAAGGTGGTGTAGGGTAGTAAATGTTTGTGTGTATGTGAGTTGAAGGAATCGAACTGAATTTAAATAACAAAATTTGAAATATAATGAATATATGCATGCAATCTTTTCGTCATAACATTCAATCACTTTTGACTGTCATAATGCTCCCACATTCACCTATACACATGAACACACACACGGCTCAAGAATATTTAATATACCTACATACCATAAGAACATACAGGAACATTTGGAAGGTACACACAAATGGTATTCGTTCTAAGAATAAGACCTGCCTGACCTCATTGCGTTATTCAAATCAACACTTTGAACACTTCAATCTTTCAAGTGTTTATGGCGTTTTATTGGTCCAATTTGCCGATGTCTGGCGCTGGAAGAGAGACAAAATGCATCGGAGGTTTTTTCCTCCACTCATGAGTGAGAAAGGTGGCACTAACTAACCGAGGCATAAGCGATATAAAGGAAATTTGGTCGCGATAAACACATGATTGGTAGAAGTTTAAGGGGAGAAGCAGTGGCAAAACCAGGCTAAATATTTAGGTGGACTAAGCTGAATTCTTCCCTCTTAGTAGTCTGCGAAAATGACATTGATGAATAATAATGGTTATCTTACACATGATTAGTAATAAATAGCATCCCATACAGGAAAGAACATTAACTCTCTCAGATCCGAATCTTTTCCACACATCATAAAATTATGGATTATGGTTTATTGTAGTTTTTGGATTTCAGCTAAGGTATAATACTGAATTTAGTATTTTTTTCTGGAATTAACCTGTATTTTAAACATGTACCTATTATATAAGATAGATCAATCGTATTGGTTTATAAAACTTGCTTTTGTTTATATTCTATATTATTTCCTAACTTTTTCTGAATAGCAGAATACAAGTATTGCTTAAATATGAAATATAAACATAAGCGGGTTTGAAATTTGAGGGGGTTATTATTATTATGATTATTATTATTATTATTATTATATAGACCATGCAAAGAGCCACACTGAAAACTTTGGAAATTAGACCACGAAGAGGTGTCAGTGCGGGTCAAAGCACAGCAAGAAAGAAAGGAAAAATAATTAAACAGCCACACGGTTACGCAACAAAAAGACATTTGCCAATCTTTTAAACTTATCAAGCGTAACGGAAGTCACAATATTTGTGGAGAAGGTATTCCACAATCTACATCATAGGCTCGGTAAAAGGCACTAGGAAAACTGAGATGTAGAATGACGACCAATTTCAAATGCCATGGAATTTATAGTCTCAGAACCCCTAGTAACTCTGGCTGGTTGATAAAATCTCGGCAAAATTTATGCAGAGAATTATTCACATCATTCACTATTTTAAATAAAATACAAAGAGCTCCAACATTTCTACGATACCCAATGTCTAAATCCAAATCCGATAGTAAAAGTTTTACAGAATTAAATTCACGATCAAGCAATCTCAGATGAGAGTCTACAGCAGAACTCCATACATCAGATCAATATTAAAAATGAGGTAGAATAAAAGAAAAGAAACATTTGCAAAGAACATCATCCTCATAAATTTTCTTAGATTTACGAAGAATGCCCAATTTCTGCAAGATATCCCGAGACATGTTTCTTAGATGCGTTTCAAAAGTGAGTTTCGAATCTAGAGTTACTCCCAAGAGCTTGAGCTGGACAGGTAAGATAGATCTAGAACGACTCAAAATCATTTCCTTAGACTTACTATGGTTCAATTTTATACCCCACTGAAGACACCAGGAATGAATTTTATTGAAATCCTCACTGAGGCTGTCTGCCTCATGAGCATGAGCATAGAGAGCATATAGAGATGTGTCATCAGCATATGCTAGAATTTTAATAGTGATATTAAACGACATGTCACTAGTATAAAATATAAAAATAAAGGCCCAAGAACGTTACCATGAGGAACTCCAGAATATATTCTAGAATAAGGAATAAAACACCCATCGACAACAACACGTTGTTGTCTATTAGTTAAAATACTTAAGACTCCACCACCAATGCCAACAGACTTTAATTTAAAAATCAAACCATTATGTTTAACTGTCAAAGGCGGCACTAAAGTCAAGAGCGACAAGCTTAGACTCACAATTATTGTCTAAATCAGACTGCATTTCATGTACCAGCAATAATAGTACATCAGCAGTGCCTAGCCCCTTTTTAAAGTCAAACTGAGTCACTGGAAGAAACTATCTCAAATATACAGTAAGACGTTCAAAAGTCTTAGATAAAATCTATGTGATGGAAATGGGCTTACATTCACTGGGAGATGCAGATGATGATGGTCTATTTGGGAATTGGGGTAATGTTACCTAAACACCAGCATTCAGGAAATGATTCCCCGATGAACTAAAATACCAAATATAGCAACTAGTTTAGGACCTAGCTGACTGCTAAATCTGTTTAAAATCAATGGAAACAGACCAATAGGATCAGTTCCCCCATACTCGTCTAAGTTAGATAACATAAATTTTATTTCAGAGATCTGAAAGCAAATGTATTAAAACTAGGTAGCGGGTGACAGCCTAAGGGCAGCTGAATATCTTCCCTACTTTGCTTGGAATTAAAACTGCTAGCAAAAATGCTGGCTTTATTAGGAGAATGATATTTAAGGCTATCATCAGGCTTCATTAAGGAAAGAATAGAAGGCTTAACACCAAACAAAGCAGATTTAAGTGCTGACCACTTAATATGCGGCTGAGGCGCACCTGTGAGGACACTCTTTAAAAGGGCATTATTTGCCGTGTTCCTCATCGCAGTTGTTACAACACAGCCGAAAGCGGTTATCGGACCAAAGATTATAGGCAGCATGCTTATCACGATGGGCCAGGCGTCACTGGCCATCAAACCATGCTTTATCGTGAGACCGAGCTTTAAGATTTTTCCTTGGTATAAATCTACTTCTCAAGTCTATAACCTTAAATTTAATGCGGTAATGGGGCAAGGAGCATCATAGATATCCCTTCAGGCAATATTATTAACAGCATGGTTAATCCTATCCCAGTTAATTCTAGATTTGATAACAACCTCTCTGGAGATGATAAAGTCTGGAATAAGGAAATCTAACTTGATTTTACAAGCCAAACATCGATGATCTGTGGAACCAATTGGTGCAGTGGTTCTAACCTCAACAACCCTTCCCACATCAGTGAGTAAAAGATCGAAACGATTGTCGGATGTGTGAGCTGCACCAGTAACTAACTGCTCACAAACAGTAATATCAGAAAAATCCAGAGCAGCAATATCATGTTGATTGTTGATTGGTTGGGGAAACTAAATTCAGCCAGTTTCTGATGAGCATTAATATCACCAAAATAATGAACAAGATTTCTTGTCCTCCTGAATATTAATATATGAGTTTAGAAGGCAATTATAAATACTATCATCTAAGTCGTGGCTTTTATAAATGCTAAAAATATTAACAAAATATTAAAACGGCTGCATACTTTAATAATCATGATCTCATAACATCCAGATTCATACTTACTAAAACGTGAAGCATTAAATCCCGCTCGAGTATATACGCACAAGCCTTGCGCTCGAGGTAAGGAGTTCCTCAGAAATTGCACAGGCTTATTTAAGTTTAGCACAAGGAGTTCTAAGTTATGTCTCCTATTTTATACAACAGTCTCACAGCAGCAAATAATATCATATTTATTTGAAGCAACAGAAAACTCTCTCAAGTTACCATAGAGACCACAGATGTTGCCGTAGAATAAATTGTAGAATTTACGACGGATAGGGCCAAGGTTAGATTTAATGTAGCCAGACAAAATAGGAATAATGCCTGACAAAAACTGATAGACAGAGAATCTTAGAAAGTATCAACAATAACAACAGCCCTCTAGCTCCACCTCCCCTGGATCCGCACCTGGGGAGAAGCGCCGAGCATAGTCCCTTCAGAGTAGACCAAATAAAAATAAAGGTGTATAGAACGCAATATAGCATCGCAAACAACGGAGTATATTAAATAACATAATGTAACGGCGCAAAATATAGAATCTCCAAAACGGTATTCATTAATGAGATATACGGTGGTTAAAAAAAAAAACAGACGTACACGAATCCGAGATTAGGCGTACATTAACCCGATTGTAAGGTCTCTTGTAAACGTGTCCGTATGGCTTCGACGCAAGCAATCTGAGAAGATAATCTGATCCCATTTATTTTTCATGGAAAGAATACTTAGGAAGAATTAGAAGCAATTCTTTGAACCTGATCTTGTAATCGGTTTGGAAAGTGATTTTTTCAAAGAAAGATTTTCGTAGAACTAAGAATTGGCAATTTGGAGGATTATTGTCTTTTTCGATGATTTGGTGTGATTTGGGAGATTTTTCCCAGATTTGTGGAGCTTTTCGCTTTTCAGCTACTGTTCTGATAAATAATGTCTTTTCTTTGGCTACCTTAACTAATTCTGACTTCATTCCAAGTGGTCTTTTGTGACTGAATTAAGGGTTCTGTCATTGTATTTAAGTAAGACCCCTATGCCCTAGTATTTGAGTTTTTAATTGTCAGATTTTAGGCTGAAAAAAACTTTCTAATAGTGAATAGAAAGGAAAGACCAAGTAAGATTAATTTATACGAATATAGGCGAAACAAGATACACTATTTAATCTATATAAATTATTGCAAATTTTATGCTTTAATAAAGAGGGAGAGGTTTATAAAGACCCATTGGCGTATTAATGAGTTACATACATTATTAATTTATTGCAGATTTCTAAAAGAAATTATAGAACATTAAAAATACTGATCAACTTTAATAAGAATTTGACATATTGTAGATATAATAAACAGGGTTGTACAAGATCCACAACCTTTTCTAATCCAATTGCATACAATGAACGTGATCCAAAAAGACAAACAATTTTCAAAACAAGAAAATATATTTACCTCATTATTTTACCCAGAAGATGATCCCATTTTAATGAGAACTATAGGCGCTGTAGAAATAATCATTACCAAGTTATCTCAATAAGTTTATATTATAGACATTATATTAATAGAGGGAAATATCATGATTATTAATTCTTAAAGAATTAATAAAAGTAATTTATAAACATCTAACCATATTATTTAACAATAGAGAGAAATATTTTAAAATTCATTAGGAAGAAATGTTTCCAAATCTCAAAATAATCAAATTTGGATTTCTCAAATATTCCCAAAAGCTGTAAAAAGATATGCTTGAAAAAACCTATTGGGAATGTATAGCAATACCGGATTTTTTATACCACACGAATGGTATAGATATTAATCGTTAATGAGATATATATTGCTACAGTATACAGAAAAATATGTTATAGGTCATTTTTAGTTAAGAGAAATGCGTAAAAAATGACACGTTACGGACAAATATTGATGCATCTTTTCTGAATGAAAAAATAATAATTGGAAAAATAAATTAGATCAAATCTTTATGAAAGAACTAAAAAATTTTGTATAGAAATTTTTTGGACTGCAGAAATAAGGAAAATAATTAGATAAAGCCTATAAATTCTTGGAGCAAATAGATATTATTTAAAATCCCTTAAGTAAATGTTGAACATAAATGTAAAGAAGTAGTACTATGACCAATTAAAATAAAATAAATTTGTAACAGATGTATTTTAATTATATAAAGATAAATATAGGAAGAATTCAGAGGAGAAAAAAGAATATGATAATTTGCTTTTATAATATTGTACTAGCCAAGAACAAATAGTGCTTTATTGAAGGCTAGAACAAGAATTAATAACTACATTACCATTACTAAGACTAGATCCCCTTTCCACAACTTCTTTTGTTATTTTAAGCAGAGACTACCGTCTTTTTTTTGTCTCTGGCTTTGGCTCTACACAACGGGTTGGTGTTAGTGGTTCTCTCATTTAGTGCATGAGGGTTCATCCTGGGAGAGAAGGCCCCTAAGTACTATCTCTCACAAATCACCTTCATGTATCCTTATCATATACACACTCTAATCTAGTTCTATCTCTAACATCGCATTCCCTAAGGAAAAAATACTCTGTCGTTCTGATCATATTGTTTTTTACAGATAATTAGCTAGCATGTGAGTTTATATTAACATTAAAAAATGTTAAATATAAGAAAACTATAGGGGAGATTCCATTTAGAAGGCGAAAGCTTTATTAATAATAGAATTATAAGATAAGTATTTTTATAGGGAAGGTAAGAAAGGAAAAATCAAGAAATGGGCTTCAGGTAGTTTTAAATGATAATGAAATGAAGCGAAGGTTATTAAAGGATTGGAAATTGGTCTAGACTTTAGAAAAGTCATTTGGTGTTCGAAAGAATGATGTAAAAGGAAACTAAGCCCTGATACGGATTCCTAGGAAGCTGTCATACAGTAAAAATAGATTGAAGTGCCTCAATATTTTATTGATCCATACCAACACTACTTTTTGTGTGAGGTAAGAATACCAAGAATACCAATATTTATGCCCAACTTACCCAAAATAAAGAAATTTTTTTATTTATATTACAAAAAGGGATAAAATTTGTATGTAATTCTGAGCACCAATTTATAAAACACTTCCATGTGGTATGATTTTTAATTATTTACTCGATTAATATTTTAATAATTTTGGCTATATGGTAAAAGTTTAATATTTCTTTATAGAGTAATACAAAAAATTTAATCTAGGGTGTTCTGGAACCCAAAGAAATTGATTTCAGCATCATTTTAAAATTGAACTCAGAACAAAGGTTTACATACAAAGGAGGAAAATATTTAGTCAAAGGACCTTTCTTAACAATTACAATAGTCAAACGTTTTTCACAGTTTTATATTAAATTCTACCAATCATCAAAAGAAACTTTGCTCCATTCCTCCTTACACTACATTAACAATACGATGCCCTTCATAGCGCTATGAAGCATAGAAAAACAATCACATCGCTAACTTCCTAAAGAAGCACCTAATGGATATTCACACAGAACTTAAGGACTTTATAGTTTATGTTAGCCTATATGTGTGTAAAGTATGAATAGACTCGATATATACATATATTAGGTGAAAACTACGTGATTTATACCATTATTTATTAACTATGTATAGATTTTTAAAGTACTGATTAATTTTATATGAACAATAAAGAGGTAAGGATGAAAAGATGATACTCAACTTCAGAGGTAAACTTCCAACTATCAGAGAACTGGTGAAGTGTTATGGTAGATACTAAAATAAACGCAATTAAGTTCGCAAAGGAAGGTAAGGCTTCAGCGCTGGTTTGTATACCATGATATAAACCGCATGAAATGCACAGATGCCAGACGACTTGTTAGTGTTAATGTCAGTTCTATTATTTAGGTTTCTGACGATGTTTATGGATTACCACTCATGTTTTTCTTGATGTTGATGCCTATGCTGAGAGTAATGCTTCTGTTGTTGATAGCGACGTTTTTGTTTGTATATCGTGGCGTTTACGATCTGCTTATAACTACTAAATCGTGTACTTATGTGATTGGTTCGATAGCGACTTAGAACTCTAAGTTAAACTAATGAGGTAGATTTGATGATTCTAAACTATAGTAATAATAGGTAGTTACAAATAAAAGGAATAAGAATATTATTTGCAATGAAACATAAATCTTTGGTTAATTAGGCGCTTAACCACATTTTCATGGCAACAAGGAAAAAAGGATGTATTGTTTATAGGCGTTCATTTTTGCACAATAATTATACCCATTTTTTCTTTGAGTTATTTATGAGTGTTTTCAGCCCAAGACCACTGGGCGTGATCCTATATCAAGAGTGCAAGACACAATCTCGTCCTTGCCCTTGGGTAAGAAGGGCAAGATTGACAATCAGAAATTAATTGATTGGCAAATATGAATCGGCCTACCAATTCTGTCCATTTTTATTTCACTGGATGAGATGTCAATCATGTTCACCATTAATAGTTAAGAGTAAAGAAAGCAACGAAGGTTTTCAAAGTCAGGCGTGTGTATTTAAGTGATATGTAACCTTTATTTAATGGTGAGTTAGGTGAATTTTAACATATTTTATAGTTACCATTAAGCGCAGTTTTGAGTTACCCATTCCCAAAACTTAGCAATTGTATTGAACATCAATTTAAAATTGGAAAGAACACTTACTCGTTATACATTGCATAGAGTTACATAGATGAACAGGCCACAACAGAACTTGCGGTCCAAATTAGGTTGCCTGAGATAAAAGATAATGAGGAAGATAGTAACTACCTTAGAGACCGTTCGGTCCATTAAAATGGAAGTACCTTTATTTTTATCCTAAATCATAACTATATACAATACTTCGTGTAAGGCATAGGATAGTAAAAATGAAGTCTCTCCCCACCCACCTCTCCCACCTGTTTCCGGGCTTGGAAGAGTGAAAATATATACCTGGTAGTGTTTAAAATAGACGCAACCAGGAAATTTTAACAGGACAGCAGGAACTCATTAATATATACAAAAAAAAATAAAGAAAATATGACTTATCTTAATAATCTTATATTAGAACATGCTCCTTTTTTACTTCTTTTTTTAACATGCATTTTTTAAATATTTTTGACGCCTATTATCTATTAGATCCATCTACTACTTCCGTTCTTATTTTAAAACTCTTTGACTTATTAGACACTGCTAATACCGTTTGGAGATGCAAATTTTCTGTAGGATATTTTTAAATGTATTTATTCATGTACATATCTAGGATTTGTGTGTTCTGAAAAAGATGACAGAAACGTATTTACATTTTATATAGATACAGAATCAAATTATCTTACTCATCTCGGCTTAGAACATGTTCTTTCTTTTACTTTTTCCCACCTAGTGTCTTGCCAAAGAGAGAGAGAGAGAGATAGAATGAGAGGGAGAGAGAGAGAGAGAGAGAGAGAGAGAGAGAGAGAGCGAGAGAAACATGGGAGAGATCCCGAAGTGAAGTTTATCTAGTGGAAATTGAGTTAACCTGACACCTGAATGCCCTGGAGTTAGTTAATCGTTATAAAAACGCTGTTAGTCGGGGATTTGATTCAAAGTATTTATCTATACGGCGTTTGAAAGTATCTATGGTGGTGTTGCAGTCTATTACTTTACGAGGAAGCACATTCCATAAGTTGACGATTCGGTTAAAAAAGAAGTTCTTAGATTCGTGCGAGTTAAAATGATTACCTATAATTTTACAACCGTTTCCTCTCGTGTAATTTGACTGGTCGATAGTGAAATATTTATTGCGCTCCATATTGTCTATGCCTTTGATAATTTTAAAGACCTGAATTAAGTCCCCTCTTAATCTAGGGTGATTTAACGGAGAAGATTCAGTTCTCTAAGTCGCTCTTCGTAGGTTTTGTTCCTTAGACTTGGTATCATTTTGGTGAGCCTTCGTTGGACTCGTTCTAATTTCACTTTATCTTTCGATTCTCTTGTGGCTCCTACCATCTTACTCTAAAACCCTTCTACCTTATAACCAAATGGATGAAAGCTCACTTTAATTAAGATCAAAGCGGTTGCTCACTGTCTCAGTGTACTTGGTTCGAATCCCACCCCACTCGAATTTTTTCGAAGTAGAAAATAACTATTTCCGAAGAAGAAAATATTCTGTTTCCTTTTTATTGCGGTATGCTGGATTTATTTCATCATTTTCTCGTGGTCATGAGAAATATACAGTATATATATATTTATATATATATATATATAGAGAGAGAGAGAGAAAGAGAGAGAGAGAGAGAGAGTAACAACAAGGAGTAACAACAAGGAAAGAAGGTACCCTAGGAGACCTTACGGTCCATTCAAAGAGGGTACCTTTGGACTAGCAATCGAGCGGACACAAGGCTGCTCAATTGTTTTGTGTCCCTAAACGGCCACTTTTCAAGACCTTGTCTAGTCTTAACTTGAACTGGTCAACAGATTCACTGTTGACAACTTTCACTGGAAGTGCGTTCCACATACCGCAGATACTGTAAGTGAAACAATTTCCACACAGATTGCGGTTGTAACGCTTCAGTTCAAGTTTGAAGCCGTGATTGCGCGTTCTGTTCTCACTCAGTGTGAAAATATCCCGGTAGTCAACATTGTCGAACCCTCGAAGTATTTTGAAAACTTCGATGAGCTGACCACGCTGTCTACGGGTTTCCAGCGAGAACAGATCTAATTCCCTTAGTCTATCCTCATAACTTTTATGTCGGATAGAGGGAATCAGCTTGGTTGCCCTGGCTTGTACGCGTTCCAATCTCGCGATGTCCTTTCGCAATGAAGGACTCCAAAATTGTATGGCATACTCCAGGTGCGGTCGGACAAGTGAGTTGTACAGGCACAGTACAATCTCCTGGTTCCGATAACCAAACTGGCGCTTAATATAGCCTAGCATCCTTTGGGCCTTTTTCTCCGCCTCAATGCACTGTTTCGAGAACTTGAGGTCACTAGTGATAGTAACACCCACGTCCTTCTCAGTGTCACTGGATTCAAGAGCAGTGCCCTTAAGGATATACTGAGATTGGGGGTTTCTGTGGCCGGTATGCATCACTTTGCATTTGCCCACGTTAAAAGGCATTTGCCACGTGTCCGACCACTCCCCAATCTTCCCAAGATCTTCCTGCAGGCGGGTAGTATTTCCATCCTTTGCAACGTTCATACCAAGCTTGGTATCGTCGGCAAATTTGGAAATCTTGGCAACCATGTCACCGTCCATGTCGTTGACGTAGATGATAAATAGTAGTGGTCCCAGGACAGAACCTTGAGGCACCCCGCTAGTAACGGGCACCCACTTAGAAGACTGTCCATTTACCACCACCCGTTGCCGTCTGCCACTTAGCCAGTTCTCGATCCAGCCGGCTACCTTTCCGTCTATGCCAAGCGCTCGCACTTTCCGGAGAAGGCGGCGGTGTGGTACCTTATCAAAGGCTTTCTGAAAGTCTAGGTAGACCACATCCACCGCCTTGTCGCGATCGTGCTCACTGAAAACGTTGTGGAAGAATTCTACAAGGTTCGTCAGGCATGACCGTTGCCTTCGGAAGCCGTGCTGGGAACTCCTGAGTAGCAGGTTTGACTCTAAATACGACGTCACTTTGTCCACCATGATGCTTTCCATGAGTTTACCGACTATCGAAGTCAGACTGATAGGTCGGTAGTTCGACGGTTGGTTACGGTCTCCTTTCTTAAAGATAGGAGTCACCTCGACCTCACGCCAGTCTCTAGGAACGCATTTGGTCCGGATTGACATGTTAAAGATAGCGCACAGATGTCGTGATACTTCATCGCACACTGCCTTCAACACTTTAGGTAGAAACCCGTCCGGTCCAGGGGACTTATTCGTCTTTAGGTCAGCGATCTTTTTCTTTATTTCTCCTTCGGTGAAGTCCATTGCCTCCGGCTTTTCCCCCGAGTAGGAATCCATCGGCTGGGGAATAAGACCACACTCTTCAGTAAACACTGAAGAGAAGTATTCGTTAAGGAGGTTGGCATTTTCTGCATCTGAATGCTTTAATGTCCCCTCCTCATTCCTCAAAGGGCCAATCGTTCGACGGATTGGTTTACGGCTGTTCACATATCCAAAAAACTCCTTGGGATTCTCTTTACAGAGTCTCGCCACTCGGAGTTCCTCAGACCGCTTAGCCGCCCTTATGCTGGACTTCACTCTCCTGGCTAGCCTCCGGTATTCGTCAAAGTCACCCGAGATCTTCGATTGCCGGTACACATTTCTCTTCTCCCTAAGCAGTTGCCCGATTTGGTTGAACAGAAGACCGACGGGGGCATTTCAGAGGGATAAAACGCGATTGAAGAATCATGAATGTGGTTTTGAAACTGTTCCAAGAGTCTTCAACAGCATCGCACTCCTCTAGCCTCGCGCCACTCAGTCCCGCGCGTAGACCTGCAAAGTCTGCTCTTCTCAAATCCAGTTTCCTTGATTTACTAGTTGCAGGCTCTGCCTTCGGGACTTTGACTACAAATCTAATTAGTCGGTGGTCACTGCCACCGAGCTCTTCGCCAACAGAGAGGTCCTCAACGATGTCATCCTCAGAGGTGAAAACCAAGTCGAGGATATTGTCTCCTCTCGTTGGCTCTCTCACCCATTGAGTGAGGAACTCGTTGTTCGTGAACTCCAGGAGTAGTGCGTTCTCGCCACAGGGTTCTCTGGTTTCCCAGTCAACTTGTGTGTTGAAATCACCCATGACGATACACACTCTGTTTTTCACAAGTTCTCCTAGTAGCTGGTACAGATCTCTGTCCTTTTCAACGAGTTGGGCAGGAGGTCTATAAAGCACCAGGGTCCTGTATTTGGCAGGACCTATCTCTAGGTCAACACCTAGTAGTTCATGGTCGGATACGATGTTGCAATCCGTCGAGTTGAGAGTATCCTTGACATACAACATCACACCGCCACCCTCTCTCTCTGGCCTATCTTTAAAGAAGAGCTGGTAACCGGGAATCGTGAATTCCCCTTCAAAATCTCGGCTTGAGGTTTTTATCCACGACTCCGTTATGGCCACCATCTCCGGTTCTTCTGTTGCTACGAGGCCACGAAGTTCTAGAAACTTGTTTCTGATAGACCTCGCATTAAACAGAAGAACTTTTAGGGAGTCCCCGACTGTTGGACTCCCTATGCTCTTCCGTTTCCCGCTTTCTTTCTCTGTGGCGGGATCACTCCACTCTTTGTGACTTCAGAAAAGGTCGTTCCTGGAGTAACACGGGTGTACTGGCGTACTTCCTCCTTTACTCGGGGTCTGACACTTCTTTGGGTCCGCTCCACAACATCCTGGATCATGTTTGCGAGTGCAGCTTTCCCTTTAAAGGAAAGATGCACTCCGTCCCTTTTGTACAGGTCATTTCTCCCGTAAAAGGTGCGGTAGGGGTCTACAAAAAAGACTCTACAAAGACTCTACAAAAAAGAGAGAGAAAAAATAATAAAGAAAAATATTGGTTAAGAAACAGAAAGGAAGAAACAACAATAACAGAATTAAATCACGAAAGAAAAATGGCAAAATAAGCCAGAAATCAAGAATTATAGAAATCAAAGAGAAATAAAGAAACTAATATTTCGATATTTTTGACCCCTCAAGTTAGTCTCTGGAGCAAAACAAAATCGGTTGCTCCAAATATTCTCTTCTTTAGAATCCTCAAGTTATATAACTTTCATGCTGATTCATTTTCCCTAACATCACCACTCTCTTTGCAAGCCTCTCCCCGCATACTTTCTGGCACAACTGTCTTAATTAGTTTCTCCTTTTTAGTTTCATGTCAACAATAAAAGTCCCCTTGTTCGGGACCTTCCTGCTTCCTTATACGTCCTTTCCTTATTGGTGAGACCAGAATCTCTTATTCCCTCTAGCTTCGCCTTCCTTCTTTTCAGGCCAGAAAATAGATTCGCAGTGGTCAAATATGGCCATTGATAGTGAGGATAATGACACAAGTGCATTAAAGGAGCCCTATGTTGCGCCATCTCTCTATCGTATCGTCCACGAATCCTCCTACAATGGCCTTTAATTCCATAGGCGCCCGTGGCCCGTCCGCGTTCGAGTGACGGGAGAGGAGGGTAATATTGTATTTTGATAACAACCAGAGATCATATGGTTCCGTTTCAGGGGAGTGAGGATATGAATTCCACGTCGTGTTTTATGGATCTGAGTTCTCTACTAAGAGGATACTAGTAATCTATAGAGTTCTGGAACATAGGGGAAGGGGTATGTTGCTCTAAGATGAATGGAAAGAAATGATAGCGGTGTCGTGATTGACCATGTGCGTGATAATGCGTGTGTAGTAAATACTTTCGTCCGCCTAGGTAAGTTGAGCGACCTCGCCAATGGGCGTGGCGCAGCTGGATGTTTTGTATCGACGCTCGATGGCCTCGAACCAGTACCTTGACGCTAGAAATCCAAAGCCGTATCCAAAGTTGGTGTTCTCCTTTAGATTCGCCTTTTCGTCTGATTTCCTGTGACAGTAGGGACAGTGATGAGTTTGTTTGAAGTGGCCACCGAACATCCCCATCCGAAGGTTGTTGTCATTTATAATATTAAAGGATGAATGGGTGCCTGCTTCTCCGTATGTAGGGTAAGAATAATTCCCATGCCATCTTCGGGCGTGCGTCGCGAAAGTTGACTAAACTCAGATATGGGTCGCTGGCCTTGGAATTTCCCTACCGAAAGTTTTGTTTCAACAAACCTAGTAAGCAATAGCGGTTATGGGTGGGCCAATCAAGACCTAGTCAAGTTATAGCGGTTAATCCATCGGTATGTGAACCTCGTGGGTGAGTTTAATGTGAGAAAATTGGGATAAAACATCAAATAGGGAAGTAAAACTTTCGGTTAGGTTAGGAAAGGATACCTAACCTAACCTAACCTAACCTAACCCAAAGCCTTGTGTGATATTGTTCAGTTATCAAAGCTTTGGAGGGGTGAATTTAAAATGATTAGAATAGTGGGGAATATAATAAAGATATACATCTAACTTACCCTATTCATTCATTAGTAGAATGGACAATGCTTTTATTTTTTCCTTTCCCTGATAGCTAGATTTGGTTAGCTATTATTGACATGACCCCAGGGATTAATTTACAAGCATTTTGCCCATAGGATGGGGGGGCACACCATGTAGACTGTTATACGTGGTGTCTGGAGGAGGAAAAGCACGTTCTCACGGCTGAGGGCAAATATGGAAGGCCCCAATGAGTTGAATTTCTCTCTGTGACAATGAATTTTTCCTACAACGAGTCTCTTTTTCTTTTCTCTATTCGCAAGAGAGAGAAAGGTGTAGGAGGGGCGTTAGCTACTCCTTGGAGGACCAGCACGCCCTTTAGGTCAGAGTGCCCGCACGGAAAGATTCGACCAGCGACTGGACCTACACTCTGGTTCCAGCTCGGAGGAAGCTGGTGCGTCTTCCGGTCCATTAATGCACCTCTTCCACTAAGTTTCTATTGGCTTTTTCTCCCGATGCCATTTTTACTTGGTTTTTGCTTTTTTCTTCTAATGGATGTCTAGCAAGGTGACCTGTACCTTTCCATGGCCAGTTACCAAGCCGTATCCGCTACTTCAACTTGCCTACCATAGCATGGAAGTGTTTTATAAATTGGTGCTCAGAATTACATACAAATTTTATCCCTTTTTGTAATATAAATAAAAACATTTCTTTATTTTGGGTAAGTTGGACAAATATTGGTATTCTTGGTATTCTTACCTCACACAAAAAGTAGTGTCGGTATGGATCAATAAAATATTGAGGCACTTTAATCTATTTTTACTGTATGACAGCTTCCCCGGAATCCGTATCAGGGCTTAGTTTCCTTTTACATCATTCTTTCGAACACCAAATGACTTTTCTCAAGTCTAGACCAATCTCCAATCCTTTAATAACCGTCGCTTTATTTCATTATCATTTAAAACTACCTGAAGCCCATTTCTTGATTTTTCCTTTCTTACCTTCCCTATAAAAATACTTATCTTATAATTCTATTATTAATAAAGCTTTCGCCTTCTAAATGGAATCTTCCCTATAGTTTTCTTATATTTAACATTTTTTAATGTTAATATAAACTCATATGCTAGCTAATTATCTGTAAAAAACAATATGATCAGAACGACAGAGTATTTTTTCCTTAGGGAATGCGATGTTAGAGATAGAACTAGATTAGAGTGTGTATATGATAAGGATACATGAAGGTGATTTGTGAGAGATAGTACTTAGGGGCCTTCTCTCCCAGGATGAACCCTCATGCACTAAATGAGAGAACCACTAACACCGAACCATTGTGTAGAGCCAAAGCCAGAGACAAAAAAAAGACGGTAGTAGTTTTGAACAATTGAGAGCCATTGTCTGATGCTCTCCGTTACACTTAAGGAATTTTCTGGTTTATGAGGTAGATTCTTTGAATCGGTGTCCAACTTGTCCACATTTGGAGCAGATCTCCTTAACTTTATTCAGGTTGGCGTGGCTTATGTGAGTTTCCAGTCTGTAACAAGAGAACATCTGAATGTTGTGGAATTTCTTTTGTTCTATGTTTTCTGATGGAATTCTCATCATATTAAATGGGAAAATTCATTCAGTCTTTGCATTTGGGGACATTTCCGTAGTTTCGAACGTGTTTTGAATATATGGGTGTGATTAGTAAACTTTATTAGTTCTCTAATCTTAGCCCATGATTGTTGAGTTTCAATTTCCTTTTTTATTTTTTCCATCGTCCTTTATCCGATACAACTTTCGATTTCTCTGGAGATGACACTCATATTGGCTGCCACCTGCGAGGAGGTTCTTACTTAGAGTCCTATTTTCTTCAATTCCATTGATCTGTGGTTAGACAATATTGCGTGCATATCCTTGTGTTATGCACAGAGGGCGATATACCCGTTGCTCAATGCGATGAATTTTTACAGGGCAACTCTTATTTCTGCAAAGAGGTCTTGCCCCAACCACATGGCCTGGAAGAGCCCACAGAGTGAATCTCTTCGTGATGTCCTCAATGTCCTCCGGAGGGATGGGAATTATTTTCCTCTTGCTTTTTTTCTCATTTTTGTCTTATTTTTCTGAAAATAAGTTACTTTTTCAGCTTCTTACTCATGCTAGTAAATTTATAAGTGATGGTTGGCGTGTGTTTAATTTATGAAAGTGCTTACGGCCGATAGTTGTCCATCAATTACGACGATGACCTCTCTTCATGCCCTTAGAATAAGTTCGGGTGAGTCTAGTTCTGGTGGGTGCGTCTATGGGGGTGCAGCCCTTTTCGTGATCTACAGATGCAATTGCATATGTCACAAGGGAATTAGCCTTCCTAGGGAGGCGGTTGATGTCGTTGTGTCCTCTTCGCATCTGCTATATTCCTTAGGTGGGCTGCGTAGGCCTCAGTGCCTTTCCGACAGGAAGCTTGCCATTCGAATTGGTCAGAGGTTATTGGCTCAAGTACTTGCGGTTTAATGTTGCATTTCTTGAGGGATGTCTTTAAATGACCTTTATATCGTTTGCTCTGTCCTCCTGAAGACCTGCTACTCTCTGCGATCTCACTATATAAGACTTTACATGGTAGCCTATCCACGGCCATACGGATAATATTACCTACCCATCATAACTGTTTTTGTAGTAGAAGGACTTAAAGGGGCTCGATATTAGCACGCTCACGTATCTCGGTGTGTGGGACCTTGTGCCACCACTTAATTCCCAATATGCGCTGTAGGCAGTGCTTGTGGAAAAATTCCAGTTTCTTTGGGTGTGTACTGTATGGAACTCAGGCCTCACAGCCATATACAAGTATGGAGAGGCATATTGCCCTGTAAACAGTCACTGTTAACAGAGACTGTCAAGCTACTAGATGGTTGGCGATTCGGGGAGATCATTGAGCAGATTGGGGTCAGTTTGTGTGCTCTGTTAAAAAGATCTCGATAGTGTTCTGCCCAGCGTGTAAGGACTTCTGATTTTTCTCTGTGCAAAATGTTCCCATCTGCACTTCTAACTAGGTGAAAGGCATTTATGCTGTTTTAAGGGTAGTGTAGAATTCTTGCTGATTACCAGCGTCTCCATAGCCCTGGACTTTTTGGGCAAGCTTTTTCACCATTGGTTCTTCATGGATCTAATCCACCACTGTGTATTTGAGCGTAGTCCAACAAGTTTCTTGTGCAAGCCATGGGATGGCTTGTCTAGTGCAGTGCTGAAGGATTCGTTTCTCTCATCTATCAATTTGTAGATATATGTGGCCTAGTCGTGGAATCAATCCTTGTTTTTCTTCCTGTTGATTTCGAGAACCCTTTGAGATATAACAAGGATGTTGCTTCACGCACTGTCCCAGGTTCTTATGAGGTATTCCGTAGAAAAGAGGCCATTGGTTTACATGGTATATTTTCTAATCCTGCTTGGAATGTTAAGCGTGAATTGGGTTTATAATTTCGACCGATTGATGGGAGGCATGATGATCTCGGCTACCGACCCGTGAGTAATGGAGATAGGCAATGTTTGGGTCACCTTTTCTAGACCCCTCCCCATCTGGGGTGGGTGGTGCTGATCTTAAACAGGGGCACCCAGTCACCCTGGCAGGTGCCTCTGGAAGCTGCTATCTCTTCGCCCAGCTTGCCAGCGACCTTCTACCCGGGGACGCCTCACGTGCAAAACAGAGCTAAGGGCTGCCAGTTTATCCAAACCTGCCCTTGCTGCTCTGTTTTCATCACTCTGGTGCTTTTGAATATAGGAGGAAATCAAAGGCGTGAAAGAAATCATTGAGTATTACAAGAATAAGTTGAGGAAGAGAGAAAATTCTTTAGACCGGGAAAGGGGTGTGCATTCCTCAGACCACTATCTTGTCAATCTAGGGAATCGGTGGCAAGGTGGAGTCCAAGACGGCCAGCTAATCTGGCGTGTTGCGCGTTACAGAAGACTGCCGAGTCGTCGGTCTGGTAACGCTCACTTAGTGCGGGTCGCCACCGTAGACTTTGCATTAGGGGTTGACTCCCGTATTATTTGTCCAGTCAAGGACATCCACAAGACAGTGGGTCAGTAGTTGGCAAGAGACCAGGGCGTGTCTACACGCTAGCCAACGGTGGCACATGGAAGCGAGAGAGCATACAAAGCAGGAGGCCTACGCTAACTTAAAGTTCCCACAGTAGACGCATCACATCGCCCTGTGCGGACGCACACACACACACACACAATTTATGAAAATACAGAGAGCAAGCCCCCCGCCGTATTGCGACCCCATACCCCCGCGAACCTAAACTGGTGATGATGGGGTGAATGGATGATTGATATATGAACCCAGGAAGGGATCCCCTCCAAGGAGTGAATAATGGCGGATTGATGATGGTTTAAGGCCGAATAAACGTGCTCTACCCGAGGAATGCATACCCTCTTGTATTTGTTTAAGTCGCAATTGCTTCTTCTTGCACATAAATGGTCCTATGTACTTCTATGGTTCTGGGCGGAACTCCATCGATTTGCCTAAAGGCTTCTTAAACCTGGTTTGCAGCCCCTCCCCATTCCCGGGATTGCTCTGATATTGAATTCGGCTGTGGGCTATTCCTCAAACTAGCTTCTTCCATTACCCCTAATTATGCTTAATTGCAGTCGACTTGCATAGTTGGGACGAGGCTTATGAGGAACTCCTGATTCTTGGTCGCATATTGATTGCCGGCGAGGGAAGATGGAGGGAGCTTAGGCGCTCATGTCGGTTTCCCAAGTAAGAAAAGTATTATTAAATACTACCACAGCGCTCACCCTTATTCACTGACCCCTTCCCGGTCTCTGAGGTTCCTACATTCAGGCTCTGTCGCTTTAATACTCGTACCTCGAAGTCGTCTTTGCTACGTCACGGGTGATCGTGTTGCATGGTTGTTATTGTCGATTAGGTGATCACGCTGCTTAGGTAATCGTGCTGTATCATGTTGATCGTGCTGCATGGTTGTTCTTGTCGATTGTGTGATCACGCTGCTTGGGTAATCGTGCTGTATCATGTTAATCGTGCTACATGGTTGTTATTGTCGATTGGGTGATCACGCTGCTTGGATAATCTCACTGTATCATGTTGATCGTGCTGCATGGTTGTTTTTGTCGATTAGGTTATCATGCTGCTTGGATAATCGTGCTGTATCATGGTAATCGTGCTACATGGTTGTTATTATCGATTATGTGATCACGCTGCTTGGGTAATCGTGTTGTATCATGTTGATCGTGCTACATGGTTGTTATTGTCGATTGGGTGATCACGTTGCTTGGGTAATCGTGCTGTATCATGTTATTCGTGTGGCATGGTTGAACCTGTAGATTGGGTGATCAACCTGCATGAGTGATCTTGGTTGTGTGATCAAGCTGTATAGTGCATGGGTGATCGTGCTGCATCATGGGTGTGAAGGTATGTGGTTTTGACGAGCGCCATAAAAAAATCTTATTGTTAATAATAATAATATTAATGGCATTCCAAACTCTCAGTGTTCTCCGGCTTATTTTAGCAAATAAGTAAATAAATATATCAAAACATTTGGATTTCAGTTGCCTTTATTCATTCGCCCTCTTACAAAAGAACACACTCATACACTCTACCACCACACTCCCATAGAACCGCCCTTCTTTACTCTTCCCTCCTCATTCGATACGTTCACATGTGCATACGCACGCGCTAGCGACCTACAGCGAGCCCCTGACCGTTGTCCCTTCCTTTGTCAACTTTAATATTAACAAAAATAATACCATTAACGTGAATCATAATACTAATGACATCCCCCTTTCTCTCACAGATCTCACCCCACCACATTGCCCGAGGGAATCGGGCTTACACCACTCTCTTAAACACATACATACACACACTGTCTTACGCTACACATGGCTGACATGTTAATATCGCCGTTTTGCAGGTGAACAGACTGATTAGCCACAAGACATTATTTATTCGCATAATTGATCAACATTACTAAGAAATATGGACAGAATTTGAATTTGGGAATGAATAATTTCTATGTTGTATAATAAATAGATGCATCACAAAAAGCCCTAATGCTATCAAGCCCACTGAAACTGGAGTAACAGCCTAGTCCAACCATCTTGAGCTCCAAAGCACTACATACTACGGCAAGTCACTGTTTTTTTTTTACAAAATCTCTACTAACTTTTCCTGTCTCCCTCATTTTTTTTTTTAAATACCAATGCAAATTATGACAAAGTTCGTGTTCAGAAGCCATTCAGGTAAGGGATGAATGAGGCATATCTGGCTTGGAAAAACCTTAATTCTCCTGCTTCCATTCAGCTATTATCAGTGCCTATAATCTCAGCAATCACCTTATTCCTATGACAAATCTTTCTGCTCTTTAGCTAAAACAATACGAACAACTTCTGTTGCTTCAACTCTGCTTCATTTTTTGGTCTCCACGGTAATATAGCTATCACTCCTGCTGTCAAAACAATTAAATCTCTTTGGCTCTCTTTTCTCCTCTCACTCCAACCTAGAGGACACAAAAGGCTTCCCCTCTACGGAGGCTTATTTTATAATCCTATACCGCTTCCCGTAACCTCTTTTTCGGAATTGTAGTAAAACAGGTTTGTCACTTGACACAAGCAAGGCTTATTTATGATCCTAAAGGCATCCATCCACTGGTACCCAAAGAGTGTTCCTCTAAACTCTCACTTCTCCTTGCGCGTCTATTTCGTTTCTGTTTTAGATACAAAATTTATCCCTTTCTTTGGAACCATTCTTAAATTAATCAAATTCCTAAGAAGGGTGATTTATCTGGCCTTTCTACTTATCATCCTGTTGCTTTGACATCTTCTATTTCCAGTCTTTGAATACATCTTCAACTCTCATTTACTTAAACACGTTGAAAGTCACAGCCACCTATATGATCACCAGTATGGCTTCCGTAAGACAAGAACCACTGGAGATATTCCTAAATATTTTACTAATGTCTGGTCAATATCCTTACTTTGATTTTTTCTCGCTTCTTCTCCGCTCGAACTTTCTTTGTAGTTGTCGAAAGATCCACCTACAATTTTCGCCATCAACAGCCAGAGATGCCCCCTCAAAGCTTTATCTTGTGTCCTTCACTTTTCTTTCTTTTCATTATCAATTTCTCCTCCTCCTAAATTAACTAGATGCACTTATACGCTGATTGCTGATAATTCAACACTGCATTCATCCATATTATTCAAGTCCACTCCCTCTTCTCTGGCTTGTTTTTATACTCTTCTAGTAGTAGCCACCTAAATATATTCGCACTTCCACAGGCTTTCTAAATAGGGTAGACGAAATCTTGTTAATTTTAATGCCTCCAAGACACAATTTGATACATTTCGCTATCAAGAGTTATTTACAAATTTCATCTTTTTTTACGGATCTGTAATCACATCTCTTGGCTTAATATCCTTAAGTAGTGTTACTGTAACTTCCACTCTTTTACGGAAACTCCATATCACAGGAATAGCTAAGTCTGCTTCTAAAAATTTGGATAATGTTTAAATGTAGAAACTTTTCTTTTTGAACAGTTGCTTCATATATAAAATGGACTGTTGCATCCTTGCATGGAGTACTGTTTCAAATTTGAGGATATTATAGCTCTGTACCCATAATTAAAGGAGATGAATAGAATAATATCAATCTTATAAACTGCCCATTACTAATATCCAAAGTTTATCTCCTTGCCTTTTCTTCTTCTATAGGTATTACTTTGGACTATTTTCCCATTAGCTGGCTGCTAACGAGGGGCGGTCAATAAGTTTTGCAATTCGGATATAAGTCACCGAGGTATGAGAAAAAGTGTTTTATTATTTTTCAATATAACTACCCTCCACTTTAATGCACTTGCACCACTTGTCTCTGAGACTTCGAATTCCCGACAACCAGAAATCTTCAGACTGCTGTTCAATCCACTCGTGGACGGCGAGCTGGACATCTTCATCGTCCCCAAACCAGCGTCCACGCAGTGCAGCCTTGAGCTGGCGGAATAAAAAGTAGTCGCTAGGGGCCGGGCCAGATCTGGACTGTAGAGATTTATGGTTGAGCTCTTCGAATCCGCACTCGCGCAAGGCAGGTGTGCAACTCTGGCCTTGTGGACAAGGGAATTGTCGTGGAGGAGCAGAACACCGCGTGTCAACTTGCCGCGCCGCTTCTGACGGATGCACTTCTTCAACCCAGCCAGTTCCTCGGCGTAATATTGGCCTGTGATGGTCCTTCCACGAGGCGCATAGTTCACCATCATCACTCCCTCAGAATCCCAGAAAATGGCAGCCATGATCTTCCCGGCTGAGGGTTGGGTCCGGAACTTGATTGGGGTCGGAGAGCCCCTGTACTTCAAGGCCATGTTTTCGAGCTTGGTCTCGGAATCCAAGTGATCGACCCACGTTTCTTCACCTATTACTATGCGTGACTCGAATCCTGCCGGGTCTTGGTTGTATAGGAGCAGCAGCGACCTTGGTCATGGCCAAATTGTCGTGGATGATGTTGATAACACTTCCATGTGATATTCCAAGTTCTCGCTTGATTTATTCGACCTTCACCCGTCGATTTTCGAGGATCATGCTCTCCACACGGGCCACATTGTCCTTGTTGGTCACGTCTGATGGGCGTCCTGGATGGGGGTAATCTTCAAGGGACTCACGACCATGGCGGAACTCACTATTTCAGCGAGCAATGGTTGCATAGGAAGGGGCGGTGTAGGTGTACACTGCAACCATGCGTTTATTGATCTCTTTTGCATTCTTGCCTTCCTTGGTCAGAAATTTGATCACTTCGCGGTGTTCAACTTTCTCCATTGTTGAAAAATTTGTGACTGACGATCTGCGATCAGCTACTGTTTCTTAAATAGACGAGGCAAGAGCGTGCGGCTGCAGGTCCTGACTTGTCATAACTTGTCATAACACCCCCACAAGCAGTCATCCCCCTTCCTCTGTTTTGCACTACCGATTCGTAAAACTTATTGCCCGTCCCTTGTATGACCAAATAACTCTCAGCAGGCTACCGATTCACCTGGCCGTGATGCTGACTTTCGTCTCTGCCTGGTGCCTCTTGAACATAACTAACTACATCTCATTCTTTCATTTTTCTCCTCCTGTATAAGATTTCCCTAAAAATAAAAAATAAAGGAGATTTTTAAATTAGTCCTTTAAATTTAGTCTCCAATCTTGGTTAGTAGGGACCGCAATCTGGTAAATTTTGCCTTTAGGAATGAATACTTGGAAGAGTATAATGTAAGAAGCAGAAAACTAGATTTTAAGCATGCAGGCTTTATCACGCTCATACGAAGGCTATAAAAGTTGTCTACCTGTCTAACTTTGACCGGTGACAAAGTCCCTTCCAGCTGACTTTGCTTTAAAGAGAAATGGTTTATGAATATACAGCACAAGTGGTTTAGTCGGGGGATCTCGAAAGTCATTAGGAATAAGAAAAAGGCGTATAGAAAGTGAAAAGTGAGTCGTAATGGCCATGATATAAACAGATATATTAGGGAGTACCGCAGGGTAAAAGGAATGAATGGCCAGGAAAAGCAAGTGCAATGGGATAGTTTGTGTAGTGTCTCTGCAAAGAGGAGAACTACAAGGAGTTCTTCGAGCACTAGAACAGCCAAAACCCAGTTCCGCACCGTTTAGGTTTACTTAAAGGAAATAATGGTGTGGTATGGGATTCGATCTTTGACATTAGCAACCTCCTTAACGTTTGCATTGCTTCGAATTTTAAATGAAAATATGAAGGGTGGTTACCAAGGGCAAACGTGAATCTTGCGAATGAGATAAAAAAATTAGAGGAAATTAAGATGGATAACAAGGAGTAACCAGGAAAGAAAGTACCCTAGAAGACCTTACGGTCCATTCAAAGGGTGAGTGAGGTAGCAGCCCGGATGGAACAGTTAGAACCGTACAAATCTCAGGGTTCTGGCGGTTTCTTGCCACAAGTCCTGCGAGATTTCAGGGAAGAAGTGGTATTCCACCTAACTTTGATTTTTAAGTATCACTGGACAGTGGCGAGGTTCCAATGGACTGACGGATAACGGATGTAAATTCGATGTATAAGGAAACCGAAGTTATGCAGGAAAGTACTTGCCGATAACTTGACTTCAGTAGTTGGAAATGTGTTAGAGAGAATAAGTGGCGATATGATTTTCAAACAATTTCTTACAATTTCTTAAAGGCTTTTCTATTTGGGTTTCGTAGGAAACGGTCATTAGTAAGTAGCTTGCTGGAGTTTTTCCACTGTATGATGGGACAGTACAACGGTTGCCGAGCATGTACTATACTTTATCTTAATTTCCAAAATGAGCTCGATAGAGTATCAGGCCGGATACTTGAATCAACGCTGTTAGTACTGTGTATTTGTGGAAAAGGTATGAACTGGATTAAGATAGGTTGTCTAGGAGACGGTAGAGGGTTGGAATCAAGGGTGAGGTCTCTTATTGGTCGTCGGTGACAAACGGTGTATATTAGGGCTCCGTGTTAGGCTCTCTTTTATTTATTTTCCCTATTAATGATATAAATGAGATATTATTTATCCAAGTTTGCACCAGACACGAAATTGGATGAGGGAAAAGGGGCATCTCAAAATTTAGAGAGGTTTAGAGCTGACCTGCGCCGGATAGTAGAGTAGTCGAAGTTCTAGCATATGCATTTCACCTTGGACAAATATAAAGTGATGTACAACGGATTAACCAGTCACAGGTCAGACTACCCTCTACACGGGCAAAGTTTAGAAGTCACCAACGTGGATAAATACCTAGGTGAGCTGATTAACAGTGAGATAGAGTTCTTCAGACAGCTCATTGTGGAAAATAAAAAAGCTTAGAGACTCTTAGGCAAAATTAGAGGATAGTTCAGTTTTCGAAACAAATTTCACTGCCCTTGTATAATTAGTTAGTGCGTCCTCAATTGGATGTGTGCTTTCAATTTTGGTCTCAGAACTTTCGAAATGACATCGAAGGGCTGGAAAAGGTACGAGCCATGGCTCTAAAACTAATCCCATCACTTAGGCATTGAAACTATCAGTCGTGCCTGAAAAACTTAGTCTCTACTCATTGTGGGAGAGAGAGAAAATATTGAGCCCAAAAAAGGTTATTTACCTTTAACCAGAATACGTCTAGTAGAACTTTACTATCAAAATTCCTTTTTTTTTCCTCCAGCACATTAATGTAGCTGTTCCGTACTGCAAAGAGCCTTCTTCTGTAATAGATACTCTGCGTTTTCTTAAGCTGTACTTCCTTTATCGTATTTTTACTGTTTGTGAATACCTTATATACACTTCATATCCTCCACCTTTACTAGTTTCTTTAAGAACTTCTCCATTCTAAAATTTTGGTGGAGAGGTTCTCCTTGGTTTAGGCTTATTAGTTTTAAATACTTTATGCTTCATCTTCAACCTGTTTCCGAACATATGTGGTTCGCCTGCATCAACGCCCAAAACCATGCACACACTCTAACGATAAATCATAAAGCCATCCTCCATACTGTCTACTCCGAATGGCCTTCCATACAGATGGGGTACTTTTATGTGTTATATCGTCTTATCCACACACTTCATCCCTTGGAATGGCGACAGTACGCCCAATCAGAAATTGACTCCATGAACATCTTCCATACATCATTTCTCACACTTGCTCCTCCTCATCCCTTTTCTCCTAAAAAAAACAAAAAACATAATCAACTCACATTTTACACGGTTTACACTCCGTCGCACATCCTGACACTCAATTGCGTATATTATCTTCATGAGTCTATTTCCATCCATTCTTTTTTACATACCCATACTCCATCACAACACTATGAGCCACATCCTCGATCACAAGCTTATTCACACTATAAACATCTCTTATTAACAGTGGCTCTTCACTCTATCTACCCTTTACACAACAAGCATCACGCTCAATTTCGCCACTTGCACTGCTCTCTTGCACCTCCCTACATCCATTACTTCCCACATTCCTCTCGAACCTTCCTACACCCCTCATATTCTACTGTCTTCTCACACCTCCCCACCCCTTTACATCCCTGTCCTCTCACACCTCCCCACACCCCACATCAGCATACGCTTACACACCCTATTCAACAGCATCCTGCCTCGTCAATCAGCAAACCGAAACCGAGCCGGGACCAAGGAAGCACCAATTAGCCGATATATCTCAATTTGCGTTACTTTGCTGTCCTTATACAATAAGAAGACGCCCCGCTAACCCTTTTTCCTCGAGCTCAGCGATCAATCTTCTTGCTTTTATCCATCTCCAGCTCCCTCAATCGATAATAGATTACGAGAAGCGTTCTTTTATTTGTTTCGAGTTCCTCTCAGTAGTTATTATCACGCCTCTTTGTTGCTTCTAAGTCTTGGCGCCAAATATATGGCGCGAATGTGAGAGAGCACAGCCTGTAGCGTCTGGCGGGAATCGGCGCCAGTTTGGTAAATAATTTGTAGTGGTACAATCGAGTGGCGCACCCCCCAAAAAACTTGGGTCGTAGAAATTACATGTAATATTAACGTGAAATGTGGTTACCCGTTTCTGATATTTGTAATTATCTGCCTCTCTTTCCAGCGCTATACATCTCTGCAGGACCGATATTCATGGAGAGATGGGTAGAAGATATCTAAATATGTGTAAGGAAGATAGAAGAATTGAAATATATTATAATTAGAGAAAATTGGTCATTTAGTTATGAGAAAGGAAGAGAAAATGAGTGTAATCCATTATAGGTGCGATTATCTAGAGAAGAATTAAAGAAGAGGAAGGTAAAAGAAAAATGCAATTCAACATAAAAATAGAATAATACAAAAGAGCAAGGCTAAAAGGAGGGATAAATCAAGCCCCAACTTTATTTAATCCCAAATTCGGGTCCACTAGGTTTAATTTAAATCTTATTGGAATAAATTCGAACTTAAAAACACTCAAAAATATGAAAGTGAACCTCCTTTTCACTCTCTTGCAAAGACTTCATACCACGTTAGCCCATACTTCTCCTCCAACCACTTCCCTACTCTCTACTTCCTGCGTTACGTCATTCATGAAGGAAGACGATCTAATTAGGAGCATGTCAAAGTGTAGGGAGAGGAGATTCCCGAGATTCCCAGTGAGTTACTAATCTTCAAGAATTTTCAAGAACTCTGAAAAACAAGGACCTAGTACAGTACAATTTCGCTTTCCAAATAACTTAAGAACTATCGATAATCCCTTTCTTTTTACTATACCCAATGTTAAAAGACTTCCAGCCATTTGAGGTAATTTAAGGGATATTCCAAGACTTCGAATAATAATAAGGATCCTTTCACATCTCTCGAGCTCCTTGAGAACTCCCACTAAACAACAGAGATGTCCCAAGAGCTCCCAAAGCTCTTCCGATTACTGAGTTCTGATGAGACTCGTTCTCAAATGGCGAGAAAGAGCCAATCTGGGACCGAGGCTAATTACTCTCTCCGATGGCCTCAGGGGATTCCCGATCTGGCAGTCTGCGGTGGGGTTAGCTTTGATTGTATCCCATGGCTCCCTCCTTGTGCCCCTAAGGAGGGAGTTGTTAGGGGAGGAGTAGAAACAGAGTCAGACCTTGTTTAACTCGAGATCACAATTCATCCCCTCGGCAGGGGCGGGCTTAAGCGCTAAACGAGCCGAAGTTATTTTCCTAAAGGGGCAGAGGGGATTAAAGAAAGGGCTACTTAATTGAGAAAGAAAACTGGTGTAATCAACTAGGAAATTTTAACTTTCCAAAGAACAAAATGAGGAGATACAAATGAATAAGTCAATAAGTGAAAGGTGACGAAGAGAACGAATAACAAAAACTGCAAAAGCAACTCTTGTTAACCTTATGCTGGGGGTGGGTTCAATTATCATTAACATTCTAAAACAAGGTTTTAGAGCACAAATACTTAGGAGTACAAACTTGAATCCAAGTAGAGGAGAAAGAGAAATATGTGTGGGGGGGGGGAGAAAACAGTATATATTGCAAAAAAGGTAAAAGAATGATGTTATAACATAAAAGGGTCCATCCCAAAATGGTAACTGAGGTAAACTCATAAGGAAAAACCAGTGAATAACCTTTACTGTTTTTTTTATTATTCAATATACACACTAGTACTAAGCTAAAACCAAAAATTTCTAAGAAATTTCTTGTTTTCGAGGAGACCGAGCCGTTAGTCAAGCCGAAGGTGGAATACCCCCAGTGAAAAATAGGGATCTAAAAACACCCGTTGCTTCTCCTCTCCACAGAATAAGATTCGGTTTGAAAATGAGGATTTTGAGAGGGATGCTTGGATCCATTTCTTTCCATTTAGTATTAACAGGAGGGGAGGTCTCTTTAGTTCATCCGGGGATCCATGATTTGTTTTCCAGTTTTCTAGTGACACACCTCGTGTGCGGCTTCTAGTTGGTAAGGTATAAAAGTAAAAAGATTAGCCTGTTTGTCAAGACCGAGAGCCCACCTGCATATTTCCCCTATTACCATCTTGCCTACTTTCCGTGGTTCGCATTCTCCTTGGTTACTTTAGCTAGTTAAGCCTAGTCTTATCAGCAGTCCACGGTTGGGTTCGGGCCAGTGGCCGATAACCGGCTCCACTTTTCTGGCCTCCTAATTGGTTTTCCTGCATGGGTTCACTATACCTTAGTATCAGATGCAACTCAGATTTTGCCCTTGACAAGTTATGTCGTGCAAGGTAGGTTGAAAGAAGTAGTAAATTAACAGAAAGTGAAAAAGAGAACGCGACAGAGGTAGGAATAAGCAGCCCCTCTTTGGTGAGCTACATTGCTCAAACGGAACAGGAAGAATCTTCAATCAACACGACTGCTTTGTCTGCCTTAGCAAGTCGACTCCCGCTTTGACAGCATTATTTGGAAATTTCATAAGGGAATTTTTAGCGAGATAAGGTGAAGAGAGTGAATTTGCGATGTTGATAGTAGCACGATCGTTTGTTCATTGATTTATACATACATTCATAAGTGGACTATTGGCCTTCTTCGTTATAATACGGTGTGAGGACGGATCTTCGCTCCTACGTGGAAACTGTTTTGAGGTAAAGTGGTAACTTTATTTGGACATTGACCCTCTGATCTCCTCCACCTCTTTCTACCTCACCACTTTTCTATACAAGTGTTTTTCCTATTCTTTTTCCCATGTGTAACCATCCAGTGAGCGTTGGGATATGCGAAAAATGAGAGAAACCCTTCGAATTACTCTTCGGGTCCTCTCGGAGGGCCCGAAACCGGATAGAGGAACGGTCTTCGAAAAAAATTACGGAAACATAAAAATTGCATTGGTTAGACTAATTGCCATACAAAATGGTTACTCTGCCATTTGTGCGAGGGAGGATGACTGTGAAGCCTTAACCTCAAGCAAGGCAGTTGAATGCCTCAAGACGATAAACTTAAAACCCCACACACCACCCCAAATAAAGACATACCGTAGTGTCGTCTGCAGGCACCTCAACTCTTGGGGTGGGAGCCACTCGGCAGAGGACATTACAGACAAACTGGAGAGGAACCACCCTTGGGCGAAAGTTGCTGAGGTTATAAAATTTAAAACCTACACGGACGTCTTCAAGGTTGTCTTCGAGGATACGGTTATGGCGCAAAAGGCTCAAAAACTAGGCTTACTGTTGTTCAGTGTTAGAGTCTGCTCAGAACAGATTGAGAGGGAGGAATTCGTCGACTTACAAATGTGCTTCAGGTGCTATAAGTACGGCAAACATACCCCTTTAAGCTGCCCTGAGAAAAAAAATACCTGACTCTTTGCTCCATCTGTGCAGGTCGCAACCATTTTTGGCGCGACTGCAAAAGTACCTCTCCGAAATGGTTGAACTGTGAAGGCCCCCACCGGACTATGTCCATGGCATGCCCGATCAGAAAATCGAAAATCCTAAAAGAAACACAGCTACGACGTGAAAAGGAGGAGAGGAAGGTGAATTCGACCTACGCCAAAGTTGCAAAAGCCGCTATTGCCGAGACGAACAACCAGAGAACCTACCTCCACATTGAAAACGAACACTCCACAAAAATTATGTGCTGCATTTATTATGCACACATAGCCAACATAACTCGCACAGGAACTTTCGCAACCGAGGTCAACCGTATGCTCGTAAAGGACGGCTTACAAGAGATGTGGTTTCCCGACAACCCTCCGTCAGAGGAGGTTATGCGCATAAGCGTAGTCCCTTAGTGCCTAAAACCATGCCAGAAGGTACCTACCCCCCAAAACACAGCCACCACACGCGACCCACGCCTAAACAAGAACAAGCATACTCCCCAAACAGAAAAACCAGCGCCAATCACACCCCCCAAAACTGACACAACTACACCTAAAACACACACAAAATCACCAACCAAAGAAGCAGTGCGACCAAAAGAGACCAGGTCTCCGAGGTCGAGGAAAATTTCAAAAACACGTGGTCCCAGGTCAACCTCCTCATCTCGAGGCAGAGAGACCCAATTGAAGTACCATTCGAGAGGTTTTAACTTAAAATTATATGCCCCCGAATCGGCCCCCTTCCCAACCGAAATCGAGCCCCACGAAGTGTCTGATGGTCTTAGGACCGAAAGATACAAGTGGGAATGCTCTGATGAGGTTCCGGAACGGCAAGTTGAGGAGGCTCTTTCTCGAAATATGGTTAAATTGACCACCGACTGCTTCTATACAATCACGGACACTGAATTCAGAAAAAAACGAAACGGCAGGGAGCGCACCCCGCCCAGTACACCACATGGGGCTAAAGTGGACCGCGAATAAGCGTCCACTTTAATCCCACACATAAAAAACCCAAACGTTACACAAAATTACTGACAGACTAACAATAATACAGATAAACGTCGATGGATGGGACGGAAAAGGTTCCATCTATGGCAACATCTTGCGACAGAATGACCCTAACATAATACTCATTAATGAACACGGAATGACCGCTCATAAAGCGATTAAAATATTTTAATACGACGTCATTAGCAGAAATCACAGCCAGGAACGGTATGAGGGCTGCGCAATAGCCAAAAAAAAGGTATAAAATACAAAAGACTACCCGACTTAGATGAATCTTACCTTGCCATTGAGGTAGGCACTACCCTGGGGGGTCTAGTCGTGGCCACGAGGTACTAACCCCCAAGATGCGGCTATGTACCCTTGCACAACCTTCTACAGATCTTCAGCCATAAAAGAAACGTAATCTTTGCTGGAGATCTGAATACAAGAGTGCAGCATCAGGTTATACCTCCTACAACAATGCAGGTAGAAACATCGAAGTATTACTAGACAGACGCTACGCGACAAGAAAATGCAGCAACGAAATCTGATATTGTACTATCTAGTATCAGGTTTCCCTACAACTACTACATTGAACCGGGCCCCATAATTCCAAGTGACCACCAGGCTGTTAAAGTTACAGTAGGTGCGAATCCCATCCAAATTGCAATCCCAGGATGTAAAAGCTATAAGCAGGCGAACTGGGAAAGCTACCGTAATTATCTTCTAAATTATATCCCTGACCCTCTACTCGATGCAAATTTAGAAGAGATAGATAAAGAGCTGGATAAAATCACTGACCTCCTAATTAAAGCCGATGAGAATAGTGTTCCCCATATTAAATATAAAACCCTTCCAGCTCCCTATTGGACCCCTCCCATGAAAGCCCTGGCCCAGGAATATAAGGACCTGTCCAATGTAGTAGCGCTGATAGGCCCCAACCACAATGCCCACAGAAGTATAAGAGAAATTAAAGACGAACTCCAGACACTAATCACGGACCAACAGACACTCACATGGGACAGACTAATAGAAAGACTCGACATTGAAAGAGACTCACATAACTTCTGCCAAACCGTCAAACGGTTAAAAGGAAAAGCTCACCAGAAAAGAACAACGCTTATAAACGACGGTGTAGAAATCGACGAGCCCGAAGAGATTGAGGAAATTTTTAGGACTTTCTGGTCCTCAATCTTTACAATCACCCCAGAAGAAAATGACAATTACGACCTCGAATTCGAGACTAACATAATTGAACAACTAAACACACAAATACACAGAACCTCCCCTCATCATTGTGTATCGCAGGAAAGAGTGATGGAGGGCTATGGGAGTAAAGTAACTGCACAAGAGCTCTCCGTTGCACTAAAATCCTTTCGTCAAGGAGCACCGGGTACCACGGGGCTGATGAGGGAAAATTTCATCAAGGCCCCGCCTAATGTTCTGAGTGGGCTTCTTAACATCATGAATGCCGCCCTGAACACGGGCTACTTTCACGATCAGTGGAAAGTGGCCAAGATGATCTTCCTTCCCAAATCGGAAAAGCCCCTGGACTGCCCTGCCAGCTTCCGGCCGATATCTCTCTTAGAATTTGCTGGCAAAGTCTTTGAGAAGATATTAGCCAACAGAGTTAACTCTTTTCTCGACGAAGCCAACCTGCATGACGAGCAACAGCACGGCTTCAGAAGGAAAAGAGGGACTGATACGGCTTTAGCCGTTATCACAGAAAAGCTCGCTAAGATCAAGGCAGACAAAAGGCATGCCGACCTGGTGCTCCGAGATGTCAAGAAAGCTTTTGATAAAGTTTGGAAGAGAGGCCTTCAATTTAAGATCCTTCAATTAGGCCTCGACCCCATCCTTGAAAGGATACTATGCGATTACATAATGGAGAGGAGAGCATACATACACATCAGAGGATACAAAGGCCCCGAATTCGAGCTCGAATCAGGGGTCCCACAAGGGGGCTGTCTCAGTCTCTTTTTATACAACATATATACACGCGACCTACCACAACCTCTTTCCGAAGGTACGATATACGTTCAGTTCGCTGACGATTTATCGCAAATTTGTACAGCCGCCTACGTTCACAGGGAATCTATGGCGATAAATACGGCTAGGGAGATTTCCAACATCAACTCTTTTGAGAGGAAATGGAAGATATCGACCAATGCCCCAAAATTCAAAATAATTCCCATGTTTCGCAAGACCTTTAATGATATATGGGAAGAAGGGGAGAGAATCCCCTACTGCCATGAAGGGACAGTTCGGGGGCTCAAAATCACCACAGGGGGCTACAAGTGTCATATCGGGCGGACAGTCGCGAATAGCAACCTAGATTTGAGGGAGTTTTTTAGGTTTATTGACCTAACTCGCTCAAATAAACTCAAGATATTCACTGCGTGCATTCGCTCGAGACTCTTGTACCTTCCGGTGCCGTTGAATGTGTGCGCCTGGACCCACATTGCGAAACTACAAACCATCCAGAATAAGGCGGTTTTACTTATTACAAACACCCGAAGAAGAGAACATAAACGACAGAGGTAGCTCCACGCCTCGATTGGATTATCTCCGATCAACGTGGCGCTCCACGAGAGAGCTAAGAGGATATGGCAGGCCATTGGTGCCCGCTTGACCCCTGAATTCTCTCGTACACACTTAGACATCGAGGCCGAAAAACAAATAAGACCTTTTAGAAGTAGCAAATTACAGTCTGACAATGACGTGACTCCCCAATATACAATACGCGATCGACAATAGACGAGACTCAACCAATCAGTGTAATGCGCAAGTTTTTTAATTAAAATTCAACTTCACCCCCCCCCCAAAAAAAACAAAAAAAAAAACAAAAACAAATTCACTTAATTAATAATAATTATTAAAATCAACCTAAATTTTTTAGGAAAATAAAAAAAATTTCAAAGACCAAAAGCGGGATGTAAAAACCCCGTCTCTAATAAAGGCTTGAATGCCAGAAATAAAAATCATCATCAAGATGAAAACCCTTAATCAAATTAACTATGTTAATTGGATTAAATAAACTATAGAACTTATAGTTTATAAATTAAAAAGAATCCAAAAAATAGTACAAACAGAGCTACCCTTTCACCAGGGATCTTTTATTCTGTCTTCTACACATCATCTATTCTTTAAACTCACTCCTTAACCACTTTACTCTCTTACTATTTTCTCTCTAATTCTATCTAAATTTCATCTCTTTTTATGTCCAATGTCCAATGTCTATCTTCAATCAACACAATGAGCACCTATATCTCTTTTTATTCTTGTGTTTACTTTCACCTCCCTCGCTGGTCGAAATAAGTACCTTATTTGCTGTTGACGAAGAAAAGTGGCTTCCTATGAAATATTTACGTTTTTCGCCTCTTTTAATCTATTTTACCTCCTTTACCAGCAGATTGCTTTACCAGTGCGCAGTGCAATTGAAAGCAATCAGATTGATTCTTATTTAGAGTACGAGTTGTTATTTATTTGTATCAGATTAATAAATATCACTTTTCATATAAATCGCGTATATATAAGGATATACTTATGTTTATAATCTAAGTATATAAGGTTTGAAATTTTAGTCCAAAAAGGCGATGGACTTTAAAAACTAGTCTCATATTTTTGTCATATCTTGGACATAACATAAGAAAGAATTCCGCTAATTTGCAGTAAATCGAGAGATTAGTGGGGGGCGGGGGTCAAGAGATAAAGAGTAAGTCTATTCAGAGGCGCAGAAACTTTTTAGATTTTTATTTGCTCATATTTGAAAAATTAATTATGATGTGTCTGATACTTACGCAGCAAAGTAGGGTATAAGAACAGCATTACAACCATAAAACAACGCCATATTTGTTGAGCCGTTAGGAAGACTGAACGATCAGAATTGAATGGATTGTCAGAAAGAATATATCTGTAAAAAAATAATAATGCCAAAATTAACATTTTCACTAAGGGGTTATTTCAAGAAAAGAGCTACCTATTCAAGAAATATGGTTCTGCCTGTCCATGAAAAATGGACCTCAATGCTCTATCGCCATAAATAGAGATGAATAGAACGAGCAAAACTGTATTGACCTTAATGAACAACACCTCTGGATTGAACCCCATAGAATAAATGGGCGAACACAACAATAGTTTTCAAAACATAGCTGTAAAAACAACATGATTGGAATGGTTAAATATTTTATGGTTAAAAAGATTAATTACCTCAAATAGCAATGTCAGAACTATTTAACCTTGCATAGGCTAATTTATCCTCTTAAGGTAGGAAGGGAGAAGTCAACAAAGTAACAAAGGAATTCCCAATTTATAAATAAATTACAGTAAAGTGTTTACAGACAAAGAGGTACATATACTCTATATTCATATTTATTGATACTAGCTATGACAACGGAGAGAGAAAAGTACCAAAATATGGAAATATAAAAGCTGTCACTCAACCCTATTTCTAACTTGAAGTACCAACAGCGAGGTGTTCAAGTAGCAAACAAGAGAGTATCAATTCTAGGTGTAAATGTGGATAAATTTGGGATGTCGTAAAAAATTTCAAGAGTGTAGTACTCATTGGGAAGTCGAGTGTGGTTTGACAGAACATGTACATAAACTGCTCCTCACAAACGAAGAAATGGGCATAAAAATTCGACAAAAGTAGAGACGAGTAAACAGAAATTGAGAAGTAAAAGATGAAACAATGGAAATAAAATGAAGGTCAACAACACTTCTCCCTAAGTCCAAATGATAGACACAGGAGAGGAGATACATCACCGTACAGAAGTGATCTGAACGTAGGAATATGCGGCAAGGGGAGAATGCAAAGGAAAATGGCAATATTCATAAGCATCATCCAACTAGCTGCTACAATCCAATGCACTACTTGCCCTAGGACGCCTTGTCATAGTCAATTCTACCCCATGCCCTTTATATGCATTATTTTTTTTACCGCTGTCTGCTTATTCTTTCTTTATTCATTTGTTTAATTCATTCACTTGTTTCTAGGAACATTCCTCCCTACTGAGGTCTATTTATTTTTATTTGGCCTAAATCTCCACTCTTCCTCTTTCCCTATCAATGGGCACCAGCTATAATTATCAGTCAGACCTACCCAATCGAAAGCGTCAGCCCTGTGCATCAACATATTATGAACCCTATCATCCCTTCAGCTACATATAGATATGAATCAGCAAACAACGATCAATGTTTTGTGTGTTTAAAATATGTCGAAAATTCTTCCCAAACAAATTAGATGTGGCGAATTCCTCTACTTTAAAAAATGTTTTTCTAGTTAAAAATATGAATCTTTTTAGTGAATGAGAGACATTATAAAGAATATAAGCCCGGATAATTTACGATACCAGCTCTGTGTCAATATGCGAATAATATTTGTGGTTTATGAGTTACATTTGGTTTTAGCGGCACACATCGATTCTCTGAAACAAGCCTCTGCATTTATTACCATATTTTTAGTATCATTTAAAAATGATTTATAATTAATATACGTGTTATTTTGGCCGTAAACCATAGTACGCTAGAAAACATGTTTATAGAACTTCAAATGTTATACAATTAAGCATAGCCATAAAAAATGGTGACGTTACTCTCCCCAGCCCCAAACTAGAAGAAACCTTAAAGATCCGCGTTCGGGAATAAACTATTTATTTTAGTTTCTTTCCCCCGTTTTGCTCCTTTTGACGCTATCTATATGCCAATCATAATAACCAAAGACACCCGATCTAGAGCGAGAACTTTGAGATAGTATAAATGGAGGTGAAATTCCCACGTACAGTATACGAGCTGAAACAGGTGAAAGCACTGCTAAGACTGAAGAAGAAATAGGTCCCAATTAGATGACGAGAGAAAATGACTAAAAGGATGCCGTTGCATACACAGAACAGAAGGCAAAAACAAACCTTGCGGCACCTATTTGTTTATGGCGTGAAGAAAATATACCCGGAGAGGACGATGCTTATCTTAATTTGAGAAAGGAAGCGGTTGTCAAGTATCAAAGGAATTGGACATATTGTTCCTTCAATAGCTTCAAGACGTGCCTTAAATGAAGATTTTAGAAAGATGTTGGTCACAGGACGTGAAGGGGGGAAAAAATGGATTTCGAAGACGTTTCTTTGAAGTTGGAATAAAAAAAAAAGGAAGTCACATTAATTTGCGTGTCTCTCTACTTCAATCAACTCTTTTTCCACTGATAAAGAAATGGACAGTTAAATATGCCTGTTCAAAAGTCCTTTTTTATGAAGATTGATTTGATTTATCGTAACTCCCTCCTCCTCCCCTAAATTGGCACAAGTTAGGAAAGTTCATGTGTCGAAAGAGGGGAGTGAAGTGCTTAACCATAAGGAATAAGGTAATGTGGTGAAAATGATAATTGAGGAAGAAACCAACCACGAGTAAAAGAAAACAATACGAGATAAACAAACTCAATATTGCATTTGCATGCAATTTTAGGAATCACTCTTCTCGTTCCACACCAATAAAAGGCTCTAGATATATTTGAAGCATTCTAGCCATACTGTTTGGCGTTCTATGGCAAATAAAGTATAGCGTTTTGTCACGTCATGGGTATTACTTTCAAGTTGTAGGGCTTTAAAAAAAATCAGCTCTAATTTCCAAACATATAATTTTCACACAAATTCTTTTACCCTCCTCCCGATCACCAGCTTTACCATTAACATTCCTTTTTCCTCTATTACTATTTCATATATATGTTCTCGTTCTATCCATTATCTCACAAATAGAAAGCACCTAGATTTTTTCATTTCAACTAATGCCACTCTTAAACTATTTATCTTTTCGTCACTACAGTGTCACTTTCATAAAGTAGATAGTATTTTACCCCCATACATAATTATCACGGACAGTGTTATATCTCTAATACTCGGGAGCAATCGTTTCTACTACTCTTAGAACACAAATTAATATATCACTCTCCATGTTAACCTTGCCTAATTTAATAATCTTTCTTAAAAAGATAATATCATTAGAGAATACAAAATAAAATTCTCCCTTCCAATGGAAAGACATATCAACCAAGATTCCTGTTTCGTAAAATAGCAAAAATTTGGAATCTATATGAAAGGCGAAATTGTGGCATACTTGAGCAGTCATATCATAGTGGCTAGTGGCAAACTGTCAGCAAAGTTGCTGAAACAAATTCTTTGCGAAAAATTACTATAGTTTATCATTAAATTACTTGAAAATACCATTCAGTTGCAAAAGCGGCCAATGAAATTCACCGATATTTCGTAAGAGTCCTACAATAAGTGTTACAAAAATAATGAGTATACTAAATCACGCTATCAAATGCTGAGTGAGTTTGGGGTTAACTAAGTCAATAAATGCAATATGATATACATGCTTTAATTACCGTTTAGATGATTCTTATGCAGTGTTTTGGTTAATTTAACGAAAAGTAAACAAACAGAAGGTTTTCCATATACAGAAGGGTCCCCCCAAATGCTTCCATTTTAAAAGTTTACATATTAACTTTCGCCGCTAAGAACTGAAAACTAACATCAGAATGAAGTTGAACTTAGAATGTAAGATTCCAAATATATTTCATATTGATTTACAATAGCTCTCAGTCTGGCTCTGCAATTAGAAATAACCTTTGTAATATAATCTTCGCAGAGGCTTTACCAAGTATCAAGATTTCGTCTTCGAAGTCGAAGCAAGTTTTTAATTTTCTAAAAAAAATGCAAGCTTTAATTTTTTTCCATTTACGATCTTGATACTCTTTCAGAATTTGTCAATCAGTAACTTCACTTCTCGTACAAGTTGATAATTTACTTAGAGTTTTTTGAAACCAATCTCTTAAATCTTAAAAAAAATGGAAATTAATGCAATGTAAGTAAATTTCATTAAAAAAAAGTCTATGGTACATAAAGGCATGCATTTAATATATTATATGAAGATTTCATATGATACAATCATATATTCAGAAAATTATTCAAAGTAAACTAACAAAATATAATATTGATACGTAGAAAATAAGAGAACGATTTTTCAGGAAAAATTCTAGCCGTTTTATGAAATCATCTGGCCACCTTTGCTCAATCGGTAAGAAATCTCCACCTGTCATTGTTGTCGTACTGATTTACAGAAATGCCACTACAAGTGAAAGTGACTCCTAAGGTCCGTTAGAGAATTGTTCGAGGAGAACTTTTTCTGCGATTTCAAGAAGGGGAGGAGTAGGACGGTACAAGAGTTTGATTTCGAGCGCTTTGAAGTTATAAAATGAAAACAAAAGCTATAAATCTCCTGCAAATGTCGGTTGCCTGTCATAGCTACTGTCCGGGAAGACAAAGCTATAGGCACTTTTCTATGAAGGATCTCTTCGAGACTGCAGCAGGATTTTCTCAAAAGATTATGCCAAATAGTAGCAAAGAAGTAAGTCGTTTCTCAGTGCCCCGTCGCCTCATTACATCTGTTTTCAAAGCTCATTATTTTTCCACCAAATAAACCAAACATCAGTAAGAAGAACCAAAAAGCGAGACTCGGATATGTTGAAGCTCATGTTGTTTAAAGTAATAAAAATTAGGAGAGAATTAATTTGAGTGCCGAAAATAAATTTAATTTAGTTGGATCTGATAGTAAACGCTTTGCTAGATGCGGTGCAGGTGACAGACCTAACCTTAAATGTATTAAAAAGCCTGACAAACATGGAGGTGGCAGCGTCTTGGAATGGGGCATGTTTTGTCTGAAGGAGTTGGTTCACTAGTGTGCATAATTGGAACGGTAAATCGAATATGTGCCTAAAGCTCGTACAACAACATATTATACCTTCACTCCTAGCATCTCTGAACCAGCAGGCAGTATTCATGCTGGACAACGAGCCATGCTATACTGAAAACCGAGTAAGATACTACTTCAAACAAGAAGATCTCGACGTAATGGAGTGAGGCTGCTCAGAGCCCGGATCTGAACCCAATTGAGAAACTGGAAAATCATTAGAGAAAAAGTTCGAAACCAGCAACTTTCAACTGTGACGGATTTTTGGAAGAAAATTGAGCAAGAATGGAATAAAATGACACCAGAATTTTTCAACAAAGTGGTGAGGTCCTGTAGGCCTTGATACACCAAAGTAATAGAAAATAAAAGCGTTAACGCCTCATATTTAGTGTTTTAACTTTTATATTTGTCAAATTTTGCGTTGTTTCTAATGTATTTGCTTGTTAAGCAATTCTGTGAATGATCATTCTCTTATTTTGCACGTGTCAATATTTTAGTTTGTTAGTTTATTTGGTATAATTTCTTGTAAAACGATTGTATCATATAAAATCTTCCTAAAATATATTAAATGAATGTCCTTATGAAGCTTGGAAATTTCATTTCCCTACTAAGTTTTAAAAAATAATCTAATAAAAGAAAATCGTTCTCTTATTTTCCTCGGTAGTGTAGAAAGGTATTTCTTAATCATTTTTGCCTGTAAAAACATGGTCATAAGCAAAATAGTGACTTCTGAAACCTACATTTTTAGGTGGTTAATGACAATATTGGTTATTATTTATGTAAGCACTTTATCTGTTGTTGATAAGCAACTAATTAACCTGTATGGCCGGTTTTTCTAGCCAAAATGGACTATATCAGTGGAAGGTCATTTTACTTTTTAACACTATGTAATTTAGGTTGACTCTTGTTTTTTTTCACTGTTTTGATAGTTGCGCTCGATTCAAGACCAGCTTACGTAATCGGTCTTTAACGCTATAATTCTGACATTTCACATTCAATGGGTAAGATTCCACCTAAACTGCCAACCCTCTAGTACTCTGGTACAATATTACGGCCAAACATAGTAGCATATAAGTCGTGCATATGTATAGGATATCTATCAAAACAGCACAAAAACTTTGAAAAAATAAGTACAAATATTTTTCAGTGGGGAAAATGTTCAAGCCGATGTCTCAGCGTGCAGATATGTGGTATCACGGTCCTTGAATTATATTTTGAATTGGACTTTTAATGTGACTCCGTTTCACTTAAATTCACGAGAATGTTTTAAAATAGTAACTATCGCACTTAGATTAATAACAAAAGAAATAAGCAGTTATGTGCCCAAGTTCCCTAACCGGCATTCATCTGCCTGAAATTTAACCGAGCCTGCACGAACGTAGGTACGTGTGCATACGTAGACTAATGCATGCACACATATCGACTAAAGGGAACCGGAGTAAAAACCATGAGTTGTCGCAAATAGAAATCATTAGAACGAACATTTTTTCTATGGTAAGTGAGGAAAAAAAACTAGAATAAGAGTATATATAAACATAGAGACGATTAAAAATAAGAGCGCTTGAATAGGCTAACGATTCTCGCTCTACGCCGAAGCATCGTGGTATTCACGCGTTATCTTAAACTCTATCTCTGATTGGAGGATGGGAATCCTGAATTTCGAACCGAGCCAATCAATAGTGAGATCTGTGGCACACGCCACGACTTTCTTTTTCTTTCTTATCTTTGTTTTAGTTCGGATTTTACTTAGGCATTTCGTCTCTTTTATTTTCGCGCTTTATGTTTTGATTTTTCCTTCGTTTTTTTACTTTTGGGCACTTCGCCTCTTTTATTTACGCTTTTCTTGTTTTGTTGTTTTCCTTCGTTTTTAGTTTTGGGCACTTGATCTCTTTTATTTATGCTTTTCTGTTTTGTATTTTCCTTCGTTTATGATTTTTGAGCACTACACGACTTCCCGCTATGGACCCTTATCACGACCTAAGGCAATTAAGGAAGTCTGTTGGCGATGAATCTCTCTCCCCGTCTAGATAATCCCGGAGTATATATTCGAGACTTTGGAGTTCACAGGCAGATTGTGTCTGAAGCCGCCGTCTAGTACATTAGCCGTTAACGTCTTCATTAGGCGAGATGGAATCGACTACATCCTCGTTCAGAGAAGAATTGAGTGATTTTCGAAGAGCCAAGAAAGTGTTAGTCGTCATTCAATGTTGTTCGTGGAGATAGTTTTGGGCGCGCTTCAACCCTTCTCACCACGACTTCGTATTTTAAGGATCGGAAAAGCAATCCCCGAAGCAACCTTCATTGGCCTCTTAAAGGATAAGAAGCCCCAACTTCAATTTCTCGAAGTTTGATTGAGCGTCTCGTGAGAATCCCACAAGTTCAAGGTCAAACTTACCTCCCTGGTCCTACTCGCTGCACATTAAGGTTAAAGGGATTTAATCCCCGCTACGTCAAGCTCCTTCCACCTTTACCGCGTTGAACCTCAAGGATCCCCTTTGCTCTAGAACTTGCGTAATTGTAAGATCATTTCTTAATAAATTATCTCTCGGTTCAAACTCAATTCATAGTGTCAATCATCTTAGCCGTTAACCGTCAATATTTAATTGCATAGACATTTAACTTGTCCTATATGTGTATATAATCTTTAGTCCTATTAAAGCATATTTTTGCAGCGTTTCGAATATTCCTTGGCCTAGCATCTGTGTATTTAAAGCACTCTTAGAACCATCTCCAGTTGGAGCCTTAATTTCGGTCGTCAGTTGGCCAGTGTGCGTATAACAGCGTACACCTGGTCATACAACAACATATATATATATATATATATATATATATATATATATATATGAAACTGGCACCAGGTCTTTGGGTTTGTAAAAGATTCCACCCTACTTGATTTTTTGCTATTTCCTTAAAGATCATTATTTCACACTCTATACAGTTGCAAGTGTCAAGAATATTCAAGCAAAAATAATACGACAATTATCTTTTAATAGACAATTGTATTTTTTTTAGTTGAGCGTATTTACATGGGTCAAGATACCACTCGTTAAACGGCAAGAATAGCCGCCAATTTTGGTTTTGCTGTCGTAAAATTACCAGAAAACTCAGTCCTGAGTTAGGTTCTCTCGTTAGTTATTTTCTTTTACTGGTGTGCATAATTAATTGGAAGCTTTAGTAAGTTTTTTTTTTGGGGGGGGGGGGTTAATTGTTAATTAAAAGTAGGTTAGATTTGTTAGGAAGAGCTTCACTTGTTCTGGTAAGCTTTCTCGCGTGCCGAAAGACGAACGCAGCATATTCAGGATGTCTTCGTTCGATCGCTTTCATAAGCGGGGACAGATCCTAGGACTATCAGGAAAGGATTTAATTGCTTAAGTTTAAGAGAAAGAACGAAAGAAATGGGCAGAAAGGAGATAACAATCATAGATAGAAGCAGAAGAAATGACCGATCTGGGATCGCTTAACCATCAGCCACAAACACCCTTGTTAAAACTCCCCGTGTATAAAGACTAAGATTTTTGTTATCACGAGGGGCGGTCAATAAGTTTGGCGAATCAGTAGGGCAAAACAGAGGAAGGGGGATAGCTGTTTATGGGGGTGTTAGGACAAGTTATGAGAAGTCAAGACCTGCACTTGGACTCTCCTGCCCCGTATATTTAAGAAGCAGTAGCTGATCGCAGATCGTCAGTCACAAATTTTTCAACAATGGAGAAGGTTGAGCACCGCGCAGTGATCAAATTTTTTACTAAGGAAGGCAAGAATGCAAAAGAGATCCATGAACGCATGGTTGCACCGCCCCCTCCTATGCAACCATTGCTCGCTGGAATAGGGAGTTCCGCCATGGTTGTGAGTTCCTTGAAGATGACCCCCGTCCAGGACGCCCGTCAGACGTGACCAACAAGGACAATGTGGCCCGTGTGGTTAGGATGATCCTCGAAAATCGACGGGTGAAGGTCGAAGGAATCGAGCGAGAACTTGGAATATCACATGGAAGTGTTATCAACATCATCCATGACAATTTGGCCATGACTAAGGTCTCTGCCCGTTGGGTCCCTAGAAACCTCACGAAACCTCGTGCCCTATGATCGACTTCAACGTCGTCAAAGTTCAGAGGAGCTGCTGCTCCTGTACAATTAAGACCCATCGGGATTCGAGTCACGCATCGTGACAGGTGATGAAACGCGCGCCCATCACTGGGATCCCAAAACCAAGCTCGAAAGCATGGCCAGGAAGCACAGGGGCTCCCCGACCCCTATCAAGTTCCGGACCCAACCTTCAGCCGGGACGATCATGGCCACCATCTTCTGAGATTCTGAGGGAGTGTTGATGGTGGACTATGCGCCTCGTGGAAGGACTATGATAGGCTAATATTACGCCGAGGAACTGGCTGGATTGAAGAAGTGCATCCGTCAGAAGCGGCGCGGCAAGTTGACACGCGGTGTCCTGCTCCTCCACGACAATGCCCCTGTCCACAAGGCCAGTGTTGCATAAGCTGCCCTGCGCGAGTGCGGATTCGATGAGCTCACCCTTCCCTCCTACAGTCCAGATCTTTCCCCTAGCGACTACTTTTTATTCCGCCAGCTCAATGCTGCACTGCGTGGACGCCGGTTTGGGGTCGAATAAGATGTCCAGCTCGCCGTCCACGAGTGGATTGAACAGCAGTCGGAAGATTTCTTGTTGTCACGAATTCGAAGCCTCAGGGACAAGTGGTGCAAGTGCATTGAAGTCGAGGGTAGTTATATTGAAAAATAATAAAACACTTTTCCTCATATCTCGTTTCCTTATATCCGAATTGCAAAACTTATTGACCGCTCCTCGTATTTGCCCGTTTGGTCGAAGAGCGATCAAAGGTGGGTTAATTTTTCATATGTATGACCTAACCTGACAAGACGTTTAAAAGCAAGACTATTGAGCAAGCTTAAATCCAGTGGAGAGTAAATCGGACTAACTGGTACTGACCTAACTACTTTTCTAATTAAGCGACAAACTATGCAGAGAGAGGACATGAAGAAATAATGAGATGGAAAAGAAAAAGAAAGACAAAGAGATCCAAGAGAGTAAAATAGGTAAGAAAAGAGTTAAAATGATCGTGAAGTTGAATTGGCGAATCTTGAACAAGAGTAGAAACTGGCTGCGCTTTAGGCCAAACAACGACAGCCAGCATTAAAAATCATAAACAACAATGATCTTGTATATATGCAGACTAAGATCACACTTACACCTTGTGAGGACGACGATAATGTTTCGGCATATCAGGTACGTATTAAAACATCTGAAAAATAATTCAAGTGGCCAGAGGAATTATGCAATTCATTTAGGGACGCTTATCAAGAATAAACGTGCCTTAAGCATTTATTCCACTCTTTCCACTGAAGTTCGAACTCCTTATGACCAACTGAAAGATACAATTATTATTGCTGGAATTAAAAACACATTAGATATCTATAGAAAGAACTTTAGAAGTCTTCGAGCGTCTATTGATGACACGTATAACACTTTAGTAAAGTTAATACGTCTCGTTTGGCACTGATTAGTCGCCATTGAAGTTGAAGATAGCTACGATGCTTTATTTGATTTTTTTGTTGAAGACCAGGTTAAAGAGTTCATTAGGATCAAACTCACTTATAAAGTTGGAAACAAAGTGCTACCTATTGCAGCAAAGTGCAGAGGCGAGATAATGAAACTAGTTCACGATTTGCCTTTCGCTGGCCACGATTCCTATCGAAACAGTCTTGGCAATGTAATCCCACAATTTTACTGACCAGGTCCTCCCACACAATTTCGACACTACTCTCAGTCTATGATTGCTCAAACATAATCCATCACACGAAGAACAGGTTTTAGCGATCCCCAACTTGCAGAGAGAATATATTATCCGCGGTGACGTCTCTTTCGTCGAATTTGGAGCCGTCATTCTACAAGAGGACTCTACAGGGGATGGAAAACCCCTTTGTCTATACATACTGGATACATCTGCTTCGTAAAACCAGATATTTAACCAATTAACATTAATGCTTGGCTCTTGTATGGGCCATCGAAAGGTTTTCGCTATACCTATATGGACATAATTTCATTCTAGAAACCGACCATCGTCCCCTGCAGTAGCTCCAAGAAAGAATTTCCTAATATTACGAGGGGTGTTGATTCTCTCACCTGATAACTATAGCGAGATGTATATTAAATTTTCGGAAAATCATAACCCTACCTTGTGTCATGCTGTAGATGAAATGATATGTATTAACTGTGTTAGGTAAACCTGTGGTTTCCCGTAGAAATAGGGCTGTCAGTGGAAGGTCATTTCGTGTTTTACTTCCCTATCATTTTCGTTTTCCCTTGTTTCTTCACTGTTTTGATGTGTTTAATTGTATGCGTTCTTATTGTTTCTTTCGACAGTTGCGCTCGAATCAGGACTGGCCTACGTCATCGGCCTTTAAAGCCGTGTGGTATCACGGTTGCTGAATTATATTTTGAATTGTGCTTTCGAAATAGTGTGTAATTTTTCCGTTTGTTTCAATGTGACTCTATTTCGCTTAATTTCGAGAGGCTGTTGTGAACTAATAACATCTGCATTTAATTTAATAACAGAGGAAATAAGCAGTCAAGTGCCAACGTTCCCTAATCAGCGTTCATCTGCCTGAAATTTAATCAGGGTATGCGTACGTGGGTTATGTATGTACGCATATATACTCACGCCAGTAAATACATTTACTGGTGTGGTTTACGTGCAGCATACCCTTGTTGCTTATTAATTATTCCTTTTTATAGAGTTTTTCCTTCGTATTCGTCAAAAGCCCGAAGTATTAAATAGGGCCAAAACGCCATACCTTACCTAAAATGTACAAAGCATTTTAATATAATCATACTAAGCAAACGACTATATTGTAAGAACAACAAAATAATCCTTTTGTACTCTATAAGTAAATAAAATATTTAGTTTTTTACTCAGTTATTAAAGCCTGAACTTCACTAATTCAGGGCTTCATTACGTCCTTTGACGTGCATAATTTTGCAGTCTGGGACAAGAAAATCCATAATTTAGAAACCTGAATATTAAAGACTACAACGGAGGCGTCTGGCGATTCCATTGCAATCCACTTTTTTCCTTAGGCATTTTTAAAACGTTAGCAAAACCTTCACTTACATATTTTATTAGGTCGATTGTTGTCCTATTCCCCCTCTTCCCCTCAGGCGATCTAATGTCCTTTTATACTGGTGAAATTTCTTCCTCATTCATTGAAATGTTGCCATTGCTAGTTCTTGATAGAATTATTTAACTCATTCATTGATCTTTAATTTTGTTTCTTAGTTTATTCCTTGAGTGTTTTCATTTGCGTCTTTTTAAGCTGTCCACTTTGAGGAGATGTTATGTTTGCTGTAGATATAGACTCCATTTAAGTAATGATTCTTCATCGCTTTATGGCAAGTGTCAATTATTTTTATTAGAAGGCTTTGTTTTTCTATCTGTATGTGGAGCAGGAAAATACCCATAGCGTCTCCCGACTAGTGTCTTTAACGCGACTAAACCCGGTTAGAAGCTGCTGACCAGGTAAAGCCATATATCCGAATGTGTTGTTCCAGCGAGCGCAGTAGGGATGATGGTAATTGGTGGAGTTGTTGAAGAGCCCGTCCATTCAGGCCATTAGTGGCGTTAATAAAAGACAACCTCACCTTATAGGAGAGCAGTTGTTTATTTACTCTGGTCAACCAGGCCCCAACACAGAGATTCTTCCTATTCCTAGTTCATGAAAGCCAATTTCACCCTGATGGGGAAGCATTGTCCTTATGTAGTTAGGAAACAAGGAAAACTCAGAAAACCCCACCGTCAGACTCAGAGAATCTCTGAACGAGGATCAGAGTGACTTCCTCCTTGAGAACGCACATCCATCCTACCACTTGGCAGTCTCTTTCGCCCCTCTTGGCGGCTGTTTTCAATCTGAAGAGAAAATGGATTCTCTTTTGTGTTTCGGAGAGGGCAAGGGAGACTCGGAGCCATCTCATATTCCCCTATATGACTTCTCGCAACAACAGCAGTCTCTTTACATATGTACGCAAGCACACACTTCCCGCTACACGATAACTCACCACTTTCATCCTCTTCCGATACCTTTTATTTCCAATCACTGGTGATCATTACTCTAGAGTGAGAAGAGAAGCAAATAAAATTTTAGCGGCGTCATGAGCAACTTCTTTCTGGTGTCCAGGTTCTCACACACTGTTAATTACAATAACTCACGGCAATCATCGATGCCATTTACATGTTACCTGCTATCTTCAGCTGCCATGCCGTGTACCCTTTTCGACGCCCATTTATCGTCTGCTTGAAGTGTTTTTTCCAAGAATCGAATCCATTCAATCTTTTCAAATTGCTGGCCTAAACCGATACTCTTTCTGAAGTCGTAAATGATTCCATAATTCGGCCGTCGATTCCATCATGATATTTCATCCTGAAATTCACTCGATGGTTTCATCTTATTTCACTGACAATCCCATTTTCTCCCTCCGGTATTGCACCTATTCTGCGTATGTTCCACATTTTAAGTGTTTATGAGGGTTTAACCAACTCGACCTTTCTACCTGTTTTAATTCCCCCGCTCGTTGCCTGCTTTCTGAATATTGAAGAGCCTCTTTTACTTTGTAAGATCATTGAATCTATGCTTTGTAATACAATATCGCAAAAGCCCTACCCCATTAATAATCCTCGAGAAAAGATGTTCCTCAGTTGGCCCTTGGTTCTTCAGACGGTTATTCCTGGAATTTTTCACTGTACATTTTGTACAAGGTCATGATTTTCAAGGCGTTTACATTTTAATGGAAAAGCTGTTACATTTTTAATTCCCACCTCTATTGTTTTATAAAACCTCAATGCAAATTTTTATCGATAGTAAAAAGGTTCGGGTATTTAATGATATTCTTTTAATTAATTTATGCTCGCTCTCCGACCAACACCAGAAAATTGCTACTACTTAATACACTTGCATAAACATCACGATATATCTAAATCTAAGCCTTAGAGATTGACTTCTAAGGAGTTCTACAGTCAGGGCTGAGGAATTTTGATTTGTCTGTATTAAAAGATTGTTTATTTATACAGTGTCATCATTGTGGGGAATTAACATGAGGAAAAAAAGAATGAAACTGATTACCAATAAAGTCAATCTACACATTGGCATGAACAGGGTGGTAATTGGGTGAACAGCACATACTACCCCTATATATTAGAGATCGGATTGCAGGCTTCCATTGTAGATCTTCAGCCATGAACCCAAAATACTCAATGGAATAAGAGTCGGTCCCTATTTTGACCTGCGGCGAAGCGCTAGATTAAGGCGTCGCTTTTTTTTCAAAAGAAGTAATGGTCAATTGTACCCATTTAGAGCAATTAAATAACCCATATGACCATGGTACATATGGTTACTCACCCTGGATATTTCAACTCTGCCATCGGATTTGGCGCTGGGTGGCTCCATCTAGTGGCAGAAGCCTCATTTAGACATTCAAAGGCACTTACCTGTAAGTGATTTGAACCATGAGAAACCATCAATGCAATAACCATTTATCATCTTATCACAAAACGCCGTGGGTCATTCGAGGGACTTTCCATCTTGTTTTTTCATTCAGCATTGGCCTACCTTACATGAATCTTAGCCAAATTTACTTCGCTTTTCACTGTATACAGGAAATATTTCGGTGTAAGTCCATAGCAGCCGCCGAAGCCAATTCGAACGAAATCGGGAAAATAAACGGCTACTAGCCACACACAATGTTGCTTGATTTTCTAGCTAATTAGAAGATAGTAGGCTTTGATATAGTAGGAAAGATATGTAGGGATTTATTCAAAAGTAGTAGGCTTTGATATAGTAGGAAAGATATGTAGGGATTTATTCAAAAGTAGTAGGCTTTGATATAGTAGGAAGGATATGTAGGGATTTTTTAAAAAGTAGTAGGCTTTCATATAGTAGGAAGGATATTTAGGGATTTATTCAAAAGTAGTAGGCTCTTAAACTATACCTTAGACATACCATTAGGATAAGGTGGCTCATCTAATGATGGGATTCCATAGGAGATCGCTATGGTATCACGTGATCATTGATAGTTTGAAATATCCAAAAGAGGAAGTGTAACATAGGGTGTGACATGAATGCATTTAAGATGTGAAAGCATGCATAACATCATGTCGGTCAACTATAAGATTCTATTTAAATTTTGATTTATACCCCACCCGAATAAAAAAAACCCACCAAGTAGAGAGTACAGCTAATTGTGTTTTTCTTTTCTCCGCGTGTACAGAAAGGGGTGGGGAAGGGGGGGGGGGCTCAGCATATAAATTTCTATGGTATATTAGTTAAGCGATTCGAAAGTTGTACGATTGCTTCTTAAATCAAAAACATGTCGCGTTCATGTTTAACGCTTCCATTATAGTTGCATGAAAAACAATTTCTAAACCTCGTCGTGATGATAAAATTTGAATCTAGGCCATAAACTACGTCGATTCTGTTGTGGCGACGAGACGAAACAACCACAAAGAAGGCGTGCTCCATCACACGGCCATTTCTTGGGCTCTTATCGTCCTCATGACGAAGTACACCCGGGCGCGTGTTTGTCATCGACCATGCAACCCTTAGAATACCTACAGCAACGATCATAGTTACTGTCTGGTTTCGGAGTATTTACCGCTGTGGCCAGGGGTCTCGAGAGAAGGGGCGAATATCACTTTAGAAGTAGGAGGTTGGGGGGTTCCTCACCGAATCGGTGCCTTACAACGGTCAGGTAAAATTCGCCCAAATGCGATCGGCTGCCAAGGGATTGAGCTCGAGTCGACATAAAATGATGATTCGTTGTTGACGTCGAATGACCGAAAAAAGACGACGAAAATACTCTTCGTTCACCATTGTCAGATCTATTGCCTCTATGAGGGCCTCTACTACGCCCTCGCTATTAATAATTTCATTATTAATAGCCGCCGTGAACGTATACACCTTTATTATTGGCAACACTTGAGTTGATTGCAACATTTCTCTTCCAACGCTGCCCTTTTATAACCACTACTACGAAAGGGGGGTTGGGGACCTTAATAGTGCAGCAACGAATAAAAAACAATAATCATAAGTAGATTTAAGTGGTAATGTAGGTGGAGATGAAGGTGGATGAAGAGTGGTGGAGGAAGTGGGACACAATGGCCTTTGTACGAGTGGGCCCCAACTGGGACTCACTCGGGAGGAAGAAGGCGTCGCGCACGAAGGGAATCTTAATGTGGCCTCGCTCGTCTGGGAGGGCCAAAAGGGGGCCTCGATCGCTCCTAAGTGGAGTCTTTGTCTTTAAGACGCCGTTAACAGTCATAAGAGAGGGGAGGCGCAATCGGCCGGGGCCCATAACTCATACACACTCGTTATGGCCCGAATCACTTTACCACATAGACACCATAATATCTCTACCTCTACTATATATATATATATATATATATATATATATATATATATATATATATATATATATATATATATATAATTCATTCCCCTTGTTTTCCAGTTTTGTACATGCAGTTACCAAGCGATTCTGACTTCTAGTACTCATTCACTGCTCTTACGGGGTTGTCCCAACCAGGGCTACTTCCCTTCTAATCGATGTCACTTTCACCCGGGTAAATCTCTCGATGGATCTTCTCCACTAATTCTCCCCAGCGTGCTATATTTGGGGCCAATTTAGTTCCCAAATCCTTGTTATAAACGATATAATTTAGTTGATAAAGGGAAACCAACGATGGGACTTTGACAGAAGCTTTTTTAACATTTACTCGTACATAATGTGATGAAATTAGGGAAAGTGAATGCGTGTGGATTGTACCAATTCCAAGTAGCCTAATGATGATATTATTTCGGACACTTAGAGCTGAGGGGGTACGCAACTCTCCTGAATCTCTATTTTTCTGTTTGAATTGAAGATTTCAATACAAGAAAAAGCATAGGAAAAATGATTTTAAGAAAACTACGATATCAACGAATAAAATGGCTACATAGCACAGAAGGCTGCTTCAGTAAGCGCTGCAGGCCACACTTTTCAAACGTAGAGCACAAGTTCGTTAAAATGCTCCGAGAACTAAGAAGTTCGAACCTAGAAGTCATACAAAATATAATTAAACCTTCATTCCCCCTAAAAATGAAGGGATAGGCTGCATATCGCAAAATGCGATTTTAGATGTCCTGCGTCTCAGAATGGGTGATCTTTCCTCATGAAAAAACATTTACTTAGGGTACAATGATGACAAAGCACTCCATCGGGTGAAATTATGTGGCAATCTGTTCTTTGGTGTTATCTTAGCACCTTTTCATCCTATCAAGAGTGGTTGTTCATGCTACAAATGGTCACCAGGAATCGAAAATGCCTCCAAGTTTGGCCCTATCTCCACCGAGAAATTGTAAGAGAATAAAAAGCTTCTAGGGAGAATGGTTCTTGAATTACCACAATAATCAACTCTATTTTCCATAGCCATATGACAATCCTCTGGATAAAAATTCATAGAACGCTATCAATATCGAAATTTTAATCACATTTGAAAACAAATGTACATGTATACCCAGAGAGATGTGGTGCGGTTAGTATATAGAACCACTTATCTCGAGTTTCTTGAATTCTATACACCTAGAGAGATGTAAGCAAAACAATGCAGACACTTTTGCCCTAGATGTGTCCACAAACTTGACTTCTTTGGACCATCTATAGTTGTGTTGTGGGTAAAGCAATAACTTGTAAAGTACTAAGTTAAAAATGACAATTTACTTTAGCTTTAGTAACCGATTATGAAGCCACACATCTGACGCTGAGTAAAGCTGAAAGGTGGGAGAGGGGGGGAGTTCATCTATACCTGTGTTTAAGGAGGTATTTTGGAATGTTATGTGATGATGCTTAAAACCCATTACCTACATTTTGACACTCATTTTACACTAGTAAAGAAAGCTTTTCTAGAGGGATCTAAGGTGCCGAGGTATTTGGCTCGAGGAAAGGCTTATCTCTGGCTCGGGTAAGCAAGAGATACTCCACTCGACTCAAGCAAAAAATTATTCAAATAAAAAGCGTATTTACAGCATTTACACACCTTTCATGATGACTAATTTAAATTTTCAGTCTTCATTCTTTCGAAAAATAAAATAGGATTTTACAAATTCGGCAAAGCTGAAACCAGAAATAACTTCAAACTAAATTAAAAATTTACCAGCAAAACTTTGTTTCGAAGACTAAAGTGGCCAGTTTTACAAATGTTTTCTTTTTTCTTAAAGGTTTGCATGGTCTAATTGTAAAGATAATTACGGGTTTGTTGAGGGAACCAACTTTATGATAACTTACCTAAACTCGAAAATTACTTGCCTTGCAAAGAAAAGTTAAATCAAAATTATTTTCTTCGCATTCATATCTAAAACTCAAGATCAGATCAGCTCTCAATCTCAAATTAATTTTTGGTACACAAACAAATATCTCGCATATCTAAATTAAAATTACCTACCACGGCCTTGTATCGAGACAGCCTTGTTACGATCCGATCCTAAATAAGTCTCTGGTAGTTATAAAATTATCCCTAAGATAAATTAAAATTAACTTCAGTGCCTTTATACCGGTAGAGTTGTCAGATCAAGTCCATGAATTTGTTACTAAAGAAAAATTACAATTACCTCCTCCGCCTTAATTTGGGGATATCTTTATCGAATCACGAATTATCCTTGGTTCAAAAACAATTATCCTTCAAAGATAAATTGAAATGAACTTCCTAACCTTTATATTGGAACAACCTTTTGGGTTACGTCTTGAACCTAAATTAATTCCCGGTATATAAGCAACTTGCCGTCAAAGGTAAAATTACCTCTTCCGCCTTGTCTTATCAAACCCAAATCCGAATTTCGTCTAATTCTCTGAAATAATAATTCCCCAAGATAAATTTAAATTACTCGCTTGGCCTCTACAGGGAATCATGCAAGTTACAACCCATAGTCCTATATGTTACGATACATAGGAATTTCTAATATTTTTTATTATGTTTCAGTTAAACCATGTCACTGAGTATAGAATAGAGAATTCAAGTTATTTTGATAGTCGATTCCAGGAGTTACTCGGAAGTAGCTACATAATTAAACAACATGCATTCAGACCGCGCCCCAGTCACACACAGATGTTTGTGTGATAGCCAAATTATGCAAACTGGATCTATAGCTATCAAGCTTCGCAGTTAACCTTCTAAAGGTTTTTCTGCGATTGTAAGGCTGAAGGTTCTGTCGCAGTGGAAATTAGGTCTTCAATTAGATGTACGACACAACGACGGTCACTTTGAACTGATTATCTAATAAAGTTTTGGACTTCTTTTTTTCCCTTTTTTTATACATATAGGTCCGGACTTACGGACCTATTGAGACACGTTTTGTGTTCACTCGATACTAACTTAGCCTGCAGTACATACAAAACTTAGCCCTCAAATTTGATAGGAATTTATTCCTATCATTTATACCTGATTTTAATGACAAAGAAACATACAAACAATCGGAAAACGTGAATAAAAAGTACATCCATCATGATAAAGGCAATAAGACTACCTTACTCTCCCATTTCCATTCCCATCAAAGGGGTGCTACATATAGCATAGGCAACCGTACTGCAGCTGAAATGTGTAAGATTACGGTTTTTACATGCTAATTAGCTGGAAAGTGGGTCGGCAGCCCTTTCTCTTGCGCGCATATTCGCCATTTTCTTACAGATCTCTTCTTATGAATTTTCTAGAGAAGTTACCCTTGTTGGATTTGGCTTAAAAAATACTTATCGCTCTTTATTTTATTATGTCTCTCCTCATTCGTTTCCATGGTTTATAACTCGATGGGGGTGCACAACTCTCCTCACGATTGGGAGGGACTAAGAAATTCAGAAAGGAATAATGATAAACATCGCCCCTTTTTTGAGCTCCCATTCCATTTATTATTAGTTAACTCAAAAACTCAAAGACCAAATCAAACGAGGCCTCTCTAGAAGAAGGGCTTTGAAGACCAGTTTACTAAAAATGGAAAAGTTTGGGGAAAGGAAAATATATGGGAGTACCTCAAGTTATAACATAGGTATTTCGAGATTGGAAGGGGCGCAACTCTCAACTACTAGAACCTGACCTCAAGGGTATTCATGTCAAAGGTCATCTCGTCAAGAGTTGTATTAGAAATTAGCTGCAAGCACCTACCATCTACACTCTGGATAGTTTTCCTTCAATGCTGTGGAAAAATAAAGAGAGAGAAAAGGAATTCCCACCCCCCTGTCTTACCCAGTTCGCCGCTGACCGCTCTAAATTCGTCTGCCCTATATACTGAGAAAATTAGAACAATGGAAAGACCATCAAGATGGAAGCGCGACTTCCCGCTATGGCCTCTTATTGCAACCCAAGGCAATTGAGGAAGTCTGTTGGCGATGAATCTCTCTCCCCGTCTAGATAATTCCGAGTATATATTCGATACTTCGGAGTTCACAGGCAGATTGTGTCTGAAGCCATCGTCCAGTACGTTAGCCGTTAACGTCTTCGTTAGTCGAGAAGAAATCGACTATATTCTCGTCCAGAGAAGACATGAGTGATTTTCGAAGAGCCAAGAAAGTGTTAGTTGTCACTCAATGTTGTTCGTGGAGATAGTTTTAGGCGCGCTTCAACCCTTCTCACCACGACTTCGTATTTTAAGGATCGGAAAAGCAATCCCCGAAGCAACCTTCATTGGCCTCTTAAAGGATAAGAAGCCCCAACTTCAATTACCCGAAGTTGGCTTAAGCGTGCGGTGAGATGCCCATAAGTTCAAGGTCAAAAGGGATTTATTTCCCGCTTCGTCACGCTCCTTTCCCCTTTACCGCGTCGAACCTCAAGGATCCCCTTTGCTCTAGAACTTGCATAATTGTAAAATCATTTCTTAATTAATTATCTCTTAGTTCAAACTCAATTGATAGTGTCAATCATCTTAGCCGTTAACCGTCAATATTTAATTGCATTGACATTTAACTTGTCCTATATGTGTATATAATCTTTAGTCCTATTAAAGTATATTTTTGTAGCGTTTCGAATATTCCTTGGCCTAGCAACTGTGTATTTAAAGCACTCTTAGAACCATCGCCTCTTAGAACCATTGCCATATAACTTGCCTTATATGTGTGTAATCTTTATTCCTATTAACGTATATTTTTGTTGCCAGGTTTTAATATTTCTTGGCCTAGCAACTATATATTTTAAGCACTTTTAGAACCATCCTCAGGTGAAGCCTTAATTTCGGTCCGCCAGTAGGCGAGTATGCGTATAACAGCATACACATGGTCATACCCCGACAAATGCTTAAACATTATTATTATTATTGCAATTCTCAATTTTGTTAAAATAATAAATAAAATGTGGTCATTCCCATGAGTAAGTAGTCCAAAAGGTTGTAAAAAAAGGGATGGGGTTAGAGAAGTAAGAATTTGGGAAAGTTTGAGGCATTATATTTTTTAAACGATGGATTTTACCCCCTTCGTTCTACCTACCTTTCGTCTAGTTTCCTTCATTTTCCTATTTTAACGCATGTCGATTTCTTTCCTTTCGCTGGTTCACTCATTTTGTGAGATAATTTTTCAAACTTTAAGCCCGACATCGTTTGGTTGCTGCCCGTAGACTGTCCCCTTCGGTTTCTTCCCCGATCCTGGGCCTCCAGTGAGAGTACAGTTAAGGTTTCTTTTCACCATTTTAGAGATCGGCCTTTCCTCATCGTGGAGAAGGGCTGTTTATTTCCTTTAAATGAGAACATAAGGACACATGAGAACTCCATCGAGGCAGCCATTTTAAAACTACCGTCTATTTCGATCAAACCCTCTTTCTGAAACTTCTACAATTTAAACCTTCCTCATCAACTTTTACTTTCTATCAATTAATTATTTGATCTGCATTTGTGGTATATAAAGATAAACTTGCATGAAGCAGAAAAGTGTTTACTTTTATTTTTCTCGTAGTAAATCCATTTATCTTAAGTAACTCTTTCGTAGCTCAGAAAGCAACTTCAGACTCTAATCAGACCGCAATCGGGTAGATTTATTCAAACTCTTATTATCTAAACCTTCAAATAAATTCCTATTTTAACTTAATTCCCACTAATGGGAGAATTCTGGAGCTAAAACATTTCCGAGTATCTCTGAAAAAGGCATCAACCTTTTTCAAACCGAAATAATTCATTTCCGTTCGTTCGTTCCTTCTACATCGTTCAACTTTAAACACCTACCTAATACGTTGTAGCCAACCAAGCTTAAAGAGGAGACTACTTAGTGAAGCCGTGATCCAGTAAGTACAAAACTCTCCTGAAACTAAACTCTAAAGCAGGGATGGGGAAACCTTTTTTGAGCCGTGGGAGAAAATTTCTAATGAAAGAAGTCGGCGAGTGATAAATAAAGTTTGACTCTTGTATCCTTGTAAATGTTATTTAAATTTATTACATGGTGCGATAGACTCATGCATTAATATCTAAAGAAAATTAATACGTACCATTTTTATCGACTGCTACCACGGAAATTGGACATACAAATATTATTTAAATTTCAGTATTGAAAATTTGTGCATACAAATATATCACTCAGGGGCGAGGATTTCCCCACCCCTGCTCTAAAAAGGCGAATAAGGGACTAATCTATACATGTACATATGCAACCAAAAGAACATTAAACACATAAACTCTTTAATTAACCAAAATTGGAATAGCAACAAAATACTTTATGCGCGATGTATTTTTGTTCATTCGAGCATGTATATAAGAGTATGTGGAGTATGTGAAGATGTTTTGAATTTTTGCGTGTGTGCGTCTGCACGAAAGTATTTATCTAAGCATCTTTATTATATGTGAATATGCATAGCGTAAATAAAGCTAATTAAAGCATGGAAACCTATCAAAGTAAAAAGAGTCATTATCATAGAAGCAAAGCAAATCAAGTCGACAATTATGTATCTGTGCGAAGCAGACAGACCCGCTATCATTCGGCATTCAATCCCATATATCATCGTTATCTCCTTTTTTTAGCGTCCCATTTCATAATACATCGTAGAATTGAGCGAAAAAGAAAATAGGTAATGTATTCATATGGTTTTCTCTTTATCTTTACTCTTTCTCGCTCTTTCATTAACTTTATCTCTCTTACACTAACTCTCTCTAACACCCACTAACTTTCTCTAGCTTTCACTCTAAATCTCCCTAACTTTCTCTTTTTAAGTGTCTCGCTGGCTCTTTCTCTATTTCGCTGCTTCTCTTTATCTCTCTCCGACTCTTTTCTATCCCTCTCTATCTCTCGCTCTTTCTCACACTCACTCCCTTCTCTCTCTCCAGCTCCACTCTCCTCCTTCTGATACCACTCTTCCTCTCTATGTCTCTCTGCTCCCACTCAACCTCTCCTTTTTCCCTTTCCCTCTCCATCTATATCTCCCTAACTTGTATCTCACTCTTCTGTTTCTCCTACTCTCTCTGACTTTATTTAACGGTCACTATATAAACTATCTCTCTCTCTCTCTCTCCTCTAATACTACTCTCCCGATCTATCTAACTTTCTCTCTAGCTCTCTCTGTAAATCTATGTTTCTACCTAACTCGCTCTATATATTTAACTCTATCACTAATTTTGTTTTTCACCTACAGTATCTGCGGTAAGTGGAACGCACTTCCAGTGGAAGTTGACAACAGTGAATCTATTGACCAGCTCAAGTCAAGACTAGACAAAGTCTTGAAAAGTGGCCGTTTAGGGACTCAAAACAATTGAGCAGTCATGTGCCTGCTCGATTGCTAGTCCTAAGGTACCCTCTTTGAATGGACCGTAAGATCTCCTAGGGTACTTACTTTCCTTGTTGCTCCTTGTTACTCGCTCTCTAACTAACTAATTAGCTACCCATACATTCTCTCTCCCTCTTTCTCTCTCACCCTCTCTTTTTTTCGTTACACCAATTCTCTCTACCCCATTCTATCTCCTAATCTATCTCCCCCTAACTCTAACTCTTTCTATTTATCTCCTTTTCTCTCTTTGTCTCTCTCCCTCTCCATCTTCCAACCATTCTTATTTCCCCTCTCCCAATCTATCACCCAACCTCTCTTTCTCTCTCTCTCTCTCTCTTTCTCTTCCTACGTCTTCATCTCTCTATCCTCTTGTCTCTCTTTCTTCCACTCTCTATCTGGTTCTCCCTCTCTCTTCGTTTCTTACTGACTCTCCTTCTCTCTCTTTCTTCCTCTCTTTGTTACATCTCCCTCTCACTCTGCCTTTATCTCCCCTCTCTCAATCTATCCCTACCTCTCTCCATCTCCCTAACCCCTCCCATCATCCCAGTCTTCCTTTCCATCTCTCCTTCTCCCTCTCTCTAACCTTGTCTTACTCTTCCTCTCCTTTTTCCACCCCTTTCTTTATCCTCCTACCAATCTCTCCTTCTCCCTCTTCTCCTTTTTCTTCCCATCTTCTTCTCCCTCTCTCTAACCATGTCTTACTCTTCATCTCCTAGTCTTCCTACCAATCTCTCCTCCCTTTCTGTATCCACTTCTCCTTTGCCTTCCCATCCCCTTCTTCCTTTATCTAACCCTCCCTATCTTACTCTTGCTCTCCTTTTACCATTCCCCACCTCTCTATCTCTAGATGCCTCTCTAAGTTTCTCTTTCTATCGCTCAATCTTTATCTCTCTATATATTACTCGTTTTCTCTATATCTTTCTATTTCTTCCGCCTCATCTCTAACTTTCTCTCGGGACTCTCTCCAATTCTCTCTCTCTTTCTCTCTATTTGACACTTACTTTCTCCTCCCTATTTCACTCACTCTCTATCTGGTTCTCCTTCTCTCTCCCTCTTCTCTCTAACCTTCTCCCTCTTTCACTCTCCCTCCCCTCTCCCTCACCACATCTCTCCTTCTCCCCTATATTACATACTTTTTCCTAATAATAATTATATTACATTCCCATACTCGGCCCAATTAATAAATTTTAAAAAGCTGGCACGGGCCAACAACATCAATGTTGCCTTTCAATACTAAAAAACGATCCGAAATACTCTTTCTAAAAATAGATCCGCCGATAAAGAACAGGGGGCTATTATATCCCTTGCAAAATTTGCGATCAAGAATACATTGGCGAAAGCAGCAGATCTCCAAGAGAAGGAAGGAACACAAATGCGAAATGCGCCGTGGAAGCCTATCATTTAGCCTGTTCCTAAAAATGTCAAAAGAAAACCATTCAACTGACATTAATAATGCCAAAATAATTTATAATTCCAACAACTATAAATACAGGCATAGAATAGAATCAGCTCTCATAAAGGAAATTCTAAACTTTAATACTTCCGATGGGCAATTCGAGACTAATCTCTTGATAAGCAGAAGATTTGTCCTTCCTCTGCACAAAAAGGCCGAAACTCCATACTACCCCACCCCCTTAATTACATTCCAACTTGTAAATTTGTGTATTCTTAGGCTAAGCATCTCTCTGTATTCATTAGTTTGCCAACGATTGAAGATGACGGATGTCTCCGTCGAAACCTAGTTTCGCAAATAAATCGATCTTAACACTGTGGTTTATTTCCTGCATTTAAATCTACGTTACTGTACTTCTTTGGATATATAGATATAAAAAAAAATCCCTACGAAAATGACTAAAAAGAAAACGGTTGATAAATATTAAAAAAAGAAATTGACGTATAGACGCAGGCACGTTCATATAGATGATGGGTAGAGAAATGCAAAACATGGTAGAGAGAGAGACTAGAGAAGTGGAGAGATCTTTAAATCATTATTATTTTCCACTTTTAAATATTTTTATTTTCTATGTCATTACCTTATTTATCACGTTTGATTTTTTACTGATAATTCTATTTTTTAACTGGTTAATATCCCCATTTCTTCCTCTTACGCGTTCCTCTTTTTTTCTGATAAAGTGAAGTCGAAATGAAGAGAAAACTTAAAATATATATGGAAAACCAAAAAGTTTAAACAAGAAAATAAATAAACACAAATCATTGATTAATAAGGATAACTTCAGTACACTTCTCTAACCTAGTGGTGCAGGAGAAAATTCGTGCAAGGAGCAAACTTCGTTCAACACATAAAGAGAATAATGCATCATGGAGTTCCTCATTTACTTGCAGGAGGAGAGATTTGACGTAACGGATGTCACTGGTTACAAAAAACCGTCGCAACTTCGATGGCTTATTAATAATAGGAACAGAAAGTCACTTAACGGTCGACATCGTCCGATCGGTAGAGAGAGGCGGGGGGGGGGGGGGTAGAGAGAGCAGGCGAAAGAGAGATGAGGTAAGAGACAATTGAGAAGAGGTGATGAGAAAGGGAAAAAAACGAGGAGGGGTTGGGATAGAGAGAATAAATCTTGATGGCCTCTCACGTGGAGTCTGAAATGTCCTTCATGGCAGGCTTGAATTGCTATCTAGTAATATCAATTATTGGAGCTTTGGAATGTTAAAAGACAATGCACAAGAGGTTCCTTAACCAGGCTAAGTTACCCTATATGGATGTAGACAGCAGTTTTAAATGTTTCACAATGATAAAAGAAATTAGCCACGTGTTTATTCGAGTTTTTAATGTACATCCTAGTTACTATGACAACCTGCGTATATCTGCGTGAAAATTATTAACGTGCAATATTAGTGCATTCACGTGTGTTGACTTCTGATATGAAACTACAGTCATAAAAGCTCATTTTTGCGCAACGAGTAAAGAATGCGGCGGAAAAAGCCTAAAATCTTGACCGGATAAACAAAGGTATATTTATTTATTTCCTTTTAAGGGCGCTAACCAATCGGATAACTAATTCTAAAGGTTTTTGAAAGGAGTGCCGACGTAAATGAGGGTTGAAATTGTGCAGAAGTTATGTAAACCGAGTATACTAAGCAGGTACTTGAGGTTATAATAGGCGGAAGCGTGCGCATCTCTCTCGAACCTACTTTCGCGTCTCGAGGAGGGCAGACCTTAGCCGGGGATACTATTGGATATATGAGGAGATATATAGAATACACGATCACTTAAGCAGCACACACGACTACGAGGAAGACGAAGTAAGGGCCAGATCCAAAAACGTAGGTTCCTCATGGGTTAACAGAACATAACATAACATAATTACACGGATGACAAAAGCCACAAGGGCCTATGAAAGGTCATCCGCCTCCGTCAAAACCCACCCAGAAAAAGCACCATCACCAGGGGAAGAAAAAATCAAAGTCCCCCACAATATAATATAACGGATGACAAAAGCCACAAGGGCTCATCATAGGTCATCCGAGTCAAGCGGCCTCTTTTTCAAGGCACCCAAACTCCCAGGAAAACTACATCCAGAGGATTGCATCTATAAACAAGGGTATCACCAATCAAGGCTTGTCAAGAACTAAATCATGCAGCTATAGATATATACAAACTTAATGAGGAAGACCAGAAGGATGGAGGGTTCTGTATATCGGGGGCTATATGTAGGAATGGGGAGCCTAAAGGAGTTTATGGATTGAATGGTTCCCGTTGCAGATCACGAAGAAGAGAGATTGCATCAGAAAAACGTCTCAGCGCACATGAAGGTGGGCTGTAAAGTTCTGAACAAGTTAAAGAGGGTGTAGATAGATTGGTGTAGGAAAAGGAGCGATGAAATAAAATACAGAATAAAAGTAGCGAGATTGAGTTTGAGAATGGCTTCTTGCATCCTCGGATCACCGTTAGACATGAGGAAATCGATTGCACCATCCTGAGTCTTAAAAAAGACTCTTGCACTTCTTGCACAGCCCTCTCTTAGAAGCAGAGCATATTTTGAAGAAAAGAAGACCGGTGTTTGGAAATGATATCCAAGGCGTAACGCTCCAACCACGGGTCTGAGGTACATTGTATACAGAGGGGTTATAGGAAAGGGGGCGAAGAAAAAAATAAAAGTAGCGTAAGCGAGTTGCAAACAGCTTCCCGCGTTACTGGACAACTGTTGGCGAGCGTAATATCAACTGAGCCATCCTGAATCCACCCCCAAAGACTTATTTAAGCGAAGCTTTTAAAACGCTTGCTTGCACTTCTCGAGATGCTACAAGGGGTACCAGGGAATCAACCGAGAAGTGTGGTTCCGCTAGAAGAGTCATTTTGGGGGTGTTTTTTTTTTACTTTTTGATCTTTAGTGAGAGTGCTTTCTTCAAAAAGTACAAAAAGTGAGATTTTCTGAGGTTGGATGTTTTCTGTACAAGCTTGTTCTTGGAGATTATACGACTCTTCCAAAACCAAAATATTTAAAGTCGACGAGGCTTACCGTTGCAGCCATTTACTATCCTTAGCATTTTTCACATTTCCTCTTCGTTTATTTGTCATATTTATTTCATATCTGCTATATGACTTATCTTATCTATACTGAATGACGATGCTTTCGTTGGTTATACCAATTTCATTTCTTGCTTATATATTTTTCCTAATTACCTTGTGGTTCTCCGCATTCTTGTGTTTTGTCTTTCATGGATAGCATCAGTTATCTTTTCTTCTTTGGCATTTGGAAGCCAAATCGCTTCCACGAACGTTCATAACGCAGTAATTTAGAAATAAGATCTTATGACCTTTAAGACAAAAATTACCTGATTATGGAACACACCACTATGAGTGTGGCTAAATAGGGAGGATTTTAGCTAAAAAAATGTTGGAAAGGTAAATCGACACCCAGCAAAGGATTGGTTCCCACCAAAGTCAGCGCTCTGTATTTTAGCAAAATTAAGCCACATGAGAAGTGGTTAGTCACCGGATGAAGTGAGAAGTGAGATCTTCTTTGTGGAGGCTGCCTGACAATGTAGTGACTTTTGATTCCGATCCCACGCAAAAACTATAGGCAGCCTTTGGGAAAGACGTGCTTCAAAAACAGGCGCAGATATGTGGTACTAGCCCCCCTCCCCCCAAAAAATCTGGTAATAGGAGTATTACCAAATGAAGAACCCTCATAAATTCTTTATAGTTCTACGTTTCTCTCTTCTTTCTTTTGGTTTATCTGCATATTACAAAAGGCAACCTAAAGGAGGCAGGTTGAAGGCTCCGTTAGTGAGCAGCTGCAGCGACGAAAAGTACGATTTATGCTGAGTGACGCACCTTTTTCACTCCGAGGGAATGTCAGTCCGCTCAGATCTCCCCAAAGCAACAGAACCAGACGAGAAATTCGTGGCCCTAGGTTACACCCGGGTAATATATTTTTTCCTTCTCCTATCGAGATATCCTAAATTCAAAAGTTGTACCCCACGTTTTTTCCAAGTTGCTAATATGTTCCACATGCAGATGTCTATTTGGTTCGCCACCGAGTCTTTGAAGATCGGAGGAATGGTTCAGAGGAAGGTGGCTATTAAATCTAATATTCCTGGTGGAAGAATAGTGGAGATAACGCAAGGATTAAATGAATATCGAGCACAGGAATCATGAAAAACAATAAATACAAAGTAACAAGAACTATTGTACTGCTATTCATGCTAACCTGGGGTCTGGTAGCGCACAGATCAGGGCTCTAGAAACAAGATCGAAAATGGGAGCAAAAAAGCAAGCTTAAAGTATGATCAGGAATTGCGTCAAGGAAACACCCACTGCCACAACACAGAGTCAATTCAGTGACCTCAGCTGAAACCATCACAACTCCTTAAATCACGCACGCGAGAGAAAGGAGATATATAATACAGGGAAGATGGAGTATGTGTGAGAGGGAGTAAGGGAGGTTTATAGGGGGATGAAAAGAATATGTATCTTTATGAGGAAGAGAGAGGGGGAGGGGGGCTGAGCGCGCGCGAGAGAGAAGGGGGGAGTTTGTGCGTGTAAAGAGTGAGAACTGAGAGAAGGGGATGGAGTGTGTGTGAGAAAGAGGGGAAGGGAGAGTTGTAAGGGGAGAGAGGGAGAGGAATCGAGTATGTGTGTTTATTAGAACGAGAGAGAGAGAGAAAGAACGATAGACAGAGAGGAAAGAGATGCGAGGGAGTGGGAGTTTGTGCGTGTGTAAGAAAGAGAAAGGTGGGAGGACAGTTGTAGAGGGAAAGAGTATGTGTGATTATGACACATAGAAAGAGAGAGAGTGGCTATGTGTGAGAAATTGAGAGCCACACAAATACAGACACTAAGAAATAATTGAGAGGGTGTTTGTATCGAAAATAATTTGCCCCCTCTATAAATAATAATCAGCCATCTTTCCTTATTATTGTTCGAAGCTTTGAGGCTTATGTTTGGATTAAATTCCTCTTCCCATTAATCTTTCCTGACGAGCCGGAATTAACGGCTTAATAGTTTGAAAACCTTTTTCATCCTCTACGGTAGACATTTTTTGGTTCGAAGAAGTGTGGAGGCTTTAAAATTGAATTTGACCTCATTTATTGAAGCCGTTAATATAACTGTCGAACTCGAGCGAACTCGCCCATACGCTCACACACACACACACTTGAACGCGCCCATATATCTACACAAACATCCAATCGAAGGAATGTCCATCGCATTCACCCCGAGCCCCTTTCGCTTTGCAACAAAGGTGACACAAATGCTTTTAAGTGACTAATTTGGTCTTATTTCGAAGTGGCTTTGTCGGACCCCAACTCCGGCGCCTACGGTTGATAAACGCTCCTCTCATCTCCTCTATCAGCCTTGAGGTCCTTTATCTTCTCTTTTTATTTTCTAAATATCTACTCATCTACCATGTATCCTTATCTCTCTGCTATCTGCTGACTTAATCTCTCGATCCACCCAACATGGAATTTATCATTTATCTTATCCACCTTAATTATTTACTCATCTACTGGTTCCATAACTGCCCACCTACTTCTCTACTCATCTACTCATTGATATAAAGACGATTTTACTCCAAAATTACTTTATAACCCGTCATTTCTATGACAGAGTATAATAATAATAATACTAATAATAATAAAGGATAATTGATAATAATAAAGGATAATTAATAATAATAATAAATAATAATAAAACGATAAATCATTAACAAACTTCCCCTCGAGAGCATACCTCGGAAGGGAGCGAATGGGATAGTGGAGTTTTGGAAGCCTTCCCCAAGATCCCGTCTCTCTTATCAATGGGAGAGTGCTATATGTATATGTGTGTGTCCGTAACTGCAGTATTTGAGCGTATGTGTTTACCTTCAGAGATAGAAGCCGACATGAATGTAGAGAGAGAGGTGGACACGCCATTTTTTTTTTGGGGGGGGGCTTTTTTACCTTTGTCAACAATGGATAAAAAAACGGAGGTATCGGCGCAATCAAACGATGATATCGGCGCAATCCAACCATGATATCGGCGTGATCCAACGAGGAATTGTATAATACAATGTGAACAAGTTCCTCCACTAATAGCCAAAGAGTACATACAACTATTCTAGAAAAGGAAATGTGATCAACCTTGAGAACTGGATATGATGGAGGGGGAGGATAATATAAACACTCAAAAGTACAACCTTGAAACACTTTTTGGAAATGTGTTCAGTAGGACCAAGATGGTGGAAGAAGGTCTCGCTTTGTGGTGATTGTGTGTTCGTGTTCTGGGTGTAATTCCATTATGAAATTTATAGAAAGATGTTCAGAGATGGGTACAGTGGTCTGGATTTGTCTCTACTTGGTCTGGTTAATTACCTCAGATAACCTTTGATATATATATACCTTTGTGTCCGTCCGTCGTTTGGGAGAAGAGGTGCAACTTCGAGGCACACTTAAAGACATCCGAGGAGGGGAAAGGGGCTTATAGTTTTAGGCAGAACATTCCACATTCAACGAGCAGATGTCGATAAAGCACCAACACAAATGACCATCGGAAACAACAAATAAGGAGGCAGATCCGGAACGAAGAAGGTGTCATTGATATGGATAATGTCACTGAGGAAGTAAAGTAAGAGGGTGCTACGATGTTTAAGTTCGTATATGTAAGAAAGAGGACTTTGAAAGCGATTCTGGATCGAATGGGCAGCCAGAGCAGTTCCTAAAACAGGAGCACTGTGTGAGAGAAACAGCCCCAGGTGGAGAAGAACAGGGGTCGCAAAGATTTGATCAGGTTGAGAGGGTTGAATAGTTGTATTTTGTGATCCAATAAGAAGTGAGTTGAAGTAATCGAGGAGGGGAGGAGGGATAATGTATGAATGGTAATCTCGAAACTATTATGAGAAGGCAGAGAGAAGATTTGCAGACTTTAGCAACAACAGATTTAATAGAAAATTTACTATTAAAGGTTAAATCTAGATTTGTAACAATATTTGAAAATAAATCATTTAATAACTCATCAAGAGACTTGAGTACAATATGTATAGTGTAGTACAACTTTCATATGTTATCCCTTGAGATTCTGAAGGAGTAAATGTATGAATACCCCTCAAAATATTGGAATGAGATTCTTCTATGCATGTTTTGATGTCTAGAGAAATAAGAGGTGCGGTGGGTAATTTGTCTTTGTTAGCAACTCTCAATTCCCCACATGCGTGTTGTCTGGCGTCGGTTTTCTCTTTTTCCTATCATACTAGACACAGTTGTGCACCGCATGGAAAGAAAGCCATATCATGGTTGAATTCATTCCTCCAAAAATTGGCAAAAAAGCAAGCTATTGATGCTTGGAAATCACGCCTGGAGGTCCAATGCCGATGCCAAACTGAGGACGGAGCAGATGATCAGGAAAGAGTTGGATGAGGCAGGCTGTGATTAAGAGGGAACGGTGGCTCAGGAACCTCACTCTTAGAATGTGATACGAAAAGAACCTGCGAATTCGTCATGGAGATACAGGCCATTATTGGCAACGATCCCAGCAAGTCAATTATGCCCAAGGACAAGGGAGTGTCCGAGTCTCTCATCAGGCATTTAATGCGTGAGATACTATTGATACTACTCGTACAAGATGAGAAAGGGCTAGTTTCTGTCGCAGAAGATGAAAGACAGGCAGAAAGCACCTACGGTAGAGCTTGTGAACAAAATGAAACATCTCTCTCAGGCCTGGTATGCTTTGGTTGTTCTCAGGTAAGAAGAATTTCTGGCAGGACAAGGTGGTCAACCTGCAAAACAACCGCTGACTTGCCATGCTCCTAATGATGTACCGAGCGAGAGTCATGAAGAACCAATTCTCTGAAACACCATGGTGTTTAGGGTGGTCAGTAGCGAGGGCAAAATCATGCCCCCATTTATCCTCCCGGAGGGTACATCAAGTGTCTGAAGGAGTTTGTGTTGGCCTGGATCCAGGAGGTGGCCACTGAAATGCCTTAATTTTAGCAGCATAACTCTGCATCATTCCACACAAGCACCTCCAAGATAAAGCTTAGGCTTAGATTTGCCACAATGTTTACCCAATTAAACAGGAGGACGGGCGAAAAGGCCTGCAGCAGGTTCTGACGCCATCTGGAGAGCCTGGTTGTCGCTGATAGCGATTTTATTGAATAAAATGAATAGTACAGCAATCCTTCAAGTCTTTAACATGTAAATTTGATAAATATATCTTTATAAATGAACTCTGTGTTATTTTCATTTATATTGAAGTTAGGTCACTAATTACCCCCCCCCCCTTCCTCTGCAATAAGTAGACAACCAGATTTTTTAATGGATGGAAGCTCGAAAAATCTGAAATTTAGGATATAATCAGCAACAGGAAAGCTAAAAGTCGATTCCATACCCTTTGCTTTAGAGTGAAGTCTCCTCAAATACATGAAAAAGTACTTGGGATTGCTTGTTTTAGTTTCTTGCCTTTAATTGACACCCATATATTTGTTCTGTAAAGTATGCACCTAAATTTTTGGTAATTATTAGGGCTAATATCCTTTTATTTTTAAGAACAGCCCCAAACTACTCTTCTCCCCCAAATCTGATTTTTCAAGAGGACAGTCTATTTGTTGCCCCTTCTACCGACACCAAAATAATAGTTTAATTCAATGAAAATAGCTAAACATTAATTAAACCAGGGTCTGGGTTTTGTGAAAGATGTTTTTCTACTGTTTATAGAATTGGCAAGAAAAATCCATAAATTATTTCAAGAACAGCAAATACTACTTCGAACAGTTTGGTTATTATAGACGTACAGCTAGCTAGGAACGTCCGTTAACAACAAATATTATATTACTACAAAGTCAAATGATGAACACTATACTGCCTTTATGGATATAGCATAATTCGTTTGTGTTGAGTCAAAGAGTCAAACCTGTGTGGTATCTGTCAAAGTTGGGATCTTTATTATGAACAAATTAAGAAAAATACATTCTCTGCCCCAGTCAAAAATCTCCCAAAATAGAGAAGAACATCTTAATCAAACTCTTACGTGGTGCAGGATCAGCTTTGGCAACCCGATTGAAAAAGTGCGAACTATAATAAAACAGAATTACGCAAAATGTTAAAAACCAGCAATCCTAACAGCTGCGATTCTTCTACGTCATGGCCAGAGATATTTCGAACTACAATATCAGAACTTATTTTCTGTCTGAGTTATCATAAACGGCGGCTCTTTTGCGAACAAAAAGGTGGTTACAAGAAACTCTTGGGACCATTTTCACATTTTTTTTATCTATCCATTATCGGTTAAGTAAATACTTATATACTGATGTGTATACGTAGTATGAGTGTGTCTTGCTGGCACTTGTCGATATGACTACAGCTGCGATGGGTGTGTAAAAGTTCTCAATATATTAGATACGCATCATTCATTTTTTTTCTCTATTTATATAAACATATTTCAAAACCTGCTGATTCATTTATAAAATGGCTACATTTTGACCCAGTACGTCGAAACGCATGAAGTAAAAAGTAATTGATTAGCGCTCGTTAGTAAACTGTTTCAGACTGCGGAAACTAAGAGAGAACATGATGAATAAAAAGCAATGTACGACTGAATTTTATATTTCTGTACAAGGCTATTTTCAAAGCTGACAGATGAGAAGGCTCAAAAACTAGTTATGTACCCCATATTGTATCCAAAATAAAAACTCCTCCTCATTGGTTTTATTTAGTCATTTGATCAGAGAGTTCACTCAGGGTGGTTTTAGCACCGGTATTCTCACTGAAATCAGGAAATACTTTATAAGGTTTCTAGAGATGTGCCGAGTACTCGGCATCGGCACCGGCATCAGCTAGAATCGGCGAATTTGTGAGAATCGGCATCGGCGAAATTTTGCTGATTCTTTGCCGATTCTTCGTCAAAATTTAGCTTTTTATACAGTTTTGGTGGCTGAATTGGGACAACATACTTTGTGTTACTAGTTACTACAGCTTTATTAAGTAACACCTTTATTGTTTAATTCTGGTCAGATTATAGTATATGCTTTCATGGATGCTTGAACGAAAGTAGCAAGCTACAGTGATATCATTACTAAAAAGTTAAAAAAAATACTCAAACATAGGATTTTTTTTCTAATAAATGTGGTTTCAATGATTAGTATTTTGTCTTTTGAATTTTAAATCCTATATAGCGGTTCACCTACTCAGGGCCGTTTTATGGTGTTCCTTATCCATGGATATTGTCCATTTATCATGATATACTGGCCCCGTGTCAAAATGTATAAGGAAATTTAAAGAGATGAAAACAGCGGATTCGAATGGCTTCAATGCGAAACGAGATAAATTACTAACTAATAAAAAGAAAAGTGTAAATATACTAACAAAATGTTTAAAAAAACGAAGTAAAAAGTAAAAGGAAAGCAGTGAGTTGAGAAAAAATAAAAACAAAAATGCTAAAGAAAGTTAAAAAAACACTAAAATAAAAGAACTTTGGCCAATAGCCATATCAAATATCTAGTATGTAAGAAATGAGAAAAAAAGAAATAATAATAATAAGAGGGTTCAAAAATTAAAATTGAAACAAATGGCGTTCGGGAGGTGCCGTTGGAAAGGTTATACTTCAACACTCAACTAAACTATAAAAAGTAAACTAACACACCTAACATGCTGACACAAACGTCTCTCCAAAGTGATTTTCAATCAGAATTCTTGTCAGTGAATATAAAAACCTTAGGTTTAGTAACGAAATAAGGATGTAAAAAGCAATATAGGTGGCCATAGCCCTAAATACATCGGCGAAGAGACGCCTGTTTTAACCAAGAACAAAGTTAATCCCGCTACATAAGCAGTATTGACAACCCGAGACGCACAATTCGCTAATTAAAATGGGTACAGATGCTATTTTTTAATTTACGTAGTTTACGTTAGAGATTTGAAGAGGCCTAAATTTCACCTCTAAAGTTGTTAGTACGAAAAACCAAGTCAGCGAAAAGTTCCCCCTCGAGCTAACGCCAAAGTAAAAATAAAAAGCCAGACAAGTCATTTGTCTTCAAATAAGGTTGATCTCCACACGCACACCCCGCAGCAGCGATCCCTCAATCTCCTTCCACGTTAATAGCTATATATATAGAAAGGCTAAGCGAAAAGTAGGAATTCAGACAGAGTTAGCCCCAGAGAAACGTTCTCTGTTCCCACGTTCGTTATAAACCAGTTACGAAGCCGAAAAGATAACCATTTTTGAAGCCCATCTTTCCCAATAGTACCCAGAAGAGACTAGTAAAACGGTAAATCTACAAAGTTCTACCGAGCAAGGAAGACAATTTCTCGTTCTCGACGAGAGTATTATTCAACCAGAAGAAAGATTCTTTAATCTCAAGGAATACCTATCGGGAGCCGTAGATAAGGGAATCGACCGGAAACCTCAGAATTTCCACTTACGAACGCGCAACTAACCAACGCCTACCTTTTTGGCTGGAGAGAATCTACGCCAGTCAGCTGGGATCTGCCTACCATAGGCCAAAAACCACACCGAGACGGTGACGTCACGCACAACCAGCCAACCCTTGAAAAAAATAGCGGTAACTTAAACATTTTTTTAGTATTTTGTTGAATCTATCCACAGTTCGTATTGTTGGGCGATTACTGAATTCGTCAAAATGAACGGTGGCCCAAATTGATCTGGGTAGCCCGTTGTAATATTCCTTTAGTAAGCCAGTGAATTGAAATTTTTTTCGAAGATTAACATTTGTGTATTTAAGGGAGAGTAAATTAATTATTTTATGAGTCAAGCCTTATATAAATTAGCAAGTTAATTTTTTAAAACTATTTTTTTTTGTTTGGATTGATTAGTTTGTTGTAAAATAAACTATTATTTTTGGTTAATGTTTCCATCTATCGCTTAAACGAAAGTTTCGGCAATATTAGTAGTCATAATTCGAGATTCTACCTTAGTTTGTGATATTAATCCCTTGAAGCGGTAATAACTGCCTTAATCGAGTACATACGAGATGCAAGGCACCATCTTTTAACTTCGGCATCGGTCAAAAATATATATCAAACTACTACATAATAAATTAGTGTCAGGTTTTAGAGGTTTATAAACGACCCCCCCCCCCGCAAAAAAAAAATTTAGTTAGTCGTTTTGACCCTTCTTGAATAAGAACAAATTATCGCCAAATCGTCCAAGTATAGATAAACACAATAGCAAGATAAATTCGGGTTATAATTTTTGTGTGTGGCTAATTGAAGGTATTCAACCCGTCAGGGGGTGAAAAAGGAAGTTTTTTTTGTGCCGATTGCTAACATAGTTAACTTAAAGAGAGAGGTTAGGGTAGGTTAGGTTAAGCAGAGCACTAAGTGTTTAGTGGTGGTATAAGTTCCGTTCGCTTTAAGTATACCCCTTATCAATTAGTTGAAAATGTTACCACGCCCCTTTGTAGGAAACATCCCCTTCGTCAGCACCTTATGCGTTCCCCTCAGATCCACCAGAGTGCCTGGTGAATTGCATAATAGATATGAGATCACCCAGAAGAGTAAAATTTGAGTCTGGGGCGGTAAATGGTCATCCCTTGAAGCACTCTTACCTGGTCTAATGCCAAAAAATATTGATCGAAATTATTAAAAAGATTTCTTGGCCTATGAGAGAGATGAACGATGCTATGTCAAAACGTTAGTAATGCCATTATTGATTGTCGATGGGAATAAAAAAAATTGCAATGCTCAGCCTATGCGCTCTTAATACTCGTATATGTATAAATAGGATTAATCTTCGCACTGAATTAGGAATTATATATAATGTGGTGGGGATTACACTTGAAATCTAATTACTAGGATGCTTGTGTCTTAATTGCACCCGACAGAATGAATTGAATTTATTACTTGTAATACTCGAAATTATGAGCTCGGGATGTAAATTATAGTTAACGATTAAACTAGTGAAGTTAGGAGAGGAGATAATTCACTTTAACGATATCTTTGAGATCGTAAACATTTGGAGTATGACGGTGAATGTCTTCTTCTTCTGAGGATGTTCGCACTTAGCCCGATCGTTCTAGGTTACCGAATGTGGGGGGTAATCCTAGACAGGTGTCCTGATATAATGATCCTAGGCCGGATCGCGAAGGTGAGTCAAACTGTGACTCAAATCGGAATTCTTCTCCTCGAAGTATCCGTTCCAATTATTGGCACCTAGAATGGGTACCTAAAAATTATTACCTAGCTGCGTCTAGGGTAATCCGCAGAGAGAGGTCACGTGTAACCTCTGACTCTGAAGGGGGTAGGGTTCTGCGAGAAGTTTAGCACCTAAAAGGAGCTGCCAAGTGTAGGCCATGAATGGTCTTTTGCAGTTTCCTTCTTTTCTTATGTTATGTTACCCTGATGGCAACAACAAATTCCCCGAAGTTTCTTCCTTGCAACGTGCGAACTGTTTCCTTTGTGGGACTAGCTCCACATACAACGTAGGTCCAAGATCTTCTGCCCGACTCCAGGGAAAATTTCCTCTTTTATTTCCCTCAAGAGCTAAAATCGAGAAAGAGCACCAGATTCTCATAAAATTCTTATCGTCGCGCGAAAAGATCTTTCGTCTGCCACCAGGACATGCCAAACATTCACACTTCGGCGCCATCCGAGCTTTCCTCGTCTCAAGCCGCAGGTTTATGACGGCGCGGAGAAACTCGGGCCTTCGTCGGCTGGCAGGTGTCTTTTGAGGCAGACATTTTCCTGTGTGGCCGGCCGCGAATTTTGTTATCTCAAAGGCACGAAAAGGGTTAAAGGATTTCGATGCGAAAAGGCGAATTGGGAATAAGGTGGAAGGGGGGGAGGACACGCAGCTCCGTCGTTGTATTAAAATATATACTAATGCATGGAGGTATTTAGACTTCTACAGGTATATAGGCTATTCCAAATATGAAAGGAAATGAAATAAATTCTGTAAAGATCCATATTCATTTTGTATCCTAAAACCTTCCATCAAAAGCTATAAAATTCCATAAACTCAATGGCTATTGAAAAGTAAAAAAAAAAAAACCACTAAAAAATACTCCATTGCTTTGTCTATTGGCTTCCAAGTTCCAAGCTTCCAACATTCTAACAGTTGAGTAATATAGTTATGGAAGCTAATTATAAAGTATCTAAATAAATTAAGCATAATACACTAAAAACAAATATTAGGCAGAATCGGCATCGGCATCGGCATCGGTATCGGCATTGGCAAGCAAGTATAGATAAGAATCTGCATCGGAATCGTCATCTTAAAAAATTTGGAATCGGCACAACTCTAAAGGTTTCTACGTCACTGTGGTCGGCTTTCCTCTCTTTGATGATCTGATTCATCCTCTATGACCGTGTGCAGGGCCGATAATGCTAACTAGCATATCGCTCTTATACCCATAACTTAGTGACTGACTGAGAGTTGACTACACCTTTACATATTTTGAGATCAAGAATATTAATTTGGGGTTCGCTTCTTACCCCAATTTCTTTGGCTTTTGTACTTATGAAACATAGTCCCATTTTGCTAGCTTTTAAATAAAAAAAAACATTGGGCAGCTCATATTTTTTCCATTAAATTCAAAGCGAAACTAAACGAGCGCATTTGCCACGGAAAGTTTGTTAGGAAAAATGGTTAAAGAAAGTGGTGAAAATTGAGGAGGTAAAAATTTTGGAAGATATCAGTCCTTTCCCTCGGACATTGGGGGTGTGGAGATAGAATCTATACAAGAGTGTTACTAACCAACAAGGCCCGTAATTTACACTATATCGGCAACAAGGTCATGTCCCCTTGTAGCATAAACAACTTAATTTCTGTTAACTTATATTGGTTTGTGCTTTGTTTGGGGCCAACTAGAAAAGGCTTTGAGTCTGTTTCTGGAGGTTTCTTATAAATTCTTGTATCTTTTTGATTTATTTCTACTATTTTTAATGATTCGTTACCATTCATTTAATTTTCCTTTTTTTTCTTATCATTCTTTCCTTGTACGACAGGTGAGTATGCCTTCGTTGGATTACATGAATACTTTCCTAATAATATAATAATACTGCGGTCCACAAAAGTTGTAGCTCGGTGCACAATTTGTTCTTCGTCAGGCATTCATATCTCCATACACTCCAGGAGTAGAATGTAAAAAGGAAGGGGCACTCTTGCATGATTACGAATCCCGTGCCAAAGCAACTTGAACTTCAAAGTTCGCGGTTACATTATAGGTATAGCACATATACACTGGCACACACTCACTCACACACTCGCAGACACACAGATGCTTCCTCCAAATTAAAACTCTCCTAGTCATTACATATGATACCATTTCAGAAATCTACCTGAAGATGGAGAAGTTTGGTTGCAATTTCCATACATTCGAGGCATTTCACTCTATTAATGTGTGGTTTCCTCCTTCACTTTCTTTTTTTGCTGTATAAAGCCATTTATTCCATTTCAACGTGTAGCATTTGTTGCAATGTAAGATGGGTTGCCAATCTTTGGCTGGTCAGGAGGTTTCCTTTTCAATTCTCGGTAAAGAAATCGCCTGGGATCTTCCACACGTTGGCAGTGAATTATGCCCGAAATGGAACCCGACGCAGTTTCAAATAATTTACTCTCAGGGTTTTGTGAGATCTTTCTCGAATGTATTAAAACATTAGAAATTGTTGGGACAAGAATAAGAAACTCGTACTCCTGTGTTATTTTTGCGAGCAACGTGTTTAAACTCGACCGTTGCAGAGCTTTACTCATTCTGTATTGAATTCCTTATATTATATTTATTTAAATCCGACCGTAGATGTTATTTAAGTAGTTACATGATTTCAAAAACACTGCACCATTCAGTTGTCATTACTACTTGTAAGAAAGGAAGTGCGCCCCCATGTACAGGAATGGTCCGAATATCTTGTCACCCCCTCTAAATTAATTAATTTTATATTTCAGATGACCATTACATGTGTTTGATATTATTATGTTGTTCCTCTCCTGTTCTTATTACATTTCGGTAGGAGGGGGACGACAAGACTTTCGGCACACTGTAGACTGATACACTTGGTACTTGGAGGAGTGGATCGCTCTCACCGCCCCAACGCCACCAGCAATCTCAAAGTATAGTAGAGACAACTGCAATGTACGACTTATGGCATGCTGTTAGTAGTACAGTGCAGTTTTTCTTACTTGTGTAAAATAGATCGTGCCCCCACAGGTGGTTGTAAACGACCCCGTGTTCTGCGAAGCCAAAAGTGAAAGTTAAATTGACCAATTGATAAAGTTCTTTTAGGGGCTGTTAGATTGGTCTATTGGATACAGTCACTCATTTGCCACGGAGAAAGAGCGTCCTTCATGCGTGAACGATGCAGTGTATATGTGGCTACTAATTGCTATACTAATCACAGTCTCAAACTAGTGTGAGTCTACCGGAGCTTTATTCTCTGTAGATAGTTCCGTTTTACCTGGTTTGCGCCACTTTCTTTGTAACTTTTTTTCACCCTTTTGCTTGACCGGCGGCGAATATCGCTGGGGTTTTTTTAAGGGGCCCATCTGGCGACTGTCACCAAGGGCATAAGTCGTCGTAATAAAATCAGACTAGAAATAGGCTACGTTAAAGAACAGAAAAATAACACAAAAAGTAAACAAAAAACGAACCAAAATAAACTACAAAGAAGAAGAAGAAGCAAAATAAGACATGTTCTCGCGTTGGTGAGGGGCAGGCCTCCCCTCGACGCGTAAGCATGCAACGAGTACACTAGAAGACAGGTTTAATAAAATGGATGAGGCCAAACTCCTCCAAAAAGACAGTCTGGAATCAAGAATGCACGAGCCAGTCCCGAGTACTAGAGATAAGCGGTAGCGATCCAACTCATCCTGGTACCGTGACAGTTAACGTTTAGGAATATCACTCAGAATGAGTTAATTAACAAGAATGTGCAGAACAGTCTAGGGGATTACGTTTCGTCGCAGTCAGGTGTAAGGAAACTCTCCATTAAATGGCGGTGCCCCCAGTGAGTGTGCCCAATTCGAAGACACAGAAAGCGACCTGAAGCCACCGAATCATTGGGAAGTAGGTCCACGGGAAGAGTCGTGGCGCGATACGATACTACTGTAAGTTCCCATCGGCCCTCTCCCATCTTCTTTGCCAGTCAGCCGGGAGTGTTGAACTTATTCCTGCTATGTAGTCAGTATGAGGGAACGCAAAACGCTGGTCTGGTCAACCAGTCGTCGCGGACTCTTTGGCCCCTGCATTTCCTATCTCTCCAGCGACCGCGGGAAAGATAATCTCGACATCTAAGGGGCTCTCAGAAACCGTGGCATCACAGATACCACGCGAATAAGAGGGGGGGGGATTCCCATTCTCTGAGACCATTCAGCGCGTTTTGTGACTCACTTTTGATCACGATCCAATCTCCGAAAAGGGAACAGCGAGTTGTCTCTGGTATAGAGCGTTGTATTACACAAGCTCAGCGTCACGGGCCCAAGACCTACACTGACCTGTCGAAGGAGCTTCCTAGCCATAGACACAAAGAGTTTAGGGTATGACTGGCGTTGATCACAGGTGTATGCACCATCGAGATTGGCCATGAATGCGATAACAGTCGTTAGCTTCTAAGGGAGACGCCAGGCACGCGCTTACAAGGGCATAATGTAGTGTGTAATGCGCAGAGCAATCAGCATCTCACCGGCATCAAATAGAAGGCTCCCAATAGGGGACGTGCGCAAGACACCCACCGCCCAACGAAAACTGGTTTATGGATCTCGTTCTCCTTTCGCAATTCACGCTCGGCTGCGGATACGTAAAACTCGCATCTGTAGTCAAACTTTGAGCGAACACAGGAGCGATAAACAAACAAGGAGGTAGCTATATCAGCATTCTTAGTACAGAACATCACTGAACGAAGAATGTCTATGGCGAGGGTAAAAGAGAACCTAAGGACGAGAATATGGTCCTTCCAGGTGTGAGGGTGATAGAAAACAAGACCAAGGATAACTCCTTACTCCATATAAGACAAAATCTAGGTCGGGATGAAGCCATAAATGGCAAGAGAAGCGCACAGTAGTATTGGCCCAAGAAAACTGAAACCTGTTCGCCTCGGCATAGTCAGAGATGCGGTTCCTGAGGACCCTTCCCTTCGGGACGCCCACTTCCTGCCACATTGGGTCGGAGATAGTCCCCCTTCTTACTCATGCGTGGAATCCATGATTTCGTATAAATTCAGATATTAAAATTGGCATACATCACTTTCACATGTGCTTCACCACTAGTGTGAGACAGACTCTTTGGTACTTTGATGTCCGAGTTTGTAGTCAAGAAATATAACATCACAGACCATCTGTTTAGAGAAGGTGAAAAGAAATTGTATATTTCTTGAACAACAGCAAAACGTTTTCTGCATCCTAACAGCAATCTACAACAGCACGGCCGACCAGATTTAATGAATTTCCGGCACAGGGAATATATATTGCATACTTATTTGACTCTAAGATTTTTTCTGCATTCCATTGTATTTATCAGCCATATTTGCTGCATTATCATATGACTATCCTCGGCACTTACTGAAATCAACTTTGCAGTCCTTACATAGATAGTTACCCACCATACCTGCCATGCCTTCACCACTGTGATTTTTCAACTCTAGGAAAGTTAGAAAGCGTTAGACAGGTAAACCATCACTAGGACATACATATCTTACTATAACAATTAGTTGATCCACATGAGAAAGATCTTGTTAAAGTCCACAGACAAACTGAAGTAACCTGCTTTTCTCAGCTCATCTCAAATCGATTCTCTTACTCTACTAGCCATAAGTCGGATAAATTCATCTCATACTGTCTTCGGCAAATATGAAGGAGACACTGATCATTTGTTTCTATATTATTTTATGTGATTAGAAATAAATGGATCAAACTTAGCAATCAGTTATAACGAACCAAGATAGTTGTCATTATTTGGTGATTCAAAAGTTTCATTGTCTCCCCTAAAAGCTAGACTATGTTCTGTAAATTTGCATGTCACTGCAACACGCTCAAGCACATTCTTTCAATAGAGCTGTTTGCTTTTATTTTTTTGCTAGTACTGAGCCTAAGGTTGAACCACGCTTTCTAGTCAAGTATGTTCCTAAAGGTCTTCTATGGTCTTCAGAGTTTTCATGAGTTTCAATTACAATGTGATTTCGCCAGTCAGAAAATCCATCAGAAGCTAGTGCTCTAGTTGATGTTGAACAGTTTTCAGACTAAGCAATAAATGCAACCAGTTGTTGGAAAGTACACAAGCTTTCCAGATAGTATACTTCACCATTAACTTATATGTTCTGAAAAAAACCTTTTGAACAATATCTAACATAATTTTTTAATGAACGCTTAGAGTTGTAAAATAGACCATTCCAGTGCTGACAATCTGAAGGACCTTTAAGGATTCAGTATGAGAGTTCGACCTCTGATAAGACACCCCATTGCCTAGGATCACTGAGTTTCGTGAATTTTGTTGTTCGAACTGTAGATGCTGATTCTGAAATTAAGCAACGTTTATATTAGATCCAGTTCCAATATTCCCCCCAGCTGAGATTCCAGACTCTAGGGTCTCAGTATCAGACAATAGGTTGTTTTTGTTTTGGACTATGCTGATTTTCTTGGGTCTGTTGCTGAGGTAAAATATCTGTCAAATTTGGCAAATTTTTAAGTTGTTCTTCAAGCTGTTGTTTTCTTTTTCGTTTCTGGTATCCGCTATTAAATATTCGCTTCATTGTAGGGTTGTAAACAAAATAGCAAAATTAAATCTTAGAAAACAAAAGATAAATATAAAAAATAATATATGAAATATTTTATATATTATAGATAGCATAGAATAATTCGATCAAGACAGTTTCTTCCCTATCCCTATTTTTGGCTTTTTACCCTTATGTTAAAAAAAATAATAAATATATAAAAAATATAGCTATTGAAGGACATTTAATTAAAAATATTCATTAATTAATTAAATTTAATAAGCTATTGAGGTTGTTTAAACCATAATTGTCCGTCTAAATCCATTCTCTAAGAAGTTTATTAAGATTACCATTAGTCTGCAAGGGTTGATTTCATGAAAAGGGGCCACTATCTACATATATATTCTCTATCGATAAAGGTTAATTGTGGGACCCACTTACCTTCAATATAAATATTTACAACCTAGTCTGACTAATTAACTTAATCTACTTTTATTAGTCCTAAAAATATGTTTTACAGAACAGATACAAAGGTTAGGTTAGATAATAATAAGTTAGGTTATATTCTTACATAAAATGTGTATAGAGGTCAACCTTTATAAAATATATAAAGTAGCAATAGAAAGTAGTAATAAAAAGTAACAATAGATATATCACTAGGACACTCAACTTATTATTTAACCGAGTAAATATAAATTACAAGAACCAAAAACAGAAAAAGCTGGGCACTAGGAAAGAGTTATTTACACCGTAATACATCAGCTGAGACTATCACAACTCATTCCACTCTGCCTGCAGTCGGTTCTCTTTGGTAAAGACCCAAGGACAACTTATTCATTAAAAGGGACGTTTGACTTCAACGTGGTCCTCCTCGACTGGTAGAAAAAAAACTAGAAAAAAAGCACAAATTTGCAAGTCACCACAAATGCAGAAGCAAATGATAAAATGGCAAAAGCTTGGAAAGTTTCCACCAAGGGGCATCAAACCCTCTATATACACTATAATTCCATAAATCATTTATAGACTACTTAAATATAGACATCATTACTAAATATTACACATCACCTATAACTCAGCTATCTAGTCAACGCAATTATAGATGATTAATTTGCAATTTCTTTTTATTTTAAGACAACACATTGGGTAAAAAAAAAATTTAGAATTTTTTGAGGCCCCTGCATATCGTGAAGCACTAAGCTGAAGCGTACTTAGCTTGTAACTAAATCTGACACTGCTTAAAATGCTAAGTTACTGCCCTAAAATAGTTGGTTGTCTCAAATATAGAGGTAATAAAATTACGCTGCCCAGATCATTTTGACCACCATATTTTAAGAATAAAATGCTATTTTTTCACGTAACTTGCAGTTTCATCCATCCTTAACAAGTAAAATGTACAACCTATAGCCATGTTTAGTTTATATCTGTAATTTATCTTGCATAACTTCCCATCATTTGCTTTAAAGCTACTGTAAGTTTCGTGAAAAAAAAACCTAAGTTATGGAATCATTTCGAACGGTAACCTATGCGTAATCGTGATAAAAAGGTTTAGGTATGTCCCTGGATTGTGAGGTTTATCAGAGGAACATGTTTTCATTGAGAGAGTATAGTGCGGATAGTGGTGATTAATACACAAGACGACACTTCATTTGTTACTCGGCTCGGAGTGAATTGGTGAAGGCGTGTTCATGAAACCTCAGAGTTTGATATGCAAATCATGCTCAGCTGGCTGTGCTTGATTTTCATAAGGTAGGAGAAATGGTTAAAAATATTGATTTTTTTACCTTCTGAAACAGGGGTAATGTTTCGATATATATATATATATATATATATATATATATATATATATATATATATATATATATATATATATATATCATTTAAGAACAAATTCAAGTTCTAACTTGCGAATGCAGCTTTGAATATCTGGTTGGAGATGAAAAATCAGTCTAGGAACCTGCATTTTATTTGAACTTAATTACAAACTGAGAATTAATTTGCCCGTGAGCTTTTGCCTTCCTCCAGGCATATTCAAGCAAAGTCTTCTTTGTTCTTGCAGCGGTTGGGTTGTTTCGTTTTCCATTGGGAGTTACCTCCTTTATGGTGCAGCGGTTGAGCGATGAGCGAGGGTAGCGAATAATGAAACTTGGGATTGGGGATTGTGTTTGGGGATTAGGATGATCTAAGTGGTAAATGTTTGGGTAAAGTAGGAGAAATGGTTAAAAAATATTGTGTAATACTATATATATATATATATAAGTTGCAATGAATGAGAGGGATTAAGATGAGGATGAGGATGATAATGATGATGGTGATGCTGATGAATGATTGTGCCATGTTGCATGCCAAAAGCTGTTATTTTTCCTTTCATTTTTACGTTACGTTTGATGATATTTTGATTTTATTTTTTTTAGCATTTGAGCCTTTGTTTTTTTTGTGTTTTACCATTAGACCTCTTTTTTATATCTGAGTATTCAATAATTTTTCTCTATATTTGGTTTTATTTGTGTGTCCTTGGGTGCCTTTGATTTTTGACGTTCGCTTTATTCAATTTTTTTTATTATTTTGGGATCTTCTCTTTGTTTCTTTTAAACGTTTTCTTGAAGTTTAACGTTCTTTTTTTTTCCTTAGTTAGTATTCTACTATTTATAACTTCTTTCAGGAAAGGTTTCTCCTATTTTGCCCCTTATTTTCTGGGTGCGTTCTTATATGGCTTGATTCATCACTTTCGAATTGGTACTTAGGTGAAGTTCTCGAGACGAGATTCTTTTAGATCTCGATCTTTTGTTATAAATCGAGTCGCTTGTTTTGGGACTTTGCATCTCAGTCGTTTTGGTTTTAGGTAACATGTGAATTGGTTCTCGTCAGATTCTCAGGATGGCAAATGAAATGGTTTTCCTATTGCCATAGATCGATCCTTCTAGTTTAGATGTGTAGCAAGTACAGATTACATGATGAACCTATGGCTTGTATTGGTTTGCAATGGGAGTTCCGAAGTACTTTTTACATGCGACATAATATTCGTTATGCTGCAAAATAACAGATTTGACATGCTCTGGGCCAACATAATGCCCACAAACATAACAAAAGCAATAAACTGGTATCTTGCAGTATCTAGGTGCAATCACTATACGATCTGAAACATTACACCACTAAAATTAATACAATATATTCAATGGAAACAAATGTGTAACGAGCAGAAAATATTATACATGAGAGAAATTGATTCCTGATAAAACTGACAAAATAGTAGTGTTATAATGAAAAGAAACAAATTAAGTGATTTTTTTTGTTGCGTAGTGCACAAAGAAACGTTTTGGCTTCTTAAAGTTTCAAACAAATTTGGGTATGTGTATTTTTGTATGTATTACTTGTGTTCAGGTTCATTTTATAAGGGAATAATGTATTTGTACATTAATTTAAAATATGGAAAATATTCAATCTAAACCTCAACAGATCATCAAATCAAACCGATTCTTTTATATCATCGCCAATAATCAAATTGAATCCCTGATATGTAAGATGTATCAATCAGAATCTGTGTTGTGGTAATATGAATCTATTAAGGTGCGTGTGTCAATGTGCTTGTGTTAAAGTGTGAGCATATTGTTCATATTAATATGTGCGTGAAAACATGTGTTTGTGTTAAAGTGTGCAGATATTGTACATATTAACATGTGTGTATCGCTGTTTGTACATTGTTTATACATTAATATGCATATAATATAATTCAATATGTGCTGGTATGTGATTTTTGCGTGATGGTGAATGAATAAAAGGTAGAAGTATCTGTGTTGTAGGTGAGCGAACGCGTGTTTGTCGTGTTAATGATTTCCGTCGCCCCTCATTCATTCCCGACTCGCTGCCTGACTACTACTTTGAAGTTTCACTATAACAGGAAGCGATTATTATTATCATCCTTATTATTAGCGTTTTATAATGATTTATTCCAACAACGGCTGACTTTAGAAGGGGGGAGATGGGAAGGGGACGCCCTCTTGGGGGGACGGGAGAGCGAAGAGCGATGCGCTCTGTTTATAAGGTCTCCGGAGCGCCGTGAATGGCGTGTTTTTGTTCAGCTTTAAAGCGATACTTCCGTTGCCTTTGTAGTCTTAGTTTGATGAAACACGCCTGGGTATTGAGGACTATTTGGGAGTGTAGAGGTATTTGAGGTTTAATAGGAAGAATTATGCTGGTTAATAGTTGCAGAGAAATTTGTATAGGAAGATAAAGGTATAGATGAGGGATAGTTGTGGTTCCTGAGGCTAGAGTGATTTTTTCATTAATGAACTCATGCAGGAAACATCGATTCGCATAGTGGCGAATTTAAAGCTCACAGAGTAGGGTTTGTAGTGGGATGGGAACTCACTTTTAGTTAGGGCAAATTGGCTGTAGCTTTTATGTGTTGCAATGACACACAGCTCGAATTCCAACCTGTGGAACCCAACAGGGAAATATTTAACCAGCGAAAAGTGACTAGAGAGAGCAGAGAGAATACCAAACAAACCAATAGGGTAGAAAATGGACAAATGAAAGTACGGTGAAAAGGAGTGCAATATCATCAATGACCCAAATAGTGCTCGAATCGAGAGAGGCACTTTGCCATTTCTTTTGTTTTTGTTTTTCATAATTGAATTATACATAATCGTTTAGTTTATATTTGTGACTCCTTTGAATTTTATCCTCTAAACGAGATTGGATACAAGGTGTCCCAAAAGTTAAGATACCCAGGGAAAAATAAAAGGCCTCATAGCCTCTAGGTCAACTCTTCTCGTCAAAAATAAGTCGCCAGGGTATATGAATATCGCAACCGGATCCTAGCAAGGAAATTGGTGTTTAAAATGTTGAAACTAGTAGATATGTATACCTTTGGGACACCCCTTAATATTATCCTGAGCTCAAAAGTAAATATAATTTATTAGTGGATTTCATCGCCAATCTGCGCTCGTTTTGGGGCTTTTTAATTATATTTCAAGACCTACTTTTTAACGTGTAATCCAAAGCACGTTTATCTACGGCATATGGTAGCCATCGGGAACTAGACCTGATTATGTACTCCATCCGAGCATGTGGTTAAAATTCACTAAAATCAGAGTATGAAATTTTTAGTTTAATTAATGCATTTTACAATTGATGTCACGTTTTGTACTCCACTACTACACGTTCTAAATCGATTTATTCTACGTATCAACAATTTAAATTTGCATAAGTATTTAACTCAATATGTAATATGATTGGCATGGATAAAAATCTGATTGAAAGATCTTTTTTTTCTTTTTTCTCTTTATTGTTATTCTTAGCCACTTGATTTAACTTCAGTTATTAACTCCATTGAGCTAAAAGTATCACTATAGGAACGACCAAGGACTGAACCGTGGTATCAGGGGAAAATACACACGTCTAAACTTCGACAGATATCAGATCAAAGCGATAATTTTATATCAACGACGAGAACCAAATTGAAGTTTACGGAACGTCTCATGATGTAAGATCTTTTGGTCATTGATTTCCACAAAAGGAGGTTGGCGGCATTCATTAATGCCAGAAAAATACCACCACACACCCATTTTGTGCCCCATTAAAAACATAGTACTCATCTCCTTAAGACACTATTAAATATCATTTATTAAATCAAGAGATTCAAAAGCTGGCTCCAACAAAACCTAATGACCATCTTGCCTTCGAAATCCTCTGCTACCATGTTTGCAAACCCCAAAATGTAGTACACAAAACACCTCTGGTTTATCCTATAAAACATCCATTCCCCTTAAACAAACCGGTTGCCTACTCGGCATCTCACTGGATAGAGAACTTTCCGCCAAGATACAATCAGACCTGCGACGAGTATTAACCCAAGTCTTCTTCACCATAAACAAATTGCCGTTTCTTTTGTATTTGTTTTTTCTCACCATAATTAAATTGAATTGCATTCCTCGGTGGTGTAGATAGTGTATTTTTCACTCCATTCAATTTTATCTCCGATTTTCATTCTTTTTTGTAAGTCACTCCTTCGCTACTAAAATACTAACCGTTCTAGTGATGTCTATTTTGTATGTAGATGAAATTTATACGGTAATTTTTGCTGTATTCCTGAGATTCTTAATTTCTAGAGTCTAAGAATTATAAGCAAATGTCCCATTACACCATATTTGCATTGTTGAGAGCCTAAATAGTTATTGATATCTATTAATTTTATCGTTGGTAGATTCCATAATTAATAAAACTAGTCAAATTTGGGTAATATGGAATAATAATCTCGCAATTTTAACCACATTACTTACCTATGTTACCCGTCGCGTGATTGTCTTGACAGCATTTTATTTATTTATGAGATGTTTGGCCACGCTAGGATCCATCCTTCATGCAGCCTCGATCCCCAGATGTCCACCACTACGTGGATCTGCAGTTTTGGACTCAGTTGTACTTGTGTCGGGCAATTTGTGAATATGTGTTGAAGTGTCTGGTTCATAGTGAGCATATGTCTGTGTTGTTTATTCTAGTGAGATATTTGTAAGTGTTTAATTTTAGGTAGTGATCACACCAGGGCCCTTCAGGGCGACTAGAGTGTGGCGTGGGGGGGGGGGATGTTATTTCTGGGTCCATATCAGATGCAATGGATTTGAGGAGCTCGTTTGTTAGACCCAAAGAATGGATGCTATGCTGTGTTATGTGCGTGGATATTTTTGTGGGTAATGGTTGCCTGGTAACAGAGAAATCGGATTTCATGAAGCATCTCTGTGTATGTGCTGGGAGTTTTACGGACGTTTCGTGGGGTATGGTAGGGATGATTACATGTAATGGCATGGGTGCTTTGGGTTTCATAGTGCTCTTGAGGAATTGCATTCCTCGGTGGTGTAGATAGTGTATTATGAACAAGACATTTGTTTCACTGTAAGTGGTTCATTATGGTACTTACTACTTGTGAAATATGTGGTTAAGCTTGTTTTCCGTTTTCTTATAATAGATTCTATCAATGGTAGAAATAATAGATCTCGAGGAGGCAATTGATATATATTCAGGCAAGAATTCCTGAATCGAAACCCCCTAGCATCACACTCCTAACGATGCAGATAAAGTGCACTGAATTATTTGTGTATGAAAGTAAAGATATTAGTTTTTTTTTAATTAGTTTAATATATATTTAGTCCAAAATCTATTTGGTTTAAAGTCTTAGACTCTAGAAATTAACAAACTCAAATAATACAACAAAAATAACTGTAGTGTTTTCACCTACATACAAAAAGGACATCTCTAGATGAGTTAGTATTTAAATAGCGAAAGAGTGACAAGAAAGGATAAAATACAAAGGAGGCAGACAAATATTACCGTAAAGATTATATAAACAATTGGATTTTAAAAGACAAAACCTCAAAAACCTGACACTTTGTTTATGGTGATGATTATAGTCTTTTAACTTGCAGCGAAGCGCCAGGTCAAGGCGTCGCTTCTTTTTTTTAAAGGAGAAAAAGTTCAATTTTACCCCTTTAAAGCCATGAAATGACCCATATGACCATGGGAAATATGGTTATTCACCATAGAGATTTCAAATCTACAATCGAATTTGGCGCTGGGTGGCGCCATCTAGTGGCAGAAGCCTCATTTAGCCATTCAAAGGCACTCCTAAGTGATTTGAACCATGGGAAACCATCAATGCAATAACCATTTATCATCTTATCACCAAACGCCGCAGGTCATTGGAGGGACTTTCCATCTTGTTAATAATCATCACTTGTCCTATTGTGTCGTTGTAGAACATTCTTTAACGACAATTATAAATGGAAACTCCAATGGGTTTATTGTAAATGATAACCAACCTAACTTCTTCGTTATGTCACTCCTTTGAACGGTATTTATGTCACTTCTTTGTTTTGCCATTCTTCCAGCATGTCACTTCTGTAAAAGATCTACTTACAAACTACAGATACGAATAAGTAGCTCAAGCGGCATGAATTTAGTGGGCTTAAAAACACCTATGGATTTAGTAAGTTCGTTTGGGTTCCAGAGAGGGACGCTCTCGCCCCGACCTTTCCCTCTGCGCAGCATATCTCGTTATATGATAAAGGAGTGTCTGGAATCAAATTTTAAGTTGTCTTTTCGGTAAAGGAAACATCGTTGCCTTCGATGACTCGTCTTAAACTGAATAAATTTGCGGGATCTAAATGGAATATCTGAAACCAAAATGCATATGCCAAATATATACATGGAAAATCTTTGCCTCTCTCACTCCATATGAATATGAGAAAATTCGACTTTAATCCTCTCTCCCTCTTTCTTTCTTTCTCTTTCGCTCTCTCTCTCTCTCTCTCTCACATGCATACACCAGTTTCAAATATACACAGACTTCTAAAGAGGAATCACCCTCTCCTCGAAATAATCAAGGGAGGGACGAGGGCTGCTCTAACGCTCCTAGGAGCTTGTTTGTGATTGGTTCAATCCCAAGGGATTCTACTCCTTTCCAGCCAATGATTGCCAATGTAACAAATCCAGGTCCTTAGAGAGATGGCCAAAATGACATTGTTTGTGAATTTGACTTAAGTTTCCCGCAAATTCGATCTAACTGTCCTGTGCGTGTGAACGCATACATATGTACATATTAACACGTGTGTACACACTCCAAAAAATAAACTTGGGATGATCACAGAGATTTTTAAGTTTAAAGTTTGGAAAGGGACCCGTGAAATGTGATGAGACAACTCAATTAAAGCACACCGCAAAGCGATCGCTATCAACAGTTGAAAGATGCGGAGAACGCATGTTTAAGTGTGTGTGGATGACTGGTAGGTGGGCAAAGGCGGTAAATGCAGCGTCAGGGAGAGAGAGAGAGAGAAGGATAGAGAGATAAAGAGAAATACTGCTCCTGTATGACTGCTATGATTACGCCATTTAAACCCATCGGCGGCATCTTCAAAGCAAAAGTTATTTTCTTCATTACTTTGTATACAAAATGACCATAAGGAAGGAAAAGACCCTCAAGATCTACATATTTAACTTTTACGAACTAATATATATATATATATATATATATATATATATATATATATATATATATATATATATATATATATATATATATATATATATATATATGTGTATATATATATATATATATATATATATATATATATATATATATATATATGTATATATATATATATATATATATATATATATATATATATATATATATGGTGGGGGCAGAAAGGTTGTCCTGATTTCAAAGGTTAATAAAAACCAAACATATGAAGATACAAGAACAAACTTCGCATCTCTATGAAGTATATTAATTGTCATTTATTTTTGTTTCAGGTAGAACCCACCATGGCCTGGAGTGGAGAGTATCGTGCATTTGTTTTAGAAGAGTTTCGTAAGTCCGTTGCAACGACGCAACGTTCCTTGCGAAGACACTGCGCTTCGTCGTCATGATCCCGGCCCGGATGGAATAACAATTCGTCGGTGGGTTTCGAACTTTAGACAAATATCATCGGCTTTAAAGAAGAAAGGTCCTGACCATCCTTCGACCGCTACAGGGCCAGAAAATATTGCAGCTGTGACATCTTCAATACAGCAGTCTCCCAGACGTTCCGCACGAAAACACGCATCTGCCTTACACATGTACATTCGAAGTGTTCGCAGAATCTTACACAGGTCTCGTCTTGAAATCTTGATATATATATATATATATATATATATATATATATATATATATATATATATATATATATATATATATATATATACTGTCACTGTCATGTGGAGACAGTAATACCCATAGTTACATTTCCTTCTCGGGTAATCCTCGCTGCTGTTTTGTATAGTTCTGTTTTTGAGTTTGGACAATAACATGGTCATCTCTCTTTGAGGTTTTCCTAGGCTTACCAGTAGAAATTCCACTGATCTATGCGCCTCTGGTATCGCTACATGATACAATATTACGTAGGACACTTATGGGTAGTTAATCCTTTCAGGTACGAGTATGTCTCTGATGGAGAGATATTCTTCTTGACGTAGCTAGGCAACTAGCTCCTGATATAGGCAGATTTTGGGGTGACTTAGGTATGTTTGCTGCTATGAATTCATGCAAGTAAGTTACTACCCAAAATTAGTTAATGTCTTATAGATAGAAATAATAGAATTAGGATGTGTCTTTTATTTTGACTACCATATTTTAGGAATAAAAATGCTTTTTTGAACATAACTTGTAGTTTCATCTATCCTAACATGTGCATGGGTTATACCCATGCTTAGTTTATATATGTAATTTAACATGCATTAATTACCATTATTTGGATTTGGTTTGAAGCTACTTTATTATTTGTGATGGAAACCTAAGTGTCCGCATTATTATGGCCGCTACTATATTAATATATATATATATATATATATATATATATATATATATATATATATATATATATATATATATATATATATATATATATATATATATATATATTATTATTAAGGGTCAGTAAGAACGAGTGTATTTAAATATTTATTATAGAAGTTTAACAAAATGTTGAGATAATATATTATAACAATAACTAGATATATTTAATATCTATCTTTCGTGAAAATTTCAAGTGAATGAAATAAATATTTCGTAAGTTATGAGGAAATAAACAAACTATCTTCTAAGGTGCAGCGGCCCAAAATTAAGGGTCACTTAGCAAAATAATGTTAAATCGAACAAGAAAAAACAGAAACCCTTACTATTAATATTTCGTGAAATTATTCAAAAATTTTCTACATTATATATAGTATTTCTACGCGAACATAAGTAATAATTATGTTCGAGTAGAAATACTATATACTCGTATGATGAAGCAATTTTGGAATAATTCCATTTCTTTTCATTCCCTGAAGATGACCTAATATGGTCTAAAGACGTCTAGGAATAAAGAATGTCATTCGCGGATGTTTTTCTCGCCTCGAAGGCCCATTAAAAACTTGTAAGAAATATTAAGAAAATACCAGTTAAAATTAATAACGCTGCCCACAGCTGTGGACTTCAATAGAACCTGCTTATATATATATATATATATATATATATATATATATATATATATATATATATATATATATTATATATATATATATATATACAAACAAATAAGAGGGTATTCAAAAAGTTCATAGAGAACGAATATTATAAGTAAATGGGATATCCCAGTGAAAAATCTAATTAAACTGTTTTAAACTCCTACCTATTTGGTCATTGTCATGTAGAGGGAAATAACTGCTTCATTTTTATTGAGCCAGTAGCTCTTTAAATTTGGACTCCACAGTGATAAAGTGAATTCCATCAAAGTTGAAGCAACGGCAAACATCAAATTTCTGGTGAAGCTTGGTTGGCGCAAGAATGGGATTATTGATATATTAATAAAAGTTTATGAAACAGTGCCCCCACGGAAGACTATTCTTTATAAAAGGATAAATCGGTCGGCAGATGAAAGATAGAGGTTGAAGAAGATATTCGCGGTGGCAAACCATCAACTTCAGTAAGGTAAGAAAAATCAATCGTCGGTTAACAGTGGAAATGTGAGCAGGTACATTGACCATATCAGCAGGTTCAGTTTATTCCATCTTGACTGAAATACTGAAACTCAAAAAGCCATCTGTTCTATGGATGCCAAAATTATTCGCAAGGATCATTTTTGAGAAGAGGACCAATCTTTTCCTGCTAATTATGAACAAATGGGATCAAGATCGCCAGGATATTTACAAAGAACTCTAACTAGAAATGACACTTGGGTTTACAATATGATCCAGAAACAAAGATCAGTCTAAAGATTGGTTAAGAAGAGGTGGAAGATGAGCCATCGAAGCAAACTCTGAATGATCAAAGGACCAAATGTGTGATACTTGGGTGTTTTTCTGCAAGGGCGAAGAACCATCAATGGTACCTATTATCAAACAGTTTTGAGAAGACTCTACAAGGGTATAGCGGAGAAACGCCATTAAAGACTTCGCAGAATTGTCGTCGTCATCACGATAACGCAAACGCTCATTCCCGCTTCCTCGTCAAAGTTAATTATGTGAGGATTTCGTCGGGAGTTCTTCCTCCCTACCCCCGCATATGGTCTTGACCTAGCCCCTGCGATTCTTTCTTCTGTTCATGTTTAAAGAGTTTTAAATTAGTTTAATACACAGTCCTCAGTTATATAAATATATATATATATATATATATATATATATATATATATATATATATATATATATATATATATATATATATATATATATATATATATATATATATATATATATATATATATATATGTATATATATGTTTTGCCACTCGCAAACAGATTGGAAATATCACCGAAAGTGTAATGATAAATTACACTTTAAAGCAGCTAAATTTAACCCTCATTTACTCTACTAAATTATCACATGTTCGTCTTTTCTCTCCTTCTTACATAAACGCACATGGAGCTTTGTCGGACCAAAGAGTAAAAGAAATCTTTAGAAGTTTGCCGCCCAATAAAGTCGACAATTAATGGAATAATTGCCTCAAAACATCTTTACTGACTCGAATCACTTCAGGTAGTATCCGACTCAGAATGAAGTTTTCCTCCCCCTCCCTTTGAGCCTATAGTTGGCCAATGGGGCGGAATTCGCGTATTATTTAGTGGTGGAATTCAGATAAAAGCTTAAAAGGGGCACTTCTGGGGCTCCTCTGGCTAAATTAACTCCGTTCATCGTCCCTCTATTTAATCTGATGCGGAATACAGGGGTTAGACATTTCATCACTCGCCCTGTAGACGTGTACGTTAGAATATTACATTCCGCTATGTAGTTTATTTATATATCCATGTAAGTGGTCAAAGACATGTATCCATATCTGAAATTTTCATAGCATTTATTGAATTATAGGGTTAAAAGGTGCGCGTAGGTTAATACTCCTGAATTTCCTATATTTTGGGGGTTATGTAATCCAATGGGGAAAAGGGGGTTTATTTTGGTACAGCTTTCTATTCTCACCTCAAAATTTCGGGGTGAAGTCAGTCCCATTCTCACCCTTGTTTCAAAGTATAAAGCTCCCTTCATAGATTTATATACATATTTATACATTTAGTCAAATGATTTAAAATTTATCATATTATTCATAAATATTTAATAAAATTGTGTATTTTGCTAATATGTTTGAATATTTTGTCAATATGTTTGAATTACTTATTATTTTAATTAAAGCCGTGAAATTAATAAATTGATGTTTTCTAAAATCAAAATTTAACCAATAGTTCTCTTTTCAACTTAAATTTATAACTGTTCTGTATTTAATACCGTTCTAAATAAGTAATAGAACTAAAACTAAAGAAATTACAGAATCACAGAGAGCACAATTCCAAGTTCTCCGTAGCCAGGGAAGAGAAGCCGCAGAAAACGTCCTCCAACACTTAGAGAACACATCTATCTTTCGAGCTCTACTACAAAATCGCAGAAACAAATGTCTAGGATGGGCCAAAGATCACAAAAAATGGACACGAATCCAAAGTTATCTGGTGAGATTAACATAATTATCAGGTATGTAAGAAAGACTAGTGTTTAATTTTTTATATGTAATTGGTGAAATTCCATTTCAATCTACATTTGTGAAGAAAATTATTTAAAAAATTAACATTTTATAATAACTTTTCAAATTTTTAGCACTTCTGGGGCTACCTTTATGAGACAAAAAGATGGAGAGGCAATTCCTCCTGCTTTTGTGGTACCATCTGTGAAACATAGAGATGGTACTATCATGGTATGGAGATGCATGCTTAATCATGGCTAGGAGAGATGTTCTTATGCCAGAGAAGAATAAACCACACAACTTATACAACCAGTTTGTCACGCGTTTTAGAGCCATCTATCCAGATATTGCATCCCACACCACCAAGAAAAACTCTATTTTAGCAAGACAGTATCCCATGCAATCCCTCCATCTAACCACACCAAGAATTGGTTTTGAGAAATGGAGATCACCTGTATGGAGTGGCTACTACAGACGCCAGATTTAAATCAAATAAAATACTTGTGGGGAAGGGTTGGAAAAGCGATAAGAGGTAAAACAACTACAATTGAAAACGAACTGCATGAAAAATTACAAGCTGACTTGGGAAAGACAGCGTCAGAAAATTTAAAAAAATTTGGTAAAATCAATGACACAAATAATTATAGCTATAATTAAATCAAAAGGGGGTGCAACTATGTATTACAAAATAAATACATGAATATACATATAATATATATGTATATATACTTAATTCATTAAAAACGAATGTCCACTTTCATTATATGAATGAATCCATAGGGTGCTTTATACTTTTGACCAAATGTGTAAGTGCATATATTATCACACATATAGCATATCCAAATACCGCTCTCTCTTCCATCTTGCATATCTCCGCACACACAGCCCATCACTCTTCCATGTATAGAACCCAATCAAAGAGGGTTTTTTTATATTCATACTCACTAGTTGGTGATAAAACGCAGAATTACCGCTCCACCGACACCTTTACCACAACCAGGGACGTCACCTGATGCTTGCGGGTTTGTCAGTGATTGTCATTCATATCTAGTCGGAGGAACTCATTCTCAATCTAAAGGGTCGGGTATCACAATTAACTCTGTTATGTTCGAGTATTACATACACTTACATATGTAGTTTATACATACACACTTGTAGTCTATTAAAGGAGTGTAGGCATATCTAAAGTGGGTTTTTTTATTCAAAAAGTAAAGAAAAGGGATGGGTGATTTCACTGATGTGCATCATTTCAAATGTTAAGGATATCTTTGTTGTTCTCACGCGGATTCCCTAAATGGTATCCATTATTTTCTCTCAGATTAATTTTTTGAAATAAAACACTAGAAATGTTCATTGACTGTTTTATTGGTATTAAGTGATTCATATATTGTCAAAAGTAAGTTGCTATAAACAGAATTAAGCTTGTTATAGATCTCAAGATGGGTACAAAACACTATATAGGATAAGCAGGGATAAATGACCTCTTCAGGGAATTCCGCTTTAGGCATCAGCAGTTGTGGGCTAGAAACTTGACCTCCCATCGGCCTTGTTAACAGTCCTTCATCACGCGAATTTCCTTGTGAAAACGCATCTCGCTTTGTTCTTCACTTGTGTCGACAATTCTTTAAAAAATAATCCAGAGGAGATTTAAGGAATTGAATTGACAGTGACATACGTGCACCCAGTCGGCAGAAAATCTTTATCAGCTGATCGGCAGTTTTCTGATACTGTTGACCCTGGTATTTTCCCAGGAAATTCGCAGTGATTTCAGAGCCACCAAAGCGGAAAATTCTGTGAGATTCAAGGCTTTATCGAAGTGAGTGTCCTTGATGAGGACCATCAAATATTCCCGCCTTCAGTTTCGCCCTGCCTTCTCTTGGAGACGTTTTTAGTAGACAAGCAAATCTTCCACCCTCTTTGGCCAGCACCTTCGCGAGGTTCGTCATGAGACCGAGTTTGATGTGCAGTGGTGAGAGAGGAATCATGCGTAGTTCGCCCAAGGTTGTAATCATTGTCTAGAAGGCCAATCTCGTGGGACATAATGCTGATCATCTACTCGACTGTCGCACATGTACATTGAGCTTCTCCCCCACAATTTCAAGCTATTTAGCTTCTTTCGCTTAAGTTGAAGCTATTGAGCTTCTTTTCTTTATGCTTAAGGTATTGAGTTTCATTATTTTAAGATTAGCCTACTGAGCTTATCTCTTTTAATTTTCTACTATTAGGGCTTCTCTACCTTAAGTTTGGGCTATTGAGCTTCTTTCTCTTAAGTTCAGACTACTGAGCTTCACTCTCTTAAGTTTCGGCTAACATGTTTCTCTACCGCAGGTTTACGCTAAGAGTCTCTTTCCCTTAAGTTTAGGCTATTGAGCTTCTCTCACTTAAGTTTAGACCATTAAGCGTCTCTCACTTAGGTTTAAGCTATTTTGCTTCTCTACCTTAAGTTTTGGCTATTGAGTTTCTTTCCTTTATTTTTAAGTGTGTGGCAGGAATGTAGATTCCCATAGGTTTCCATTATTTAGAAGCCACGCCGCGCACACGAGCGTCTGTGGCGAGCAGTCGCTGATCCCCTCCACAGAGTGTCGCGGCTCTGTGTCGAAGATCCGTACACACGAACGACTATGGCGGAGCCACGGCCACTTACTGCCTGGCAGTCACATATCTAACGTTGAGTAGTTTACACGTGACACATTTTACTATACCATGGCTACACTCAATCTAGATAGATTTATTATTGAAATTGAAGACCGACCAGCGATATGGGACGTACGCTGCAATGACTACAGCAATAAAAGTGCAAAAGCCAAGGCATGGGAGGAGGTGTGTGACATCTTCGTGTCCAGCTTCGGAGAGATGGATTCTTCAGGAAAAAACAAATCAGGTATGTTTCTGTATTATAGTTACAATAAAGTCCATATGCGGCTCCGCTACATTTATGCATTGAACACTATGAACGATAATGCATCTCGAATACATATTTTACACAAAGAAAAAAACACATTGGATAAGAAATTAAAACTAAGTCCTATTAGGCTGTTTACATTTAACTTGTCACTCTACCTACACTTTGTGTCTAATTAGTCTTTCTTGCCAAGACACTGATGATCCTTCTTCACTGAAAAACTATTCTGTAAACTTATCTCTTATTGTTAGAGCTGATCGAGGGCCTCCTCATTGTATTGCACAGTTACCATGATACAGACCTACAACATTCAGTGTGTTTTCAAACTCTACACCATCCATTTCTCTTACAAAGTTATGCAAAGTGCAACATGCCCTGATAAGATTTTCAGCATTCTCAACCTTTACATCTAGTGGTCTGTGGAATATGCGCCAATTATTTGTCAGAATGCCAAAAACACTTTCTATGTATCGCCTTGCTCTTGATAGGCGATACATAGTTAAAGATTTTCTTCTTGTGTAAGATATTTTTGCCCCCATATGGTCGTAGCATGTGAGTAGAGAGACCAAAGGCCTCGTCATAACCAAAGACGAAGGGAAGTGGGTCTCCATCGGTTGACACTGGTTTTTCACTTGGGCTGCTCAATGTATTTTGCTGCATTTTTTGGTAGAGGTTACTATTTTTGTAGATTGAGGAGTTTGATGCTTTACCATAGGAACCAATATCCACATAAGTAAACCTGTAATTTGTATCACAGAGAGCCAGCAACACCATTGAAAAAACCTCTTGTGACAAAAGTATGTAGAACCACTGCGGGTTGGTTGAATGAACCTCCCATGCTTTCCATCAAATGCTCCTATGAAGGTGGGAAACTGTGCATAAGAGTGAAAGCCTTGTTCAATCTTGAGCTATTCTCCCGTTATCAGTTCTGGAAAACATAGCTCATGTAGATGCTGCCTTATTTTTTCACAGACATCATAGACGATGCCTCTAGCGGTGGCACTTCCACATTGGAGAGTGTAATGCAAATCAGCGAAAGAACAAAATAAATAACATGCATTTAATTTCATACTTTGCTACATTACGGCCAAGTGTATGTGCAAAAAAAGACACATTAATCATTTTGAGTACTGCTTATAATAATATAATAATATTAATAGAAATATTTTTATTATTTCTGAAATTAACCTGGCCACATGTATGTGCAAAAATACACATTAGACATTTTGAGTACTGCTTATTATAATAACTAATAATAATATCATTATTATTATTATTGCCATTATTACAGATCTACAACGGAAGTGGAAGAGTTTGAGAGACTCCTTTAGAAGAGAATTGGCAACAATCAATAAAGAAAAGTCGGGATCTGACCGAGAAAGTGGGAGAAAGGAGTATATCTCCTTCAAACAGCTTTCTTTTCTTCTTCAAATTTGCAAAACAAGGCCACATGAAGATGAAGGTGCAGATGATCCAACTGACGGGAGAAATGGAGAGAAAGAGTCTCAGCCACTGTATCCTTCCACTCATCAAATGAAGAGGAAGAAATCAGTACATTCAGATGAGCAAGTTTTTTTTCAAGCTTTAGCAAAGAAAGCAAATGCGCCAGATGACCCTGATAAACAATTCCTGTGCTTAGTCTGCTGCCACACTTCAAATGTATCCCTGAGAGTGCAAAGCTACATGCTAAGGTTGCATTCATGAATATACCTAAGAGGTATAAGCAACATCCAACACTTGCTAATCAGCAATATTTCCCTCCACAACATAATTTATTCCCAGGTCCAAGTTCATCAATGAGTGATGCGCCACACAATTTCTACCCTAATATCATGCATTCACAATTAACAGCAACACAATGCCAACCAATACCACCTCCCACACCATCCCCTGCCCCAGCTGCAACTTCACAGGCAATGTCTCCATGGTCTGACTGTTCAAGCATTTATGATGAATATTAAACCCAATAAAACATTGAAGTAAAATAACATTCCCATATTTTCAGTAGCATACGAGTATTAACCATTTTTCTTGGAAAAAAGTATGATAATTAAGTTACATATTCAAAAGGAAATCCGAGTGCATCATGTATTCCAGTAAAAGTGAAATACACTCTGATGGTTCAGAATCTATAATTAAGGTCTGCTACTGATAATTATATTATTTACATACCTTAATGTTATGGCAAGTCTCTCCTCAGCTGGAATGCTCTGCCTCATGTTTGTATTGGCTTTCTGGATGTAGGGACATCCTAAAGTAGTTCAAGAATTTTGCACTGTCTGCTCTCAATTCACCCATTATGGTGTAAAATTGTTCATGAGTCTGCGGCGGCGCCGCAGAAGCAGAATCCATGCTGGAACTGCGGCCTCGAAGGGCACAGCGCATACCGCAGTGGCGTTGTACCCATACATACGGGCCACTCTGTTGTGTGGCTCAGTCAAGACACAGTGGCTTAAAGACGCCACATTTGGCAAACACAAAGTCACTCGTGTACTCCCGCCCTTAAACTTCATTTTCAAAGACATTGTTAATCACCTACAGCTAACACCTCCAGATTAATGTCCGTTTCCTGTTATTATATATTCTAATATTTCAGTTTTCTTTGTCAATATTCTGCGTTTATGGTTGAAGATCATATGGGGAGGAGCTACATATCAAAACTAGTCCCATTTTAATGAACTTTATGATAATGAGCTTACATCCTTTAAGTTTATAATATTGAGCTTCTCTACCTTAAGTTTGTGCTATTGAGCTTCTTTTATCTGTTTATGTGATTGAGTTTCTTTCCCTTAAGTTTAGGCTATTGAGCTTATGTTTCTTGAGCTTCTCTCCCTTAGGTTTACGCTACGAGCTTCTGTTCCTTAAGTTTAGACTATTGAATGTCTTTCCCTTAAGTTTAGGGTGTTGAGCTTTTCTCACTTAATTTTCGCATATTTAGTTTCTCTCCTATAAGTTTACGCTATTAAGCTTCTCATCCTTAAGCTTCCCTCACTTATGTTTATGCTATTGAGCTTCTTTATGTTAATTTAAGCCATTAAGCTTTTAAGCTATCGACCTTATTTCCCTTAAGGCTAATGAGTTCATCTCCCTTACTTAAATTTAGATTAATGAGCTTATCTTCCTTAAGTTTAGTCTACATATGAATTTCTCTCCCTAAGTTTAGGCCATTGAAGTTCTCTACCTTAAGTTTAGTCTATGAGCTTCTCTCCCTAAGTTTAGGCTTTTGAGTTTATTGCCCTAAAGTTGTCTATTAAGCTTTTGTCATTTATGCTTAAGCTAGTGAGTTTCTCTACCTTCAGGTTAGTCTATTGATCTTTGCTCCCTTAAGTTCAATCCATTGTTCTCCTCTCTCTCTTAAGTTAAAACTATTGAGCTTATCTCCCTTATGCTTAGGCTATTGAGCTTATCTACTTTGTTAGCCCAATGAGCTTATCTCCATTAAGTTTTGCTAAGAGCTTTCCTCCCTTAAATTTAAACTATTGAGCTTCTCTGGCTTAGGTATAGGCTATTCTACTTCTATCCCTTAAGTTTAGACTAATTAGATTCTCTCCCTTAAGTTTAGACTAATTATCTTCTCTCCCCGAAGGTCAAGTTATTGAGCCTCTCTAGCTTAACGTTAGGCTATTGAGCTTATCTCCGCTAAATTTCTTCTATTGAGCTTCTCCTCCTTAATTTTGCCTAGTAAGCTTATTGCTTTTAAGTTTAGACTATTGATCTTTTTTCCTTTAAGTACAGTCTATTGAACTTATCTCCCTTAAGTTTCAGCTAGTGAGCTTCTCTCCATTATGTTTTGGATATTTAGTATATCTCCTTTAATTTAAGGCTATCGAGCTAATCTCCCTTAAGTTTAGGCTATTAAGCAAATCTCCGTTAATTTTACGCTATTGATCTTCTCTGTTAAGTTCAGTCTATTGAGCTTCTCTTCCTTAAGTTTAGATTATTGAACTTTACTCCCTTAAGATTAGGTTATTGAGCTCATCTTCAAATTTAGGCTATTAACTTTCTCACCCTGATGTTTAAGCTAGTAACTTTCTATACCTTAAGTTTGAGCTATTGAGCATATTCCCCGTAAACTTATAAAGGGTGATGGTATTTAATTGATCACTCAGTATGGACCAATACTGCATTAGTTGAAGTTTATGGGTCTCTTTGCCTCTTGTTTGTTTTAGGTGCTTGTATTTTATAAGTTAATTAGTTTAGGTTAGACGATACTAGGTTAGGTTGTTTTCTTTAGGCTAGGTTAAGTTAGTTTGGGTTTATTTAGGCTAAACTATTTAGTTTTTTTCTATCTATGCTTGTTTAAATTAGACTGGGTTTATTTACGTATTGAATAAAAGTGGCGTAGCTTAGCCGTGGACTTAACTACTTACCATATAAATTACAAACCCATAAATATCGCAATAAGCGACGCCACCCATAAGAGTAAACTGATCCCATACGTGGGAGTTGAACAAGTCACCACAAAATCAACCCTAATCTTGACTCCATCAGGTGACTAATCACATCAAATGTTCCTTAACTTCGATTAAACCGAAAGTGATGTTTCCACTCGGCCAGGCCGTAGGTTTGGCGTATCATCTTCCATTATTCTTCTATCTTCGAATAGCTGTGCTCACGAAGACAGCCCCGTGCACCCAAAGTTAAGAGGAGCACTATGTGCCCCCAATAACTTAGGGATAATTTGCTATTTCAGTTAGGTAAAAAATATTAATATTTTACTCATTATTTTCTCTTCTCATTTATCTACAATCTTCTTTCATCTATGTTCCTTCCCTCATTATTCCTTTATCGTAGTAATTATATTCATTATGACTATTTTCGCCTCCTAATCGAGATGGTACGAGTATATGCGTGATTCACTTCCAGAGGAGATAAAAAACAGGTTAAAGTACCTTCGTTTATTCTATCAATCTCGTCTCTATTTTTCCCAGAGTGCTGTGAGCTGAAAGCGATGGTCTTTACCAAAAGGAGCATAATTCAGGCCTCTTTAAGATATGCAGTGTATATTTGTGTAAGTACATCATCTATGTACTTGTATATATGTTTGTATAGTGATGATAGAGCTACTGGTAGGAAACCTGAACCAGAGTAGGAATATTCATGTTTAGTTTGGAATAATAACTATTATCGCCATTTTTTTAAATTATTTTGAGTATTTTTTAAAATTATATTTACTATTTTCCTTTAATAAGCGGAGGAGTCATCTTCAGAGATTAGGAGTCTAACGAAAGTATAAAGAAGCGAATGAGATGCATATATATATATATATATATATATATATATATATATATATATATATATATATATATATTTATAAACACACACGCGTCAATCGAATGGCCGTGACTAAAGTTTACTTGTAAACATAAAAGGGACCATTTGGCATTATGATCTCTTCCCATTTGGCATTATGAGATTGTTATTGAATATCTCCTATACTAATTCAGCACCATCTCAGTACGTATGTATAATATAAAGGTGTTTACATAATGAACTTTCCTTCCCCCTATCCTTTGTTGCCTGTTCCTTCAACATCAAACATTATAAAAAGCAAAAACCCCTCCAAAAAGGAGTCAATTCTTCCAAGACCAGATCGGCTGTCGTCAATTACCTGCGGCCTAACTCTGCTCAAATTGGAGAAGAGACACTTTGCAATTTCTTCAATTTAATTCCAAAAACACCATCGATCAGCGAGTCTCAAGTTGCCTCACCGTGCGACCAAGAGCGCCTATTCTTTCCCAAGGCCAATTCTCCAAACCATCCGACTCTTTAACAAATTGTATGGCCCTTAAATTTGTGTGCGTGTCAGAGTTGCTGGGATTATGTGGGGGAGTGTTACATTTGCTCCAATGCTCCCAAAATTCGTCAACTTACAATAAATGATTCATGAATTATGGCAAAGATTGTGGTATGATGTAGGTGTATGAATACTTTCTGGAAAAAGTGTATATACTAAGGAATTATATAACCTGCCTATAATTTCTCTGTTTTAACACAACACGAGCTACGTTGTAGGCGATGGGAACACCGCTTCAGATGTTACTGAAGTTAATCTCTGAATGAGTTCTGATTCAGGATGACGTTAAATTTTAAGACTCTATTAGGGATAAAAGGAGATCAAAAAGACTGCAGATCGGTATTAAACACCCAATCAAATTATTTATTTAATACAAAACAATTCTTCTGATAGACCCTAACATGTGTTTGGATCGATTCCTCAATTCTAAACTTTGCATATATTATTTAAGAGTATAATCAACTATAACACTAATATCTTTCTCATCCTGGACTCCACATTCCATAGATAAAATTGCTAATCGTATAACCAAAGTGCGATGTTCAGCACTATCTACATTGAAGATCGTTTTTCATTAATGGCTCAGAAACTAGTCTACAATTCTAGACATCCATTAATATTGGCGATATATATTCTGCAAGTTTTAATATTTTAGCTTTTAACCTAGCATCTAAATCATTAACATATATAACACCGTTCAATGGATGAGAATGCCTGAATTTATATCACAACATCTTCTGTAACTAGTGTCAGAGAAATTCCAACATTTTTCAAATTGTTGTACGATAATCGACAGGCATAAGAACTACTTATGGGTAAAGTTTATGTAAATTTGGATGATTCAAAAGAAAGTTATCAGCAGATAAGCAATTTACTATAAAATATAAAGTGTCCAAAATAATGCAAACGCTTAGGTTTCTGGTAGAGAGAACCGACATTGTTTGCATAGTAGCTAACTTCAGTTCAATCTTGTGTATGTTAGATCATTCTCTTGCCAGCTCTGGTCCAGGTAACATGCCTAAGAAATCTGTCACGCCTCTTTCTGTCTGCAAGCTAATCTTAAAGCTGTTACACCAAGGTGGTCTTTACATTTGAACCATTGCAGAGACTGGCAAGCTCCCTGAATGAATTTTAAAGGGAGATACAATCATTCCAAGAATATCGAGCTCAATCTTTTAAAATTCATAACAGACTCTTTCGTAGTCTGATTGGTGATAATCAGGAAACCCATTTTTTGACAATCAGGAATGGCAAGGAATAGAGATTTGAACAACTCGTTTTCTAAACTCTATAAATCATCTAAATCGTTATTGAACTCCTAAATTAAGTTAAAATAACGTATTGTCCTCGCCTCGCTATTTGCTGAACTCACTAGCTCGCTCCACGCCAAATATCAGCTTCACATTGACAATCTGCAGCTATCCATTCAAGCAAGCTGAGGCACTTGACTTGAGCAACTAGAAAGAATTTATACCTGGCCTTGTAAATAAATATAATACATAATTGGAATGTGTTTGCATAAACAACCGCTCTATTGGTGACCCTCCGTGAAAATATCACACTGTCTTTAAGCCTGCTTCAAGCAACATCATCGCTCAACAAGATTCTTCACGCACTCATCATGTCTCAACAACAAAACAAGCAGCAATCATCTACCACGGACAAGGCAAATAGTTCGGCGATTCAAATAACTCACTACTTGACAGGTAGGCCGAAATACTGGTTCTGCCTCTACAAGCTAACGTTTGAGGCACAAAAGGTTTCGTTTACAAAAAAAAAAATTTCGGCCGGCTTTTCGCATGTACCAGAAGACCTCATGGAAGCAGCGGACTCTTTATACGAGTAGCCATCTGAGTAGAAGACTTATGAGCTCTCGGATTAGCAATAATAGCAAAACCTCAGTATAAACATCCCTTTAGTAAGGTAGCAGCACAGAATTAACCTTCGGCAGCTCTAAGGCGACGCAGGTGCAGACATCTCGGTGTCACAGTTGAGGCAAGCATTTCTCAGACATTTTGGAGACAATGGGTGGAAGTTTAACTTAATGGCAGCTTGACAGAGAATGCCGATCGCGTCTTAGCTTTAGGTGGCAAAGAGCTAGTGACCGCTGGCACCTACAACTTTACTGCCCTCCAGGACCGCGCATTGCAAAAAGAAAAGTTTGATAAACTCATCGAGGCAGTCGAGAAACTACGAGAGCTGCAGGGTAACAGCTTGCTCCGAGATAAGAGTCCTGATTTCAGCTCAATCTCTCGGTTCTCGGATCGGTCTGGCTCTTCTCCCATATAAGATTCAGTGAGTTAGCCATCTAGCTGCTGCTAGTATCATCGCAAATTTAAAAGTAAGGCCTATCGCTGTTTCTCATTCGGTGTCTTTGTGGAGGGAGTGCACCTTTTTCTCGTGGACTCCATCACTCTGCCTACACACTCACAGGGTAACAGCTTGGTCCGAGATAAGAGTCCTGATTTCAGCTCAATCTCTCGGTTCTCGGATCGGTCTGGCTCTTCTCCCATATAAGATTCAGGAAGTTAGCCATCTAGCTGCTGCTCGTATCATCGCAAATATAAAAGTAAGGCCTATCGCTGTTTGTCATTCGGTGTCTTTGTGGAGGGAATGCACCTTTTTCTGGTGGACTCCATCATCCTGCCTACACACTCACAGGGTAACAGCTTGGTCCGAGATAAGAGTCATGATTTCAGCTCAAGCTCTTGGTTCTCGGGTCGGTCTGGCTCTTCCCCCATATAAGATTCAGGGAGTTAGCCATCTAGCTGCTGTTCGTATCATCACAAATTTAAAAGTAAAGCCTATCGCTGTTTGTCGTTCGGTGTCTTTGTGGGGGGAGTGCACCTTTTTCTGGTGGACTTCATCATCCTGCCTACACACTCACCGTGGGAGTGGCGACTAACTCGAACCCCTGCCTCTTCATCTGGGATCCAGATACGGGCATCAACCTCCTCATTGACAAGGGATCTATCGTCCTTATTTTCCTAGCTTCGACTCAGGACAGACGCCAACCGCCGATGGCATCCTTGATCCAAAATATCATGGGACATCCATTCCGGTGTATTCCGAGTAGCTTCTTTAGAATTCTATTTTTCCAGGACGGTCTTTTCCTTACCTTTTTTTTAGTAACTGGCGTAGATTACCTCATTTTCAGGGTTGACTTCTTGCAATACTTTACCCTTATCCTTGATTTTAGAAGGCGTGTGATCAAAGATCGAGTGTCCTAGAGCGTTATTCACGGCACTACTTCCTTTCGTGCCCCGTGGTTCACTATTACTACGCTTGTTCAATGACTTGACTTGCCAAGTTCCACAGGCCCCCTATCAGTCATGCATCCTCAAAACATGTCAATACGCTGCATTACTGGCATTCTTCCCAAACCTAACTTCATCCCAGTTGTTTGGGATGTTGTAATACAAACAACAAGGCCTCCTGTTTGCGTACCTCCACGCCGCTTTCCTCTGGCCAAATTCAAATCCGCGAAGAAATTCTCAAGAATGGGGAAGGAAAGCATAGTTCGGAAATACAGATCTTCATGAACATCTCCATTACCTCTAATTTCTAAGAAAGATTGGTTCTATAGGCCAGTTTGTGACTTCTGTGCCTTAAAAAGTCACTAACACTGATACTTATCCAATTCTGTTCGTCTTGGATTTTACAACTCAAATCGTTGGTGTACACGTAGTATTTTTTAACTAAATCTGCTAAAAGCCTTCCATGAAATTCCAGGGAAAGCGCCTTGTGAAGAAATCGTGTGTAACCACGTTGTTTGGTGTGTATGTTTTTCTGTATATTTTAGTCGGTTTTAGTTTGACTTCACAAACGTTTGTGCTTTTACTTTACGAAGTTCTGCGAGATCTTCCATTCGTTTTCGCTTTCATAAAAGGCATATAGGTCTAGTTTCCAGACCTTGAAACTCAATTAGTAAACCTAAAATAGGTATTCGACCGCCTACCTAGCTATAGTTAACTTGACATCACACAAATTCCTATTATTAGTAGAGTGGCTGAATTTCTGGGATATTTTCTTACCATCGAAGGCATCTCACCTCTAAGGGAATTCATAGGACTAGTCAATTTTTACAGGAATCATGTAAAAAATACGGCCTCACTTTAGGCCATGCTAAATGACCTCCTGAAGGGTACACGCAAACGCAGAAAAATCCCTATTAAATTAGCCTTAAAGAGTTGCCAGTGCCTTTCATGTAGCCATTGCAGGACGAATTATTTCATATTTTGCCTGAAACAAATGCAACAGGTGGGGGCACCTTAGAACACATCAGAAGTGAACGTGTGCTGTTAACTTTTTCGAAAAAGTTGTCCTCAGCTCATACAAACATGTTTACGTTTGGAAAAGAGATTCTTGCGGCTGAAACTATCTGAGATCGTCGCGGTCCGTAATCTAAAGCCGGCAAGGAATCTGAGGATTGGTGTGTTTAACATAAACTTTAGTCGTTATTGTTTCAGGGCAGCTCCATCGACTTAAATGCACATAGATTCTCCCTTGGGAGTTATCTTTGCCAACTTCTATATGGAAGTGGTTAGAAAAAGGGTCTTCTCAAGAGTACCCAAGCCCCATATTTACTGTAGGTGCATAGACGACATCTACATCAACGGACAAACACAAGAAGAAATACATAATCTAGAAAAAGCATTTAAAGAATGTTCTTTCCTAAACTACACCATCAAAGAAAGCTACAACAACCAGGTACTCGTAAATAACTGATTCTCGAATAAAGAAATACAAACAGCCATAAGAATTAAAATGGACAGATGGTACCTCTTAGAACCCCAGAAGAACAGAAATACGGATAATGAGGATATTATACAACTGTTCTAGAAGAATACTATGAGCACCGAACACCAAACAGATGAAGGAGCAATCAAGGACATTATAGACTTAGGAATAAAACCCCTAAACGCCGAGAAAAAGATTGCACTAATCATCTACTATCAAAATAGAAGTACTTCAACCCTCTTCATGAAAAATAACCCCAAACCCCCGCTACAACCGAAACAAAGGACACCTCTGATAAACGAGTATACATGTAAACTAGAAGACTATGAGCAACTACCTAACTCGTATATCGGCATGACCGAAACCACTCTCTCAAGAAGAATGTCATACCATCTGAACAACGGTGCACCTAAAAAACATACACAGGAAGTACAGGAACATGCCTCAACCGAGAAAATGATAGAAGAAAACACCAAAATTTTAGACTAATAGACTATGTTCCCAACAGGTGTCAAATGCTCTTCCTTGAAGCTAAATCTATCAAAGAGAAACAACCGAATTTAAAGATACAGTCTAACTCTAATGAAATCCTGCCCAGCGCAAGAAAAGCAAACAGAGGGACAGGTGTACTCAGAGCTGCCCCTAGCCACTAATCCCCTCTGGTAAGCAGCTACCTACTCCTCCGACCATTTTTGCCCCTGGATCCAACCTGCCTATACATGTATAGCTTCGTTCTTAATTTTGTTAATACATTTGTAACATATATAAACTGAATACTTTGAAATAATTCCGCATTGTAACTCTGAAGATGATACTCGATGTATCGAAACGCGTCAGTTAAATTAAAGCAAGTGCTAAATTACATTAATTTACTTCTACCTTTGGCAAAATAACAAGTATCAGTCCTCAATGAACTTCAGTACGCTTATCCACAGGTTAAATAATGAAGAAAAGGCAAATATAAGAAAAATAGAGAAGATGGAAAAAAGAATTATTAATTCGAAACTAGCGGTCGCTTTTAATAAAATATGCTATAATGAATATATATATATATATATATATATATATATATATATATATATATATATATATATATATATATATATATATATATATATATATATATATATTAGTGTAGTTGGGTAGCAGTCTTTCTTGAATGCAAATTTGGTTGAAGACTATTGTGTATTTCGCCTTAATTAGTTTCCTTTCGCAACTTTCTCTTCTTCTAATTATCTTTTTTTATTCCATCTTGTAGATGGTGGATCACACGCCCTATATTCATATTTCTATTAAATGAATGTGTTTGGTAAAAAACAAACTAAATTGCTGAGCTTTCGATCTTATTCGATCATTTTCGGAGCGTTTTGATATGTTCTTGCCTCCTTTACCGATGTAATAAGTGGAGTGGGGATCTGACAGAATGATAGAAGATGATATACTCAATTTTAGTAGAAGTTAGGATAGTGTAAGATATAGTGGGAAAATAATGAAAGCGCGGAGGCGGTATTTTACCCTAGTAGGGAGGGCATCGCTTTACTTTTATTTATTTTTACATTTGCTTTATTATTTGTTTGAAATTTTTTCCTATTTTGTGTATTTTCGTGTATTTTCATGAGCTTTAGTTTTCTTTTATTGTTTGTTGTCAAATGATTGGGTGTACTTATTTTTGTGGCAAATATTCAGCTTTCAAGCCTCTGTTAGCTCTATTTGCCATCAATTTACCTCGTGATTATTATATGCTGTATTAATTAAATTATTTGCTGTTTCGTTTATGTATGTATTGATGAAATGTTCTTACATGTTGTATTGTGTTTCGTCTATGTATAAATTGGTGTAATGTCTTCTTGTGTGCATAGTTTTGTGCTCGGGAACTGACATTGGCGTGAGACTTTTGCCGGTAGCCTCGCAGGTATGTGAAGCCTGCCGCCTGTTCCCTGCAGCTCTGGAATGACCCCATTGGTTAGGGTGGACTAGACCTTTTATCCAAATTTTGGGTAAGGACATTGATGGGCTCCAAACGTTTCCTCCTGTGCAAATCTCTTTGCTTAAGGCGATCACGCCTTCTGCTATTATTGATAAGCAGAGATGCAGTGTTCTGGACACGATGAAGCCTTTTCATCGAGGATTTGCTGGCCGCTTGAGTAACCACTGCTGGTCGGATGAGCTTGGCACGGACATACATTAGATATATTTTCCTGATGTTGGCCGAGCTAAGATCTCTAAACCTGTATAGCTTGGAGATTTCTCTCCTTGCCAGGTTCCGCCTCTCCGTGTGGTGTCTCAACTATCCATGGTCGGTGATCTTAAGGCCCAGGACGGTTACTTCGGCGGAGTAGCCGTATCTCCTCCCATCTATGATGATGGGCCATGTCAACTCGTGGCTCAGCGTGACAATCTTGAATTTGTCCCTGTTGGTCCTGATCTTCCATTATCTCTCGTACTGGTTGATGTTGTTGATTTTCGCTATTGTGCGAGCCTCCTGTGCCCTTGCTCTCCTCTCCGAACATGGGACAAGTTGCGTGATGTCATCTGCGAATTGCAGATACATCGTGTCCCTGTGCACCGGAGTAGAGAGGTCGATCGTGAAGAGCAGGTAAAGCAGGGGACTCAAGCAGCTTTCCTGGGGAATGCCCACCTTGAGTTCAAATTCAGGACCTCTGTAGCCCTCAATCATGAGACAGGCCTTCCTCTTCATGACGAAGTCACAGAAGATCCTTTCCAGGAAGGGGTCTAGCTGGAGGTTCAGGATCTTGTATTGAAGTCTTTCCAGCCAGAATTTATCAAACGCATTTTGCACGTCCCTCAACACAATGTCTACATATAATCAGTTCGCTTGGGAATATACTACTTTCACTGTTAGGAGCGCCAGGGCGGTATATGTGGCCCTTTTTCTGCGAAACCCATGTTGTTGTGGGTTAGCGCTCCTAACTCTTCAGTTGAGCTTCTAGCCCATCTGCTATAATCTTCTTGAAGATTTTCCCTTCATCTCAAGAAGAGAGATCGGGCGATAGTTAGGCTTGTTTCCCTTCGTGATAAAGATGATTTTGGCCATCTTGTACCCGTCAGGGAAGTAGCCTGTATTCAAGGCAACGTTTATTGTGTTCGCCAAACCTGAATAATTTGCCTTGGGGCATTTACAAGGTTGTTCTTCGTAATCCCAACCAGCCTGGTGCCCTCTGCTTAAAGGACCTTATGGTCTTCAAGGTCTTTTCGACAGTTATCTGGCATCCGTGGTCTACCATCACTCTTTCCTGAGATACTTGCGAGTGTGGGTTGGTTCTATGTATCACTGTGCCGAGGTCATCGAGTAATTTGTCTCCGAAGTCCTGGTCGAAGTCATCGTTCTCCTCAGGGGACTGGGTCCCCAATGATGTCGTCTCCATCTTTGATTTGGGTTCTGGGTCTGGGAGGCAATCCCTTAATTCTTCGGATGTTGTTTCAAAACTGTACAGGATTGTTCTCCATGTCCAGCCTCCCAATAATGTCCTAGATTTTTTTTGTTTTTTAATTATTGTGTTTTTTAGCTCCTCTCCTAATTGTCTCATTCTGGCTCTCCTTTCCCGATTGGTTCCTGTCCTGCTGATCTCTTCATAGATTTCTCTATGTGCCCTGGCGATTTCTCTCATCTTGTTTGTCCATCTAGGTTGTGGGAGCAATTTTTAAGAGATTATGGGGACGCATGTCTCGTCGGCTTGTATGAGGAGATTGGTGATCTTGTTTATCTCCTCATCAATCTCTTCGAGAATATTGTCTCCCAGTTCAGCTGGTTGGTATGTACTGAGTATCTCTCTATATAGCTCCCAGTTAGCTTTAGCGTAACTTTTCCTAAGTGGAACGGGCTTGAGTAGTGGGGCAAGATAGATCGTGGTGAGAATCGGGATTTGATCGCTCGGTACCACTGGTCCAGGCTCATTAGTGATGTTAAAGGGGGAGTTTTTGCTCGTTAACACAATGTCCGGTTTAGTTGCCGGACGTTGTGTTAAGAAGGTCGGGAAATCTGGCCAGTCCCTCTCGAGTCTTTCTCTTTCGAGTAGCAGCTCCACGTTTCTTCCCCTTTTGTCGGTGCTTCCGAAGCCTGATGCAACGCATCTGGAATTTAGATCACCGCCAAGCAATGTGAGTTTCCCGCACCCGAAGAGGGTGTAAAAATTAGGATTCAGAAGTTATTTACGTCGTGGAGGATGATAGGCAGCGCTACGGTCAGGTTTCCTACCAGGGTTGGTATTTCAACAGCCAAAAATGACTCATCAAGGTTTGGAAGTGTTTTGTATGTAATGTCGTTTCGGATCGCGATGGCTGCGCCGTCGAAACGTTCCTGTGTCTGGTTTTTGTTCATAACTGTGTAGTTTGATATCTTTATTCTGTTTGTGTTTGTGTTAACACCGTGTTCAGTGATGAGGATTAAGTCGGGATCCACCTTACCGAATATGTTTCCGTAAGAATGTGTTTCTCTTCCCATCCATTGACGTTAATTGTGAGTATTATCAATGTGTTGTTCGTGTTTTCCATGTTTGTGTTGTCTGGTGGTTTTGTGTTTCTTTTTCTAGTGCTTTTTGTTGCGTTTCTTTTTTCTGTTCCTAATTTTTAAAAAAATCTGCTTCGCTTACGGCGAGGCAGAAGTCCCTATAGAGTTGAATTTCGGCCGCCATGAGCGCGGCGTAAATTAGCGCTTCCTGGTCTGGCGAATCATAAGTACATTTCACAATGCCAGTTTTGACTCCTTCGATGATTTCCCCTATCTTGAGGGCTTCTCGGAAGGAGGTTTCAGCTTTTCTGTAGAACTTAATTTTGATGTCATCACCATCATATTTTTTGTTCTGACAATAACTCTGTCTTTTGTTCTTGCTCCTCGCTCTCTCATGAATCTTAAGAGGCTGGAAGTACTCTTGTTCATCTTCAGAGGAAGAAGCAGAGCTTAAGATGTTGCCCTCAGCGTGCTTGATTCTTCTAGCTGTTCTTTTCTCACTCGCTACCATTTTCTTCCTGGCCTCAATTATGAGGTCCCTGTTTGGGGACCTTTGAGGAGCTGGGGTTGATTCCGGGATCGTATTACTTTCCTCTTTCTTCTTCGTTTCTTGAGAAAGCGGTCGCTTGTGCCTCTTCCTCTGGCTCGTATTGATTTTGGAAGACTTCCCTTGATGGTGAGTTTACGGGAACCATATCTCTGCTAAGCCATTGATCTTGAGCATGATATTTAGCTCTTTAGCGAAGCAGCGCGGGTTCGTCAGATTCCAGACATGAGCATATAGTATGCAAGTTAGGATTTTTGTCCAGTTTTTATCCTCCTTGCCTATCATCAAATATGTTCTCTGTGCGGCGATGTTCTCTACATTTCCTAAGGGGGTGGTTTTTGCCGCTTGGGCGTAGGAGGTGTTTGCCCTCCTAATTCCTTCTGCTTTTCTCTCTTCCGCCTTCATTTTCAGGATCTCCTTCTTTCTGAGGTAGGACATTGGCATTGTCTCATATCTTTGTCCGCAGTTTGGGCACTTCTCCTCTGCTGCTGGGCTTTCACAGCAGCCGTGACCTTTTGGGCTACATCTGGAACAGGTGGACTTCTGCTACTTGCAGTCCTTCGTGTTGTGATGTTCCAGTCTGTAGCATCTGAAGCAAATCTGCACCGGGGTAAATTCCTCCCACTCGATTTACTCACCACTTATTTTTGCGTTGAAGAAAATATGATTTTGAACACATGGTGGTACTCTGTGTTGTCTCGCTTATTTCTCAACTTAATAATCTCAACCACCCTCGCCCATTGCTGGTTCTTCTCAATTTTCTCCTTAATCTCCTCTTTACTGTGCTGGCTGATCCAGGGTCCAGCCTTCTGCACACCACACTTCAAGGTGCTTGGATCTGATGAGGCGTGGTTGGTTGAAAGTTTATATTCTTAAGGACTTTAACCCCTTCCTCCTTCATAAATATTTCCACGTCTTTTTCACTTTCGCATATTGCGACGTATCCTGCCAGCGTATCAACTTGTCTTGGGACTGCACAGCTTAGCTTACCGAATAGGCATCTCAGTGGGACCCTCGTGGTATTTGGGGCCGCCATTCTAGTGGTGAGCACCCCTTGAGGAGGGGAGCCTACTCTTTCCTGTTCTTGACCTTTTTCTGCTCTTTTAGGGACTCTCTAGTGTGTATGAGTTTCTGTTACTTACTTAAGAAATTATTTGTGGAGTTGCTTTTGGGGAGAAGTAAACCGCCGCCTGGATGAAAAGGGAATTTGCCTTTGGGATAAATGATGATAATGGATGATAAATACCCCTTAAAAATCTGCTTCTTCCATTCTTTCAGATCCTCACTCCACCCATTACATCGGTAAAGGAGGCAAGAACATATCAAAACGCTCCAAAGATGATCGAATAAGATCGAAAGCTCTGCAATTTAGTTTGTTTTTAACCAAACACATTCATTTAAAAGAGAGATGGATACAAGATAAGTGATTCACCATCTACAAGAGGGAATAAAAAAGATAATTAGAAGAAGAGAAAGTTGCCAAAAGAAGCTAATTAAGGCGAAATACACAATGGTCTTTAACAAAATATGTGTATATATATATATATATATATATATATATATATATATATATATATATATATATATATATATATATATATAGCAGGAATATGAAGACCCAGGCGATTATACTAATCATTTATTGGCTGGACGTTTCGGACCTTTATTAGGACCATCTTCAGCGACTATATCGTCTAATGAGAAGGGGAAGGAACATTAATTGATAACAGTTAAAAGAATGCAATAAAAAAAAAGTGAAAGAAGGCAATTTAAAATAATAAAATTGACAATAATTAAAATTAACGTAAAAACACTAATAATATATAGAATTAAATAATATTACCCAGTGGTATTTAAAAAATAATAGAAAGTGAAATTATAACAAACTGACTTGATTATCACATATTAAAAGTTACTATTAAATTGTAAAATCACACAAAAAAGACAAAAAACCCGAAAACAAATCAGAATGAACAAAGGGACTGACCTTTAACGTGGGAGTTGAGAAATCAACTAACTAAACATATAAAACTACTAACGAAATTTATTCGGTTGGTCGGTTGGCTAGTTAATCTATTGAAGTGTTGGTTGGTTATATTGTGAATAATTTAATTGAGGAGGCGTAATTATTTAGGTTTGGATTTATTTTAAGGATATATAGTGACTCTAAGATTTTCAAATCGAGAGAAGTTAAGGCTGAAGATAATATAGTAAATGAATTAGAATTAAGAGGATGATGGTGATACTCTGAATGTTGCCTGATGGAAGAGGCTTCAGGTTTAGAAATGGGTCTTCATATTCCTGCTACATATCAGATTCTCAAGGAACAAATCAATTACCAGTATATATATATATATATATATATATATATATATATATATATATATATATATATATATATATATATATATTTGCGTGCTCCTTTCTGGTCATGCTTTAGGCTGTGCAGCCAGTATTGCCGAACTGATTCTGACTAGAGCATGTCCTACAACCAGGGGCTCACTTTGATGTATTGCTATCGCCGTCTATTTAATGAGAAAGCAGAAAGTTACTAATCCCGTGTTACGGTCAGTGAATCTAGCTTGATGCCCCCGTTTCGGAGCCGGTGTGGAGGTTCGACAAAATGAGCGCTGCCTTTTACTAACAGACTATCAACAAATATCCGTTTCCTCATTAATTACAGCTCTGCGATAAGCATCCTACCCGTTTTAATTTCAGATAGAAATAGGTCACCTCAGAAGGTCAAGTTACAGGCTGCTAATGGCACGCCAATTGCCGCCTTCACCTAGATACGCTCCTCGCTCATCCCAGGGCTTCGTCGATTCCTCTCGTGGAACTTTATCGTGGATAATTTTTTCAACTTCGTTCTGTGATAGATTTACCCTCTTTGACCTCCTGGTCGACAACAAGAGGGGTAGATATAATTGACGGGACAAAGAAAATTCCCTCAACGGGGAAATAGGTGCAACTCCTACCTACCTTGCATAACCCTTCTGTCGTTGTGGACCCACATTTTGAGCAATTCTTCAGCGCGTTACACGGCTCAATATACTGAGCCCCTCAATCATGATGGCTCACACTCTGTCAGCACATTTCCGCACTCGCCGTCTACTACTATACAAACTCACTGCTGCCAAAAATAATGCCAAAAAGATTCCTTGGGCAGCGCCGTTACATATGATCCCTAAATCAGCTTGGAAATGGATACCATGTGTATCCAGTATCATAGTACGTTATTCTCTAAACCCAGAACACTTCTGTCTGTCATTATTCACGGGAGTTTCGTTAGCTGGATTTGGTCTTTCAGTTCGCGACGGATATTGGGCACATAAAGGAGAATCTAAACGTCGTCTCCGATGTCCAATCGCGCTTTTCTGTGGAGAAAATATATATCTCGGCAGTAGACGTTGACTATAACGCGATTGCTGACGCGCACTAAGCCGGCACCGACATCACTACGTTTCTTGAACGTCCAGGAGCCCTCAAGGTTAAGAGAGACATTTTTAACTCAGGGAATTCCCGAAAATATAATGCGACGTATCGAGATAAATACCCCACCCTCATATAATTGTCCAATTTAGGAACTGCGGTTTTGCATCCTTCCACCGCCTGACCAATTTTTCTGCTAGATGAAGCTACACCAATGGCATCCTTCGACGGGTGCACTGTCACTCAACCTTCTTTCTCCAGATGGGTGACACAATTCAGCGTTCTCTCGACGTCACTACAGACGGAGACCAACAATTTAAATCTTGCCTTTGGGGGAATCTCACTGGACCACTTGGCACCGGACACATCCGGACCAACGAGTGACACCTTGCAGGAAAGAGCTGATCCACAGACATCTCAAAGGGACCTTTTGAGTCACAGGCTCGACCCCCAGGGTGGAATTACTCTCCTTGATCTTTCCAGACCTTATGAATGCCTGAAATGTGGAGTTCGACGCGTCCCTGGCTGAGCTCGTATATGGCACTCCACTACGCATGCCATGTCACCTTATTACGAACACCATTCCACCAGCTTCTCTATCGAATATATTAGCCGACTTCTGGCGCACCATGGGGAAACTAACAAAGGAAAAAGCGCAACATACGTTCTCAGAGATCTGCTCTAAGCACCGTGACTCTTTGTGCCCATAGACGGCCATAAAACGTCCCACAACAACCATAGAATGACTTCTTCAAGGTCCTCATACGCGCAGATATATAAATTAGGCTACTATAGAACTGTAAAGAGGACACGGCCGCAGTTAATCATCTGAAACCGGCCCACGTCAAACCCCAGTTTCCTTAGTGAGATAACCGCACATTAACAGGACATGTAGAGCATCCTGAGGGCAGACACATCAGCAAGTTTCCTTTAGCACTTGAATTTCCGTTTTTGTTGCTTCTACTTCGGGAACTTCAGTGTGAGGATGATCATTTGTGAGTTTTCTTACCCATCACACCGACAAGCCCGCGTATAACAACGGAAGCACAATTGTTTTCCAAAATGCATGGATTCAAAACAGCCAGCTGAAGAATTCCCTTTATCACAAAGCTGTTTGCCATCGGGCTATATGACAAGCAGTGTAGGCAGTATCTCTAAGAGATCGATAGGGCGAACAAGTTCGGCTTCCTCTGCATGGGAGAGATAAACCCGTTGGTATTCTTCCAACTGGGAGTCTTGCATATAAAAAAGAGCGAAATGAAGCGAATAAAACCAAATATGTAGCAAATCATCGTCAATTTGCTTGTACACCCACTCCATAGCAATTTTCCCAACTCGCACCCTGCATCCCGAAACTTTTGTTTTCGCGATCTCCCCCAATGGAACTTTAAGTAGGCAAAGGAACTTCACTATCTCTAGTTAAAAGTTAACCTCTAATATCACTTAGCTCGGGCCCTAACTTCCTCTTCATCAAAGTCAGTCGTATTTTATCCCTGTTTAGGGGGATGTCAGATTCTGAGTTGTAAATACACAACAAGTGAAAGAAGATTATGATTATCAGATGACGGACTGGCTTTGGCGAATTATCAGTAATTATAAACTTGATCTCTACAAAGTGCAACAGATTAAAAAATTACATAAATTGGGATACAACGGTATATATAATACTGTTAATTTTTCGAACAACTTCGGGAATCCCTCTTTTATACCAAGAAAACCTACTCCTTTCAAACGGTGGCGTCAGGCGACACAACCTGCCTCACTGGTATCGACAAATCAAACTTGATGTTTGAAGTACATTTTCAAATGGATTAACACGTTTTATGGAAGGCCGCGATATTTGACGAAAGACTAAAGGAATAATCTTTTTTGTAAATGGTAATTTAAGAGGTGCAAAATACCATTTGTTAAAATCCATTTTAATTCCACAATTAAACTGCTTTCGTCTGCCTAAACTAACATTGATCTAATTTATTTATTTATATTTCTGTGATGAACTATTTACCAAAATATTCTTAAAAAGTTAGATAGGAAAGCAAGCTCGAGTTGAATGGCCCCAAAGGTCTACAGAAGAATTGCGTGCCCGCCGGCTTCAACACTTGTAGGCGAATGAAATTAATTGTATAGGATATACCGATTCTAGAAGATTGCCTATCCTTAAAACTAGCAAGCGGAAACAAACGAGGGAATCTCCGCCAGAAAGTCTGTTAGGAGAGATCTGTAAAGAATGTTGTGAAAATGGATGAAGTGAAAGATATAGGGCCGCAGAACCAAATGCAGGCAGTGGAACAGGCAAGATACGAAATATTGCAGATTACTACAGCTGCAGCATGGTTGCTCATGCTCCAACTAACGCCCCCATTTCAGGGTTCATGTCCCAAGCACCTGAAGTAGTTTCTTTAAACAACTCGCGCAATATACCTTTCACACATTTTTACTCGTCATCACATATTATACCTTTACTCTGAGATACCCTCATCACTTTTATCCTATTAATTTTAAGGAAAAATAAAAAAATGAGCTATTTATAAACAACGACCTGGAAAAGATCGTGTAAAATCCAAATAGAAATAGCTAAGCTGACAGTACGTCGATATCAATCAACACTGTGAGAAAGTTGTGTCCCACCCTTAGATTTACACCTTCCCTACTCAAATCCAATAATGAGACGTGAGATGTTGCTTCTTTTATACAATTTCAACATCTCAGGACGAAACCATGCTGGAATATACAGTTGCGCGCAAATGTATTGGCAACACATCTCAAATTTTGTAGTTTACGAATTTTTATGTTACTAGTTCGAAATGCGCCTATATTATATTTAATTATATTAGCCTAAAAGCAATATATTATAATGTATAAATGATAATAAAACAAATTATTAACATTGAACATGGTGTTTATTAGAAAAACATAAGAAGCAAAAGTATTGGCAACATCATAAATATTACATATATATTATTGGCAACTATGAATTAATACTTGGTATGACCTCCTTTATCAGCAATCACATCACTCAGACGTTTCTTGTAGGTATAAATAAGGTTTTTGCAAGTTTTAGTACGGATTTTACTCCACTCTTCCACTGCCAAAACTTTCAACTCTGTGATGCTGTTTGGTGACCTCTTATGAACACGTTACTTAAGTTCTTTCCATAAATTTTCAATCGGATTTAAATCTGGACTTTGACAAGTCCATTTCATCACTTTCCGGCGATGACTGGCAAAATATTTCTGCATTGATTTGCTTGCGATCATTATCCTGTTGAATACGTACCCTCTGCCAAAACTAAACTTCCTCGCCGATCGTTTCACATGTTCATCCAAAATTCGCTGATATCCCTCGGAATTCATAGTGCCTTCTATCACACAAATTGAGCCAGTAACTGCAGCCACCAAACACCCCACTACATGATGGAACCACCTCCGTGTTTCCCAGTAGGTATGATGTTCTTTTCCAGCAGAGATTCTTCAGATTTTCTCCAAACATAATGGTGGACGTTTATGCCAAACAGCTTGAGCTTAGTCTCGTCTGACCATAATATTTTACTAAGTTCCGCTTCAGTGTCATCGACATGTTCTCTGGCAAACTCTAAACGTCTTTTTTTTTTGTTAACCTTCTTCAACAATGGTTTCCTCCTGGGTACACATCCACGGAGACCCTCACGGTTCAGGTAACGTCGCACTGTTGACACGTTCACGATTGTTGCAAGGCTAGCCAGATTTGGTTTCAATTCCTTGGAAGTGACATTTTTGATTTTTGTTGACAATTCAAACACACGAACGCACATCTGTCAGTTAATTTTCTTGGTCGCCTTTTCCCGACACAATTAACAGTAGTCACATCAGCCCTAAATATTATAATAATATTCCTTACAGATGGAATTGGGATATTCAAAATTGCTAAAACTTTTTTACATCCATTTCCTTGGTTGTGCAGCTCAATTATACACTTCCTATATGCTTCTGAATGTTCAGATATCTTCACCATGTTGCTATTTCAAAATTATTGTAGAGATAATTCTTCAGCCGTGTCTAATACCATAATGAACACCCCAAAAAGTTAGCCCTGCAAGTAACCCGCTGTCTTGGATTAGTCTAGAATATTCCATCAGTTATTTTCTGACATTCATTACCACTAATTTTAATAATTTGATGTGTTAAATCATTATTATATAAATCATTATTATTAAATGAACGCATGGTTGCAGTGTACACCGACACCGCCCCTTCCTATGCAACAATTGCTCGCTGGAATAGGGAGTTCCGCCATGGTCGTGAGTCCCTTGAAGATGACCCCCGTCCAGGACGCCCGTCAGATGTGACCAACGAGCACAATGTGGCCCGTGTGGAGAGGATGATCCTCGAAAATCGACGGGTGAAGGTCGAAGAAATCGAGCAAGAACTTGGAATGTCACGTGGAAGTGTTATCAACATCATCCACGACAATTTAGCCATGACCAAGGTCTCTGCCCATTGGGTCCCTAGAAACCTCACGCCCCATGATCGACTACAACGTCGTCAAAGTTCGGAGGAGCTGCTGCTCCTGTACAATTAAGACCCGGCGGGATTCGAGTCACGCATAGTGACAGGTGATGAAACGTGGGTCCATCACTGGGATCCCGAGACCAAGCTCGAAAGCATGGCCTGGAAGCACAGGAGCTCTCCGACCCCCATCAAGTTCCGGACCCAGCCCTCAGCCGGGAAGATCATGGCCACCATCTTCTGGGATTCTAAGGGAGTGTTGATGATGGACTATGCACCTCAGGAAGGACCATCACAAACCAATATCAGGCCGAGGAACTAGCTGGGTTGAAGAAGTGGATCCATCAGAAGTGGCGCGGCAAGTTGACACGCGATGTCCTGCTCCTCCACGAAAATGGCCCCGTCCACAAGGCCAGAGTTGCACAAGCTGCCCTGCGCGAGTGTGGATTCTAGGAGCTCAACCATTCCCCTTACAGTCCAGATCTGGCCCCTAGCGACTACCTTTTATGCTACCAGCTCAAGGCTGCACTGCGTGGACGCCCGTTTTGGGACGATGAAGAAGTCCAGCTCGCCGTCCAGGAGTAGATTGAACAGCATTCGGGGGATTTCTTGTTGTCTGGAATTCGAAGCCTCAGGGACAAGTGGCGCAAGTGCATCGAAGTCGAACGTAGTTATATTGTAAAATAATAAAACACTTTTCCTCATATCTCGTTTCCTTATATCCGAATTGCAAAACTTATTGACCGCCCCTCGTATAACTTTACATCTTCATGTGGATACTAAGGCCAGGTGGGCATGCAACTGTTTGCTTTGGATCCGGGAAGATATACATTCATTCAGATGTTTTTGCAGCTACTATAGTGACCCCTGCTAGACCTAATACTACTTTGCCGAAGGGGAGGTGGATTTACAGCTATTAAGTTAACAAAATTTAAATTGTTGGCAAGAGATGTACATACGCGTTCATATGTAGCTCAAGTAAGGAAAAAAGGAAAAGACAACTTGAAATGTTACATATTGCCAGAGTTCGCAATTCTTCTGAAATAGCCTCTATTTAACAATATATTCAAGTCTTCTTTCTGGCATTATTTCATAAGTAATAATGCTTGTGGCAAGCTTCTGTCATTGTGTGAAAGAGTGACAACTTCTGCGTTTGAGTGAAATATTGACAGATCTTTGCAATTGGATGCGAGCCTATCACTCATCTGCCATTTGATGATAGACTGACATACCTCTACCATTGGCTGAGGGACTAACAGACTACTGTAAATAGGTGATAGACTGCGAGTCCTCTGATAGTGGGCAAGATACTAGTAGAATTCTGTCATTGGCTGAGAGACTGACATACATCTGCCTTTGGGTGAGAGACTGATCGAATTCTGTCATTGAATGGGAGACTGACATACTTCGGTCATCGGTCGAGAGACTGACTGAATAGGCTATGAATTTGGCGATGAGCGTGGCAGACATCTACTATATGCTGATAGAGAGTCAGGCATCTATCATTCTGTGAGAGAGTAGCAGACCTACGCTTTGGGGCGAGAGACGGACAAAGCTCTACTATTGCGTGGATACTGAGAGACCTCTGGCATTGGAGGAGAGTCTGACACGCGTCTTCTATAGGGCGAGAGGATAGCAGAGTTATGCCATTGGGCGAGAGGCATACAGAGCTCTGCTATTGTGTGGGAGGAGGGGCGCTGCCCGCCCCATAGCATTGGGTGAGAGACTGACATACGTCTAAAATTGGGCGAGAGACGGACACATTTCGGTCATTAGGTGCAAGCCTGACATACCTCCTGACATTAGATGGAAGACTGAAATGCCTCGTCCCTAGGATGTAAACCTGACAGACCTATGCTATTGAGTGAAGACTAACAGACCAATGCCATTGGGAGGGACACTGACAGACTTCATTGGGGGAGAGACTGACATACTTGTACCATTAGGTGAGAGAATGGTATTCATACCTCTTCCCTTTGGTGAGAGACTGAAAGACCTTTGCAAGTGGGTGAGAAAGAAAAGGTCATAGAAGGAAGATTAAAAGAACAAGAGAATAAATATAAATGGGTGAGTAGGTAAGAAGAGTCGGAATAGCAGGATAAATAATAATAAAGATGATTTCTAAATAGAGTTGCGAAGAATGGTAAAGTGAAAATGTGTGGAAGATACATAGCGAGAGGGCAAGCAATCCTACAGATCACGGCCTCGCTATGCTGTCTTACAGCTAGGAGACAAAGAGGCTTAGGAAAAAAACTCCGACGTATATTGAAAAGATGAGTTGTGTCAGAAGATTTTGATTTAATAGTCGCTTTCCGCCTTACTTTGCAAATTTGGGTTTGCGCCCGCTAATTTTCATATCAAATTTGGCCCTGCCATTATAGCGGGTGCCATCTCACACATAAATGTCTCGCTAAACACTCGTAAATAAAGGCGATAATCGTATAATAGACGCTGCAATTTTGACTTAACGCAAAATGGTGGCTATAACCTCTTGTTTCACGTGGCAATTTAGTTCATTGTGACGTCATCAGTTGACGATATTTTGATTAGGGGTGACTAAATAAAAGAGACAAAAGGAACGAGAAAGTAATAGAAATTGAAGAAAACATGAAGGATTAGAAAGGATGCAAAGAATAAAATTGGGCTTTTAACGAAGAATACGTCAAAGAGTCAAAATAAGATGGGGAAATTATAAGGTAGGGAATTTAAACAAAATATAAAACTACGTTAAATATCCTAATAAAAAAAATCAGTTGAAAAATTAGTCAGTGCGAACGCCAACTAACTGAGGCAAAATCCCTTGAGAAGAAAAAAAAGCAAGATAAAACAAGGAAAAATATAATAAAAAATCGTCAAAAACTAAACAAACCACTCGAAATTGAATTTCTCGCAACAGACGTTAAAAAGTGCTCTTAAATGCTCTCTGTTGGAGTACAACTTTTGCCCACGTTTCTCTTCGAGTGGGAGAGAATGACGGTGTCTGCTGACGTCATAACTTGGCGCGGCGCCCGATTTGAAGGATAAAGAAAAAAGTGATCTATGGATGGACGTTTTATTGTGTAGAAGTACTCGCCAAAAAATACGAAACAAAGAACAACACTTTATCATCGAATAAAAATACATACTTCATATATATATATATATATATATATATATATATATATATATATATATATATATATATATATATATATATATATATATATATATATATATATATATAATGAAATACGGGAGATCTGCGAGGCCTTTCGACTAATCGTCTGGTCTGCTTTCTAAAGGACGATTAATCGAAAGGCCTCGCAGATCTCCGGTGTTTCATTTTCCTTCGTGGCTGTTGACTTTATATATATATATATATATATATATATATATATATATATATATATATATATATATATATATATCCCATTCTATCCCTCTAAATATTTATTATCTGTAATATTGCGTTCCTTGCAGGGCCCAACCCCCTATTTGCCTCCTCTCCCGGCACCATTACCCACAGAAAGATTTGTGACAATATATGTATCTTCCACCCATTTTTACTTCCTCTATCTTCACCACTTTTTGTACATATCTCTCCTTATAAATTTCCAACGAGAGATGCCCTCGTTGGTTTCGCTTACAATTAAAAAGAAAATAAAATCCTGGTAGAATGGCCTTTCGGTCCACCGTTCCAGGAGCGGTGCGCCGCTACAAAAAGGTGTATGTCTGGCATAAAAGTGAGGCTGACCTTTTTTTTTTGTCACTAAAATTATCAAGCAAATTAAAGTTGTCACCCTTAAATTATCAATCAATAAAACTTTAACTTTTTTAATATACAATTTTTGCAAGAGCTTGTGATCGATTTTTTCAGTTTGTACAACATTTTAAAACAAACTAAATATAAATACATTATTTTGTATATCTGAAGCAATAGTTTCCACAACATAAAGAAAGCATTCAAGAATTTAATGTCTATTAAGTCACATAGTATCAACGTGGTACCTTTGTTGTTGTTCTTTGTTACTCTGAAGATCATCCCAAGGCCAACTTACCTTTCCTTCCCCACTTTCTCTGCAACTAGCCATTGTTTGAACTTAATTGTCTATGCTACTATTGATTCTATAACTCAATAATTTTCGAGCTCTTCGTATTTACAAAACTATTACTTAAGAGTTAATAAAAAAATTGTGGCTCGATGTTAAAATGAGACCACGTATGTAAATCTATATAAATACAGTGCCATTAAACATTTTCGTCAGTAATTATTAAGCAGTGTGGTACCGAAGTAAAATCAAATTTGTACTCAAAACAGATAAAGTCATGTGTCTAATTATGTAGAAAGTATGAGGTAAAGAATATTGAAAGTTAAAGTAATAAAAAGGAAGGGTGATGTTAGGTATGCAAGAGAACAAACATTTCTCTGATTTCAGCAGTTCCATCATTTTTTAAACTTATACCTGTTCTAAATAAGAAAGTTAATTGTTTTCTGAAAACTTTTGTAATTACTTGATAAAATTAATTTGTGAAGTGTAGGTGATGGATAATACGATCAAAACAAAGAAATTCTTACTTTACAATACACCTATATTTTCTATAATAACCTCTTGCCAATACTCGTTGTCTTAGTCTAGAAGCTATACAAGATGAACTTTCAACATCATCGCCATCTCTGTCGTTGTCTATAACTCAGGAACGTTTAAAGTTAGGTGAAATTTCCGCCATGATTTCGTCGTTACCATTGACACACAAGAGACATTACTGCTATGTATGTAACAATATCAAAAGAAGCTAATTGATATCCTAAGACCTTGAATGGAACGCAACTCTCCTAAATATCCGACATGTAATGAATACAATTTTGGGGGAGGAGAGGCGGGATTTACCCCACGTTTTGTGAATTCTCATTTGTAATAGAGTTTCTACGTTGTTTTGCACGAACTTGTTTTTGAGTGGCAAAATAAGTTATTTTAATCGCCCGATTGGTTAAGAAAAACATTTTCGTTCTTTGTTCTGCTCGGTCTTTTAAGTTCCGATCTGTTTTTTTTCTCTTTAACCAGTTTCATTCTCTCAGATGTATCTCTCCTCTTCTTTCCCCACATTGCGAAGTGACTAATTAATTGGCACTAGGCTTTAGGTTGGTTGATAGAAAAATAAATAAAAAATTGAGAAATAATTAAAGGAATTGAAATACCTAAACGACAACGACAGATGAAAGAATTGTTAGAATAGCAAAATATTTTGGGGGTCAGAAACTCTAGGTTAAAAATGATCTATGATTTTTCGAGTATACCAAACTTGGGTGTAGGGAAGATGGGGGAAGGGAGGCTTTCCCAGGGAGGATGTCAATCCAATATTAATGACACTGATTTGCCTTGGGCAGAGTGATTTTTATTTAAGGTTTCTCATTAAGAATCCCTTCGCCTTTCCGAATTCTGTTTATGGCTTCCTTATTATGTGGCTCTGCGCTATTATTACCAGAGGTTATTATTCCCTCGATTTGTGCAAACGGGGTTATTCCGACGGTGCTGGCGTTAAGAGTGAAGTGCGGGGGAAATCAATGCATGTAGCTCTTTAAAAGAAGTTTTTGGGTGAAGAGTTTGTTGTTTACAAGAGCCTGGAAGATGATGATAGGAATTCCATTAACATAAACAATACTTCGCTCAAGCTTCTTTCGATCGCTGACAAACAATTTGTTTTCCTTTTGATCCCACAAGACACGGGAGCCATTCACGTTCCCTTCTACAATAGCGGGTCCCATCGGCCGTGTCCCCAATCGGGACAGATCCGCCACACCCACGGAGACTTCCGTCTCCTGCAATTCCCTTCCGCTTCCCGATTCCTTTTCCTTTGATGCGAAAATTTTCCTTTTGTATTTGGGACGCAGGGGGCCGGGGCCCTTCGAGTCGGAAGCCGTAAGAGACGTGGGGTAGGTCAGGGGAAATGCGTTTCCCTTTATGTTTTCAGCCAACGCGTGGAGCTTGCGGGAGTAAAGGACAAATTGATCGTGAAAGATTGGAACTTGTGAGAAGCTACTCTTGTCGTTTCGGATCTGGGGTGGGAGAGAAGTTTTCGAGGACAGACGTCGCGCTGCTTTCTCACTGGATTTTGTTTTCCTGGAACGAGAAATAATCTGGATTTTAGTCGGTACAATAAAAGGGTCGGGAAGAAAGCCAGAATCATCGATAGTGAATGTCGAATCTGATGCAGCCGTCCACAAAGAGACGATACGTGCACTCTTTTCTAATGTATGTCCCGAGGGCAGGGAAGGGGAGGGGGGGGGGGTGAGAACCTACACCCGATTTCTTTCAGTGAGACGAATTGTAGGGATATTATCTCTTACTCTATTGATACTAATAGATAAAGATCTGTTATATATATATATATATATATATATATATATATATATATATATATATGCATATATATATATATATATATATATATATATATATATATATATATCCATATATATATATAAAGAAAAATAACAATGGGAGAATCTAAATTTGAATGTTTATTAATAGATTTCATTAGAAGTGAAGAAATTATGGAGGTAAAACTAAAAGCTATGCGAAAAATAAGTATCCCGAGTAACCAGAAGGAGAGAATACTTGGCGCACTGGTGAGCGTTGAAATACGAAATCCTTCTCAACTTGATTTATCAAGGTAGCCCCCGCCCCTCCCGGGAAGTCAAACTATCACACATGGGCATCTAGCGTTGACCTCGAAGATGGCTAAACAAAGGGAATCAAATCCTAAAAAAAAACAACCCCAGGCAGATTTGCAATGTCGTAGAGATGATCTTGTTTTGAGTCGTAGAGATCCCAAAATAAAAATTGACGCTACACCTTTTGGGCGTGTATGGAGAGAAGGGGGGTTCTTTTTTTTCCTGACAGGCAATTGATTGCACCCAATTGACCAATCTAACAGTCCTCCTCTTCCACATCAAGCAACGTACCTTAGCTAGCAGATCAATTTTACAGTCCTAAGAGGAACTACCCAATGCAGTGTTAGACTGCATAACCATTGCTATAGTAAACGTATATCACACTACTTTACATTGTAATTCTACTCCAAATTTGATCACTGCAGTCCTTAGTTACTTTCTTACATTTTCGAACGATCCACTTAATAATGCTACTCTGTTTTGGCTTGAATTCCTCGCTCTCAAAATCGAGCGACTTCTAATGGTAAATGAATGTTATTTTTCTAACAAAATCCAAACATATTATTTATTAATCTATAATTTACAAATTCATTGTACTTCCCCCCCCCCCCACCTTCCGAAAAAACATCACATTTCTCCGATTCTTTCTTATGATAACAACCAACTTGATAAAAACACGGATTCTATAAATCGCTTTATTAAATTACAATTTTTACCGATTTAAAAAAAAATAGATTTAAAAAGTTTATTTTCCGAAAATTTATTTGTTAAAAATTTCGGAGCAACACAAATACTTTTGTGATTCGGATTTCAAATGGCCTCAGCGTTCACTCGATTTGACAGCTCCAGCCTTCTCACTTTGAGCATACTTGAGAGATCGGGTGTATGCCAATAAGTTTCAAAGCCACAAACAACTTCAGAAAAACAGACAAAGGAAATTTAAGGCTGGATCTAATCATGTTCAGAATCGTAATGAAAAGGGCTGGCAAAAGAGACAGTGCTTGCAAAATGAATAATAGCGTCATTTACGTGAAAAAAATAATCAGAATTCTTATAATTAATACCATTTAAAAATTAGTCACTACACCCTTTTATATTATGTTTAATTTACACATCATTTTGATCAATAAGATCATGGAACTTCACAGTCTAAAATAGCAATGGCCGATTGTACAGATCGCAAATGTAGGCTCACCTTATATACTAAAATCAGTTTTAGTACAGAACATGAAAATAACACCTTTTAGTCTTCAGAGTCAATCAAAATAAGATTTCACTTACAAAAACAACAAATAATTGAGTATGGTAGAATTAGATCCTAACTTACTTTTCCCTCCGATGTGCAAAGTCCACCTCTAGGAACACATTCCATTATGTTGCTTCTTCTATGGCTAGTAGAGGGAATCGGGAGTAGGTTTAAAAAAAATGCTACACCCACTTCCAGTCCTTACCACTCCCAGCTTTCTCCTCTTGGCATACTAGGCGCTATATACCATCCTTACATTTTCATCACCTCTTATTCTACCATTTTCCTAGGGTTGCTCTCTCACACTTGTTTACGGGGAATTCATCAGTCGTTTGTCGCCTTACCTTCGGCTAAAAAAGTTCGTCTTAGCCCCCAAAAATGCCACATCTGTCAACTAAGAGTCCAGTCGATGCCATTTAATCTCATTAATTAAGTCGATTAATCAAACAAACAACCGTTGAGTAAACGTTGAGCAAACTTGAAATATCAACCAACAAACCACTCCTGCTCTAGTAGTTGTTAAGAACTGGTTTTTCCTTATTGATCACGCACAGTCACAAGAAGACCAGGACGAGTGCCTTGTAATCATGTTTTTTATCATTTTTTCTTCCTTCTTGCAATATTTCCTTAAATTTTAAAAAGTTTAACAGAGGTCGAAAACAGAAAAAAACTTTACTAAACTAACCTAACCTAAAATAACATAACGTAAAGTAACGCAACATAACGTAACCTAATCTAACCTAACCAAACCTAACATAACGTAACCCAACCTAAACTAACGTAACTCTAAGAATGGTGAAAAGAGAAGTAAATAATGGTCTTTGATTTTTTTTTTTGTGTCGTCATACTTATTATATATGAATGTTTATACCTTCGAGTTATTGAGAAAAGGAGACATCAAAAAATTCACGAAGACTTGCTTATTAATTGGGATGTATAGAAAAATATGCAGAAAGAAGAAGAAAATGACGGATAAATAGTGAAGGATTGGCTGAAAAAGGATTGCCATTACAACTTACTCAGCCTAGGTCGTGCAAGAAAGAACCGAGACACTCATTATCATTTTACTACCACTCACTTCTTTCGCTCATTCAACACACTCTCTACACGTCGAAGGAAATTAACTTGGAATAGCTGTGGAGGGTGGGGCGAAAGCTCCCCCATTACTGGCTGATCGTGTGATTTCAGGAAAAAAGTTCTGGATACGCGGCTTTCCAAGCCATTGGCCCGTATCCAGGTTTAGTCACATCTTATGACACACATTTGGAGACTCTGGTGATTCTTACTGCCCTATATACGAGATGCCCCCACACATACCACCTCAGTTATATGAACGGCCTCTCCCTCATCTCTTATTTTCTTTTCTAATCCCATACACTCACTGGACATGGTTATGATGTATGGACTTTTGAATGAAAAAAGTGAGCTGATAAGTAGATGTGTAGATGTGTTGGAATGACCTGGTACGGTTATGGTTGGGTAAAAGAATGGTGGTGACTTGTTGGTTATAGGTGTTATGATCGGGCAAATATGTAACAGGTTAAGAGGTTAGTTAACAGAGGTTTTATCATTGAAAATAGTAGATGGTACTTTCCTATTAAAGATAGCCCAATTTTTTGTCAGGTCGTGAGCAAATCTACATCTCACTATGTCGGTCGGTCGGTCCCCGTTTTGCTTTTTTATTGTTTTTGTAATAACATTGTAACTAGTTGGCCAATTCTAACGAAATTTGAAACTCTTATTTTGTTTTACATTTTCTCTTAGAATGATATAATTGCCAAAGTCATCCCTCTAGCCTATTACTAGGCTGTCGTGATTGCGGCGATTTATACCCAATTGGGTAGTCGCCAGATAGGCTCCTAAAATTAAAAAAAAAAAGTCAGTCATCCCAAGTGTAGCCCGGGAATTATTTTGTTTTGGCAATGACATCATAACTATTCCGCAGATTCTAACGAAATTCAAAACCCTTATGTTGTTTTACATTCTCTTTCAAATGCTATATTTGAAACAGTCCTATCAAGGTTATCCCGGGAATTATTTTGCTTTGGCAATAACATCATAACTTTTCGGCTGATACTCTGCTAGACTATACTAGGCTATAATATGCTATACTCTGCTAGGCAAGCCTAGGATAAGATATACTATGCTAATTTAGGCTATAAAATGCTATGCTAGGATTGCATATAGTATGTTAGGCTAGACAATGATAAGTTATGCTTGACTAGGGTATAATTCTCTAGTATAGGCTATACATTAGGGTGGATCGAAAAAAGGGGGTTTTGCAAATAAATTTGAAATCCATTTTCCCACGCTGATTTTTTGATGTACGAGACCTACCATCAAAAACTATGTGGTTGAAATTTCAGACTTCTAAATTAATATTTTCAGGTTCCTCAACGCAATTGAAATTTTAGAAAGAAAAAGCAAAAATGTCGGAAAATTTTATTTGTTTTCAAACTTCAAGTTGTTACATTTATGTCCTTTACGGGGTATATTATTCCCATAGCACTTTTAAAAAATATATTTCCATAAAACCTTACAATCAATACTTCTATTTCCTTTTATTGAATAAAAATAATCTATTAACTACTCGATAACTTTTCCTTCCTTTTCTTCCGTTTGTTTCCATGCAACCTGTGGATTTTTATCATCATCACTCTTAAATAGAAGAAATTGAACAACTAACAGTCGAATAATTAAATTTTTACTATTATTCAATGTCCATTTATTCAAGGCAGTTAGATTTTTGTAGTGTTATTACCTTTCATTACGAAGTCCTTCTTGGTATTAAATGAGGGTATTTTCCTCCTGGACTCAATTCTACTCCTTATATAGCCGTCCCGTTTGTCTTCTCAGCAAACTGCCAGTGACGCTTCTGTGACCAGTTTAAAGCGTCTCTCAACCGCTTGTGTGTGACAAAGAAACTTTGGAATAGCTAATTTAGGTTGAGAGTGTCCTCGTCAGCGGAGGTTCGGTCACAACGGTCTGCTGCCAATTGATTAGGTGGATGTAGTCGTCAGTATCTCAAAGTTTATGTCTGGGATCTTGAAAGTGCGTATTGATTTCCCTTTATCTTTTCGTGGTTTCATAATTCTTCTCCATGCGAGTTCCCGGCTATGATTTCTTTCATCCTACAGCAAACAGAGAAGAATGTTTTCCGCATGTGCAAAATATGCATTCCTTTGAATCACTGGGGCAACTATATATTTAATCTGTTTTTCATCCCTTGCAGTGATTGCACTGCCTTGAAGAGGTTGAGTGCTCCATCTTGCGAAGAAGAGTTTGCTTTTATTTCAAACCAGCAAGGTGCATACATCTTCATGATGAACGGGACAATGGATTTCAGCGTGTCAGAAGGGTCGGAAGTCGAAACATATAATAGAACTATCTGATTTGCCGTTGTAAGCCATGGTGCATGCGACATTTTTCCAGGATTCTTACGAACCATTTGAGTAGAACATTTACCTTGTGAGATAGATCGAAGGATATTAAACATATACTTTTGATCGGTGCTCCGAATTCCTGTCAGCAGACGGCAAGTTTGTCGGAATTGGCTCGAATTCAACAACACTTAGAGTCTCACATTTATCCAGTTATTTTCCAATAGGTCCGACAAATCTACGAGGCCCTGTTGTTTTCCTATTTAAATTGTTGATGGGGTGGCGTTATGGGAGCTCATTGGCATGGAGCTGGTAAATAAACCAATGTAGTGATATATTAAGTTTTTCTTCTAGCATTATGATCACATCTCCTTTTTTTCCTCTACTCACTGCCGTTCCATCGCATCCCACAGCAACGAGTTCATCAGTTACGATGTTATTTGCTTCTAGATACGAGAATATTGCGTCGCATATAGCTTTTGCAGAATCTGTCTTCATTATCAGGTGTCCAAGGTATTCTGAACCAAGTTCTTCTATCATAGATATGTGCTCTTCCATTATCTTCTTATGGGGATGAGTTCCCTCTATCGTCTCAACAACAAATGTGCTATCTTTTCTACCATCAAAATAAATAGAATATACGAGTATAATGGCATATCCGATCTAATTTCTTGCTGTAGTGTAGTAAGTTCTTTGACACGCTCTCTTCTAGCTTTTGACCTATCAACTATGACAGAAGTTTCTTTGCCTTCAATTGACGATAAGTCCTAAAGGATTGAACTTGCTATTAAAGCTGCAGCTCGATCAGCACACCAGTGAGGTCACATGCCAACGCAAATTCTGACAATTTTATTCTTTTAGATGGAGTCTTGTATGCAAATTCTTGTTTTACTTCTTTGCGTTTCACGAATGAAGGAAGCTCATAGTCGCTATCTTCGACAGCAGATTCTGTTTCTGTGTTGGATGAAGGAAGGATCACTTCGATATTATCTGTCGAAGTATATGGTTGATTTAAGAGACAATACTCACGATTCTTCCTAACTGCACTCTGAATATGCTTATATGATTGAATTTCATCGATATTACCTATTGCCATTTTTCTAGTTTTTCGTTGGTCTTCCAGAAACGTTTGCTACAAGAACAGTTTTCAAAGCTATCGCATTTACTACACGAAATATCAAACAATTGTTCTTCATTCTTTGTAAAATCGTCTCATTTCTGTTTGAATGATGTCACATTTTTCCTGCTAATATTTCTCATTAAATCCTCATATTTTGAATAATAATTTAAATTTTTTTCTAACAGCCTCTATTGACACACATGGGATTGATGCCGTTTTCCAAATAGAAATTAACTTGTCCGCTACTAATGTGATAATTTGTTTAATTGGCGGGGTCTTTTATATTACGGTCCTTTTTCTTTTCTCGTTCAAACAAAACATATTTTATAACATCTTTAAAAGTTGGCAACACTCGTTCACTAATGGCGCAGGATGCGCCAAACAAAGGGCTTTCAATTTCCTGACGCGTTCTAGGTTTAAATGCCCTAATTAAATATTGTTTAAATTTTTTTATTACATATTATTTAACTCTGAAATATAATAAAACGTGTAAGAATATTTATTGTACACTATAAATAACTGTTTTTAAATAAAAATAGAAGAATGTGTTCAAAAGAATAGACACTAGACAGAGCCACACACACACATTGTCAATTTTCAATGACGTTGAGAAACCTTTAAACTTATTATATAAAAAATTCCCTTTAGTTGGTTCAATTTGGCAGATAGCCCCATAAAAAATCGTGGTGGGAAAATAAATTTCAGACAAAATATTTTTCGCTCCACCCTACTATACATGTCTAAGATAGTTAATGCTATGATATAACCGTCTAAGCTATACTAGGCTAGGCAGGGCCTGAAAGGCTAGGCTACGCTATGGTATGCTAAGTTACGCTATGATATACTAAGCTATGCTACACTCGGCTAGTCTTCGCTATACCAGACTAGGATAAACGAGGCTTTGCTAGATAAGGCTAGGTTATGTTATGTATGCTATGCAAGCCTAGGTTAAGATCTAATAGTCTAGTCTAGGCTAGGCAATACTATGATATACTATACTATACTAACTAGGGTAGGGTAGGGTAAGTTAGGCTATGATATACTTTACTAGGCTATGATAGTCTAGGCTAGAATATGCTAACTAGACTAAGATAAGATAGAATATACTAGGCTAGGCAATACTATGATATACTATGCTAAAATAACTAGTGTAGGGTAAGTTAGGCTATGATATACTATACTAGGCTATGATATACTATACTAGGCTTTGATATACAATACTAGGCTATGATAGTCTAGGTAAGAATATGCTAACTAGGCTAGGATAGGATAAAATATACTAGGCTAGGCTCCAGTGAACTATGCTAAGCTAGGCTATACTAAGATAGGCTATACTAGATTAGAGTAAGCTAAGCTAGGCTAAACTAAGTTTTAATTTACAATTGTAGGCTTCACTAAGCTAGGCTAGGTAATACTCTGCTAGGCAGGCTAGGCTATACATTGATAAGCTAGGCTAGGATACACTGTGATAGGCTCAGGTATACTATGCTAGGCTATATATGTACGTCTATACTAAGCTAGGCTAGGGTATACTATGCTACTCTAGGTCATTCTATGCTATGATATACTAGACTGTGCTATACAAGGGTATGCTATGAAATACAAGGCTATGCTGGAATATACTACGCTAGACTAAGCTAGATTATAGTGTACCATGCTAAGCTAGCATAGGCTAGGGTAGGCTATGCTAGACTATGGTTTGGTATGCTATGTCAAGATATACCATGCTAGAATAGGATAGGATATACTATATTAAGCTAGGCTCTAATATGCTAGCCTAGTTTATACTATGCTAGGCTAGGTTATATTATGGTTATACTATACTATGCTCAGCTCGATTAAGGTAAGGTAGGCCATGGTAGATAGGCTAAACTATGCTAGGCTTTGCAAGGCTAGGCTAGCCTAGGCTATACGAGTATAGGCTGGGCAATACTATGTTAAACTATTCTAAACTATACTAGGTTAGGCTATGCTATATTATACTATTCTAGGCTAGGCTATACTATGATAAGTTATACTATGCTATACTATGGTAAGCTTTACTATCCTATATATGCTAGGCTGTACTAGGCTATCTTAAGCTAGGCTTTACTATGGCTTCTAGGCTAAGATAGGCCATACATTCTCTGCTAGGCTAGGCTAGATTAGTCTAGGCTAAGTCATACTATGCCAGGCTAAGTTATACTATGTAAGACTAGGCTATACTAGGCTAGCTACGCTAGAGTGTGGTATGGTAAGTTCTACTATTATAGGGAATCATAGGCTCGACTTGGTTAAACTAAACTAGGCTAGGCTATACTATGGTAGGCTATGCTATGACATAATCTACTCTTTTATACTATGCTATAGTATACTATGCTATGATATACTATGATAGGCTAGGTTATGCAGGATTTATTATGTTAGGTAATCTAGGATAGTCTATACTATGCTAGGCTTTATTATGCTAGCTGAGTTAATAATATGGTAGGGTATCCTACGTTAAGCTAGGATTTGGCAGGCTACTATTCGAGAATATACTAGGCTATGCAATAAATGTTATATTGTTCTAGACAATACTAGCCTATACTAGGATATGCAATGCTAGGCTATACTATGCTAGGTGAAACTATAATACATATACTATACTATATTATACTATATTTTGCTATGCTATGCTATATATACTATACTATGTTCTGCTAGAAATACTATGCCATGTTATACCATGCTATTGGGTTGAGGAATAAGTTCTTACGGTTTTATCAAATTTATTCATTACCATTAACAATTTGAGAAAAACTTCACTTTTAATTGATAACAATGTGCAATTTAATCAATAATGTATTCTCCGTTGTTATTTACCACTTCTTACCAACGTTCAATTAGTTTTTCGATGCCTTTGCAATAAATATCTCTGGACTTTGACTCGAAGAATTCGTCTAAACAGGTTCTTAATTCCACATCAGTATTGAACGAAACGCCGCGCAAATTGTTGGAGAGCGATCGAAACAGATGGAAATCCGATGGAGCCAAGTCTGGCGAATATGGAGGATGCGGCAGGATTTCCAAATTAAGCGTTTGAATGGCGTCTTTTGTCATATTGACAATGTGAGGACGAGCATTGTCGTGTTGCAGAAGAACTCTATAACGTCGATGAGGTCGCTTTTCACGAATAGCTTCGACGAGTTAATACATTTATTGAACGTAAAGTTTTGCATTGAAAATCTCGTTGTTCGCAAGGAGCTCATAAAGAATGATGCCTTCACAATCTCACCACATACACAGCATCGTCTTTGGTGGATGAATTCCTTGCTTTAATCGCGGAAGTGGTTTTTTTATTGGGGCTAAGCCATTGTTTTCGATGGTTCATGTTAACAAAAACACACCACTTTTCGTCGCCAGTGATGATGCAGTAAAGAAATATGTCCTTATACCTACGAGTAACCTTGTGACGATCAAGGAAACCTGCGGCAATCGTGTAGCGCTGAAGTTTGTTGCTTTCACTCAAAGCGTGCCGAACCCATGCACCGAGTTTTTTAACTTTCCCCATCGAATGAAGGTAATTCACTACAGTTTTCTGATCACACGCCAATTGTACAGCCAATTCTCTAGTCGATTGACGAAGAGTTTCATGAAGAAGGTCGTTCAATCGATCTTCATCCAACTTAATGGGGCGACCAAAACGTTCTTCGTCATTAAGATTAAAATAACCGTTTTTGAAATGTGAAGAACACCATTGAGCTGTCCTTTCTGATATAGCATTTTCTCCGTAAACAGCACAAATATCGCGATGAGCTTTAGCCTCGTTTGCATTGTTCTCGTCTCGATTGAAAATGAATAATAAGTGTCGAAAATGCGCCTTTCTTTCAACTTGACATTCCATTTTGAGGGTACAGAACAAAAATTAAATTAACACAACTTTTAAATAAACTGCAATGACTTATTATTCAACTTCAAGACGTAGCTTAAGCAAAAGACTAATAGTCTACGCTGTTAAGAGACGTAGCCTAACCTTTGCTTATTTTGCTCTCATTATTTATTATTGTTTCTTAATATGTGCACAAATCACGCCAACAAAACTTAAATCATCACAACATTAAAAAAACGCAAGAACTTATTCCTCAACCTAATATAATAGGATAAGCACCACTATGCAATAATATGCTATGTTATACTATGATATAATGTGTGCTATGCTAAACTATTCTTTACTATGCAATTAGGGTGTGACCATTTTTTCGACTTTCCAATTCCATAAATGAGGGGTGACATAAAGTTAAGGCCCGCCATTTTATTTTTTAAAAAATACATATTTTAATATAATTCAGTTCTGTTTATAAAAAGTTGTGACTTTTTAGTCTCGGGTGACTCTACATTTCACTATGTCGGTCGCTTGGTCGGTCCACGTTTTGCTTTTTTTTTTAATAACATTTTAACAATTCGGCCAATTCCAGCGAAATTTGAAACCCTTATGTTGTTTTACATTCTCTTTCGAATGATACAATGGGCAAAGTTCTCCCATGTTAACCCGGGAATTATACTGTTTTGGCAATAACATCATAACTATTCGGCCAATTTGAACGAAATTTGAAACCCTTAAGGTGTTTACATTCTCCCTCGAATGCTAGAATTGCCAAGGTCATCCCTAGGTTACTCCGGAAATTATTCAAAGTTTTCAAAGTCGTAAGGACATAAATCGGAATAAGTGAGGGCACGCGACTTTTTGGTCTGCAGACTTTGTTCTTCTTTCCTATTATCGCTAGAAAAAAAACTACTTAAAGATTTTTGTATCTATAATTCTAATTTTTTTTTAATAATAAATATTTTTACTCTGCCTCGTACTGAAGATGTTGTGGCTTTCTTGCAAGAGGAAGGTGTGCTGATAGCCTGCGAGTGTGTCAAAAGGAATAAGTCAACTTGTTGAAAGCGTACCGAAAATTTGTTAACTGACAGTCGTCTAAAGTTCGTTATGTTTGGTTAGGATGTTTATTAAAACCCTTAATTTCTGAAACTTTGGAAATGTTCTTGCATCCAGAATCTCAACTTTAATTGAATTATTGGAGTTTTGTCAATTAAATATTGATAGTTATTGTTTTAATTACCTAACCTAATCCTTAGTAGAGCAATTCGCTGTTGATAGTATAAAGGAAGCGTACATGAAATTGGTTAACTGGTAATTGTCTACGGTTCGCTAGGTTAAATTGAGGTGGTCATTAAATCACAACCTTCCTGAAACATTGGAAAGGTTATTGCACCCAGAATCTCCATTTTAATTGAATCATTGGAGTTTTGTAAATAAAGTATCGATAGATATTGTTTTAAAAACCTAATCTACTCCTTTAGTAAATAAACTCCCTGTTGATAATAGAGAATCAGAAAAAAATGAACGTCGATAGCATGAAAGTAACCAATAGATAGTGGTAGAAGATGATATACTTAATTTTAGTAGAAGTTGGGATAGTGGAAGATATAGTGGATGAAAATTAAAGCGGGGAGGGGTTATTTTGCCCTAGTAGGGAGGGCATCTCTTTAATTTTATTTATTTTTACCTTTGCTTTTATTGTTTGTTTGAACTTTTTGTCCTATGTTTGTGTAATTTCATGAGCTTTAGTCTTCTTCTTATTGTTTGTTTTCAAATTATTAGGTTTACTTATTTTTATTGCAAATATTCAGCTTTTAAGACTTTGTTAGCTCTATTTGCCAAATATTTACCTCGTGATTCTTATATGTTGCATTAATGTATTGTTTGCTGTTTCATTTATGTATGTATTGATGAAATGTTCTTATATTTGTATTGTGTTTTGTCTATGTATAAATTAGGGGAATGTCTTCTTGTGTGCATAGGTTGTGCTCGGAAACCGACGTTGGCGTGAGACTTTTGCCTGTAGCCTCGCAGGTATATTAAGCCTGCCGTCTGTTCCACGTAGCTCAGGAATGACACTGTAGAAGTCTAAATACCACATACATTAGTGTACGCAGAAATACTCCAACACAAGCTGCGTGTCCCTCCCGTATTCCAAATTAGCCTTTCGCCTCGAATTCCCTCCACCCTTTTCGCGCCTTTGAGACAACCAAATTCGAGACGGCCGCTCAGAAAAATGTCTGCCGCTAAAAGACACCTGCTAGCCGACGAAGGTCCGAGTTTTCGCGCCGTCATAAACTGCGACGTGGAGCGAAGGTGTAAAAGATTTACTCTGTCTGGCAGCAGATGAAAAGGTCTTTCACGCAGCGATACGGATTTTATGAGAATTCGGTGTTTTCTCTCGATTTCTGCTCGTGAGGGAAATGAAAGGGAATCTTCTCCTTGGAGTCAGGCAGAAGACCTTGGACCTACGTTGAGTGTGTGGAGCTCGTACCACAAAGGAAACAGTTCGCCCGTTATAAAAAAGAAACTTCGGGGAATTTGCGTGTTGCCGTCACGGTACTTGTAGGTACCAAACTTCTCGCAGGCCCCCACATTCAGACTCTGAGGTTACACAGGACCTCCCTCTGCGGATTACCCTAGACGTAGCTAGGTAATCGGTTTTGGCTACCTACTCCAGGAGCCGAATAATCGGACAGTCACTTTGAGGAAGAAGAAGTCCGATTTGAGCCACAGTTTGGCTCGCCTTCGTGATCAGACATAGGATCAGTATATCACCGGTCTAGGATTACCTTCTCATTCGGTAACCTCGGACGGCCGGACTAAGTGCGATCATCGTCACCAGAAGAAGATCTTCACCGTCATTCTCAAAAATACTTACCAACTCAAAAGTATCGTTAAAGTGAATTATCCCCTCCCCTAACTTCACCAGTTTATTTGTGAACTAGAATTCCCATCCCGAGTCCATAACTTCGAGTATTAAAAGTGATTAATTCAGTGCTTAATTCAATACTATTATTATATTTATTCTGTCGGGTGCCATTAAGACGCAAGCATCCTAGTGAGTAATTTTCAAGTATAATCCCCACGAAATGTTGTAGACTTACTTATTCAGGGCAAAGATTAATTTTATTTATACCTATATACGCTCTTGCTTATTTATAATTCATCTACATTAAAGATTATTTTTGCATCTGTGTGTTTAACTATTTTGGACGATCCTTTGGCAATTATTAAGCAATCCACTCTGCTTAAATCTCAATATTACACCGGTCCACCCATGACTGGCTTTTACTGAGTGGGGACACACTCAGGGTATCATTATCTTAATTTTGATCAAAACGGAAGCACCAGGGTTATTCTTATTCATCGGAAGTGGCTACGGTAGGTGTATTGGATACACTTCACCTCCGCTTCGCCTTGGTGCGGTAATAAAATATATGTCCAGGAAGTGAGCCTGGGATTACCCACTCACTAAACCTCGATAGACACCATTCATTAGAGTGGACCAGACCTTTTTTCCATTTTTTGGGGTGACGACATTGATGGGCTCCAAACGTTTCCTCCTGTTCAAATCTCTTTGCCTTAGGCTATCACGCCTTCTGATTTTATTGTTTAGCAGAGATGCAGTGTTCTGGACACGATGAAGCCTTTTCATCGAGGATTTGCTGGCCGCTTGAGTAACCACTGCTGGGTAGATGAGCTTAGCACGGACATACATCAGACGTATTTTCCTGATGTTGGCCGAGATTTATCTCCTTCCCAGGTTTCTCCTCTCTGTGGGTGTCTAGAGTATCCATGGTCGGTGATTTTAAAGCCTAGGACGGTGCCTTCGGCGGAGTAGCCGTATCTTCTCCCATCTATAATGATGGGCCATGTCAACTCGCGGCTCAGCGGGACGATCTTGAATTTGTCCCTGTTGGTCCTGATCTTTCTTCGTCTCTCGTACTGGTTGATGTTGTGCGAACCGCTTGTGCCCTTGCTTTCCTCTCCGAGCATGAGGTAATTTGCGTGATGTCATCTGCGAATTACAGATACATCGTGTCCCTGTGCACGGGAGTTGGGAGGTTGATTGTGAAGACCAGGTAAAGTAGAGGATTCAGGCAGTTCCCTGAGGAAGGCCCGCCTTGAGTTCGAATTCAGGACCTCTGTAGCCCTCAATCATGAGACAGGCCCTTCTTTCTATGACGAAGTCCCAGAGTATCCTTTTCAGGATTGGGTCTAGCTGGAGGTTTAGGATCTTGTATTGAAGTCCTTCCGGCCAGACTTTATCGGTTTCTGTGCTCAAGAAATCTTGCGTATGGTAAACCCGCTCTCTGAACACAAATATAGTCATAAGACGGCATGAATGGGCTATGTATAGAGAAGACTTAAAGAAGGATAAATTTGCTGGTGGCAAGGGAGATTAAGGCGATTTATTTCTTTGATGTAAAGCTGTAAAAGTTATGAGTAAGAGATCATATCTGATCAGACGAATTTTATGTGCAAGGTTAAATTGTTTGGCGTACGGAGGGGAAGATGCGAAAAGGCGATAAGCAAGGTTAACCAGAATTAAATCCTGCTGGTTCATTGGAAAAGGTAAAAATATGTGAATGTTTGAGAGTAGCAAATGATTTTTAAACCTCCTTTCCTCGTTTGAAGAAAGTGGGATTGGTAGGAAAAAGCTTTTATGTGAACGTGGTAGGAGCGAAAAGAGAAAGTGAATTGGAGAGTTAGCGAATCCTGATATGCAGTGATGAGGAATTATCAAGCCGTCCGGAAAGTGCTGAAAGATTTCGATACTTGTGTCTATAAACTATTCCTATTAGCGCTGTAATGTTGGTACGACTGATGGAAAAGAAAAAGTGATATTTTTGCACGTAGTGTCTATGCTGAAGGAGGTGTAGTTAAATCAACTGTTCGAAAATAGTTTGAAAAATTTAAACGTGACGATTTTGGGTTAGAAGATGCAAGTCGCTCTCGAAGACCCATTGAAGCCAACCATCAAATTCAAAACTTACGGACAGCAGAGAGATTCAAAGTTTCAAAGAGTACTGTTAATGAACTCAGTAAAACTTGGGTATACTTCCCGCTATGATGTATGGGTCCTTCTTAAATCGCAATTAATTATTTTTTCTTGAAGTGATTAGCGATTGAAGATAAAAAATAGATTGTCTACGATAACAGAGTGCGGAAACGATACTGGGGTTTGCGTGAGAATTCACCAAAACAGCAACTGACGTGGAACATTCAGGCAAAAAAAATGTTATCCTTTGTATCTAGTGGAACTTAAAAGGCAATTAGGAGCTCTTCTCATATAATCAGACTATCAGTTCTGATGTGTACTACCACCGGGTGGATAAATTAAATACAAAACTTCATGAAGTGAGGCCGGAACATCTCAACAGTAAGTGGGTTGTATTACAACAAAACAACGCCAGATCTCATGTACCTTTGACGTCCTGCAGAGAGTTGCCTGAGCTTGAATTGTATATTTTACCGCATCTACTAAATCCTTCCAGCATTGCATCATCTGACTTTCATTTGTTCAGGTCTCTGCAAAATTCCTTAATCGGAAAATCGTTTATTTTTTTCGGCACTGTCAAAATCCTCTTGTATAACTTCATTTCCTCCAACATAGCCCAGTTCTAGAGGGTGGAATTATGAAGTTGCCGAAAAGATCAACTGTATAGTCAAAAACACCAAACGAATGTACTTTGCTGAATAAAACTGATCATAATACAAATAAATTTATTTTATTTCTATCCTTCTGAAAAGCTCTGAACTGTTTGGACGACCTGATATGATATGTACTTGGGGCATATACCTGAAATAATGGGGATATACGTATCAATGCGAGCAATCATCAACCTATATGTATAAATAAATGGAATAATGTGACGAGAACTGTGATGCGATGAATTATTTAGAGTAAAAGAGTTTGGAAGCTCACAGTTCAAACCTTGCGATCTTTCAAAATCATATCCTGGAAATCATAGTAAGAGCAATTTAGGAGAAGCTGGTTGAGAAAGTGAAGGGGCTAGATAATCCCTGGTTTGAGCATCTGAATGATGTTTAGACGGACTTGTGCATGGAAAAGCCAAAAATGCTGGCTATCAACAACAAACAGTTAAATGAAAGGGAAAAAAACAGTAAAGAAATAATCCAAGACATTCTCACAATAAAAAGGCCTCCGAGAACCGACAATAAGGAAATGGTTGATCTGACATTGTTCTTGGAGGAATGACTCCTCAAGGTATTTACTGGAGTCGACCACGGGTCATTCATGAGGCCAAAGGGATTGCTAAAATCCTGTACTCCGTGAGAATGCTGATGTTTGCAGATCAACTTGAGTACGGCAAAGAGTGTATCAGAGCTGGAAAGACTCGACACCCTTCCTTGCACCTATTATACACTCCTGTATGGATGATGCTCCGGTAAATGATCAAAGTCTAAACAAGGACAGATGCTCCCATGAATAATCAAAGTCTAATCAAGGACATACTGAAGTACAAGAAAACTGATCCAGAGCTTGCATATGCAGTACTTAATTAGATGGAAAACCCCAAATGGTACCTGATACTAAAAGTATTACCATTCGCCCATTCAGAAGTAGTTGAGTGACACATTGAAGCATGACATTGCTGTCCACTTACATGCCACTTAGAAGACAGACAGCTTCAGAACGGGAAAGTCTCTATTCCAGGGAGTCACAGCTAAGACTACCCTGTTGATATCATTGGCCCAGAATCACATTTACTACTGGACACAGTGTACATTGGATCCGAGTGGCTTCTGGAACCTATCACGTCTGGCCCAAGGAATGACAATTACTGAAAAGTGTTAGAATATGTTATGAATCTTGAGAGTGGTAAATGACATTGTTGAAATTAGTGTCAAGATGATGAGCTGTAGAGTTCAACAGATGCTAATTTGACAGCTTCAAGTAAAAAACTCTTAACAACTGTCTATGTAAATGTCATTGGGAAATTGATCATCATGTAATGCTTTTACATCTTGATCCATTAGACTTGTGACAAAAATGTTAATCTCAAATTTGTGTCATGAATCAGGCACCTTGTCTGTTTTGAGTGTGAGAAAACAAATTATGTGATATTTCTGAAATCTTTGTCTGTTCCAATGTGCAATTTCTTTTTCCAAGATTGTCAGAATCGTATCAATTAGAAATCAAATGAAAACACTTTAGTTTGGTACCTATTTTTTGCTCTATGTTGTTTAAATAAAAGTTACATTGCAAAATATGATTTAAAGGACTCCGGAACTAGTGCATTTAGCCGATTTCAATGCAGAAAATATAAAGCTCCTAACATTCTAGTTCAAAATAGTTGTGAATTTCGGCTTTTCCTGTCAAATAACATGATAAAATGTACATAAAACTATGAAAATAAAAAAAGAGTTGATTTTTAAACAGGTTTACCATTTCATATCTTTATGGATGGCATCTTGAGATAAATTAATGTGCGTATGGGGGAAGAGAGTTTTGCACTTGATGAGGAATGATGGGTGTATGAGTGTTTCTATGTTGGCATATACTGAATGAAATCGTGTAGCTCCTAATGTTGAGAGAGATGAGGATATGTTTATTGAAGCGTTTGACTTAGACTGGGTATGTATGAGAGTGGGTCGGTGCAATTGCAGAATAGAGTAAGGAGATGGCGTTTGTAAGGAAGGAGGGAATATTAGAGTACGTAGAGTACGCCTTAGCTAGTGTGGTAGCATGAATGATACTGGTAATGATGCGGTAGAGTGCAATATTATCGTATGAATGATAAGAAAGTCTAAAGCCTGTTCGCGCTCTAAACGCCCCTGATGCTTGCCCCTTTTTTTAACCAAATCTCAACACCTCCATATGTTGCCATCTCATCGAGACTGTTTCGTGGTGGTTGATTAATTTATCCACTAACGAGCTAAACTATGAAATAAATCCTGGGGAATTCGGAGAAAAAGAGATTTCGGGGGGGAAAAAATAAGCTGAAAAAGTGAAAAAAACGTTACAAATAGTAATAAATAAAAGAAAATAAATACATACAGAAAATACGAACAAATCGTAACAGTGCTCCGTTACTGCCTCGTTTCACTGTTTTTTTAATAAACAAAAAATTACAGGAAAAATTCCCCGTTCACGATAATGTTTTTAAAATATTTGTCTTTGTTTTATATCTTACCATTGGACCTTTTTCATCTTTTCTCCGATGTTCACTTTTCATAATCTCTTCACGGTTTTTCCTAAGCTATTCATTTATCATAAATAATCTTTCTTTAGACAATACTTTCTTCCAAAGTATTCTCACTCTTACAGCCATTATTTGCCCGCATTTATCCCAAAGATTATTATTTATCAATAAATGTCACTTTTTATTTTATTATTTTTCGTTCAATTGAATTTGCGTTTTGATTAAATTTTTATATTTCCATAATTTCAACGGAATTATCGCTTTTGTTACTATTCATAAAATGTTCACATTTATAAAGCATTCATGTTCAAGATTGTTCAAATTATTTAAAATTGTTCATATGAACAAATGTAATCTTAGGATTGTATTATTCATCTTAATTTATGCATTTTATTCATCTCGCAGCTTTATTATCTTAATGTATTAATTTCCCTCCTTTCTCATAATAATCTTTTCATTTTACTCATTGTCCCGCTTACTTATCTTAAATCATTTCATTTTATTAATTCCCCCCTTCTTTCTTATCTTAACCACTAATGGTATTATTTTATTTATTGCGTCGCTTATTCATCTTCTTAATCGTTATTTAATTCATTTTCTCACTTACTAATCTTAAATCATGTCATTTTCCTCATTTCCCCAATTCCCTATCTTAATCCTTTGAATTTATTTATTTCTCCGCTTTATTATCTTAACCATTATTTATTTTACTTTCTTCATTTCTCCACTTATTCATCTTATTTTTTTTTTTTATTCAATTTCCCGCTTGTTTCTTTCCCGTTTATTCGTTCTTCTCTTTGATTCGTTGAATGAGATATCGCCTCCTTACGACCCTCCTTCCTTCATGTGCCCCTCCCAAGTCACCATTTAGGGGAGATAGCCTTTTCTGTAGACTTCCTAATCACCCCTACAGGGCGGGGCTCTTTAAAACATATAGTGGTCGTTAATGAGTACAACATTATATTGTACTCAACGTACCGCCACTGTTTACAGGGAGATTACCGTATTTCGCTCACTCTTGATTTCGTTCTTATTCCCTTCATTTTTTTTCTCTTCCTTTCCTTTATTCTTTTCTTTCTCACTTTTACGTGGGCATTTGATTTCTAACGTGGGTACTTTCTTAGATTACGCGATTGAGCGTTTATGGGTAGTGAGGTGGCGATTCCCTGGTCGGTTACCACCCCAGCCACATTCACCCGCGCTCAACTGGTCATTACCACTCTCGAGAGCCTCTCGGATCCTTCCACGCATTTCCCAAACATGTGCTAGGTGTTGCCTGGGCAAAAATGCTGGAGTTTACATCTGGTGAATTGCATGCCTTCCCGAACCCTTAAGATTAGAAGGGTTCCGGAGAGCTGCGCGTCTTCCACGATCTTACCATCCCGTGTCTCCTCATCAATAATCGCTTCCACACATGGCTGGGCTGTTGTATATCGAGGCAACTGCTGGTTTGGTTGGACGAAGTCCGTGACATACCCGCCCATTACCTTTAAATTAACTAAATTCCTTACACAGATATTTACTTGCACCATAATCCTGGCATAGATGCCTTCAATGACGGTTGCCTCTTACTTACAACTACATATTGTCACTTTCCCTAATCTCCCCACTTTTAAGGATATTCCTTCTAAAAATTTATGGATGAGTCTCTTGATGGTTTTCTTTATATATTATTAAAAAATAAGAGCTTGTATGCCTCTTATATATATATATATATATATATATATATATATATATATATATATATATATATATATATATATATATTATATATATATATATATATATACAACCCATTTTTTCATTTTGTAGCAAGTGAAACAACATAAAGATTAGAATGACAACCCCTGAAAAACTCTAGTGCGCCATAGACAATCCTAAGTGCATGTGATAGGGACAGCAGGAAAAACGGTAATACTGCATGTTTACAAGAGACTGTTAAAAAAACCTGTCTGTGGCCCATGGGAGAGCTATCCGATCAACTTCATGAGAGTCTGGAATGAATATTGGATAACGGAATCGTATAGACGAAAGGAGTGATGTGTTGGCTGGGTGGAATGGCCATCCCCTCTCCCCCTCGTTCTTCTCTGTATGTATCAGACGACATTGACAGAAGTGCGTGCCCTTCAGGTTCCAACACCCCCAGATACGGTCTCTGCGGCTCCCCTTTCTTCACAGATCTCTGCTTGCAATTTTCTTGCGGATATTCTCTTGTTGATTTGGGCTTTAAATTATAAAAAATAAAGCAATGAACCATTATTATTAACTTTAATCTATATTATTTATGTATTATTAATTAATTTTATTTTCAATTTCATTTAAAAATTTTATTTACTCAATTCACTCCTTCTCATCTCCCGCCCATTATTATTATTATATTCGTGGTTTTGAGTGTTTCTACCTTTATTCATGAGTTCCATTTTGATAAAGAAAATAATATATTGTACTTTGGACCCTCCTTTCCCTAAACGATTCCTGATTTAAAGTTATCTTCAAAGGCTCTCGACCGAACTCCAGATCTAGGGTTGATGTATTTTCTTGTTATGATGGTACGATGTTATCAACCTTTTAGCCTCTCATTGTCCTTTTTATCTATTTAATTCATGCCAATATTTCTCCTCATCTTTAATCTCTGCTCGTCATCTTTCCTCTGAAAGATGCACGATCATATTCTCTTCAATTCCAAATCACTTCGGTCGATAAGAAGCAGTGCAATTTAATGGACTATCTCCTCTCCTTCCTACCCATTTACCATTTACTAGTTCTTTTAGTCGTTCATCACTCCCGCCCCCTATAAAGGAAATAGCTGGCACCCTCAAAATGGCATTCGTATTTGGCAAATAGGACCGGCATTAAGAATTCTTTTATGTCGGCCAACTGGGGTTAAAAAGACCGGAAAATATGAGCACCTTTTGGTATCGGTTTGGGGAACAAATGATTTACAGGCGATAAAACCTTGTGTTAAACAACAGGGATTAAATCTTTCCTCTCCGGACTGCCACAAGGACTCCGACTGTCTCCCTCTGGGTTTACTTGGAAATGTTTTTTTTAGATGCCTTTTTTTTCAATGATTTGGGGGCGGTTTTTTGAAAAGGAGAGAATTGCAGGGAGAGGATAAGAGGAAATAAGGGGTATATAGCAAAATGAAGCTGAAAGATGCACGATCATAAGAGGAAATAGGATAAGAGGAAATAAGGGGTATATAGCAAAATGAAGCTGAAAGAGATAATATAGACACATAAAAGTCAAAATTAGACAGATTAAATATACGAATAGGCAGATATGATAACTAGTTGATAAAAAATCGTGCAGCTATGTCTAAACATCACAATCAACCTATTTACACCTTTTCCTGAAAAAGTGGGGTAAGTGCGCATTACTGTTAAAGAAGAAATACTTTAATAAAGGTATATTTCACCCATTTATCTAACTCTTTCTATTCCATTATCAACTTGTCGCTCTTCCATAAAGATTATGATATAGGTAGGAGTACTCAAGAATAGTTTGAGGCTCATTTTTACTATATTTAACTTCTTTCTCGCCCCTGTCCATTTCCTTCATTGATAGCATCAATGCGGACGTTTCCTTCCGACCTGTTGATCCTCTGAAGATATCTAACCGAATCTTTCGTGCATAATCTGATCTATTTAAGCTCGGAGATAAATAGGCGCAAGACCAACAGAAATACAAAATGAATTGAACAAATGCATAAGAGCAGTGAAAATTTTAGAAAAAGACTCAGAACAAACTTAACCTTAAATACAGGTGGGTCCTAGACGGCTTATTAAGAGTCTCTAGAAGCAAATTGGTGTTTGAGAAGAAGAACTCTAAAATATGTACTCTGTCCCCTTTTGGAATCCCAGCTTAATCTATATTGTAGGGAATAATTTGGGCCATATATGGGGTAGGGAAGAGATATTAACTCATGTCCTACCCTCGGATGCACTCCATGCCAAAAGCGATTATACCAAGGATCCCGCCCACCAGGATCATCAAGTACGTGGTGAGCAAATCTTTGTTCCGTAGGGGCCGGTCCTTGAACCCCTTTGGAATTTCGCACACCGTCGAACTCGAGTAGTTTTGGTGCAGAAAACTCAGAATTCCATAGGAGTTTAGTCGACGAAAGCTGCAGGGGAGAGAATGCATTATTAGGCCAGCTATGGTCATTCAAAGATCTTCCTAACATGCACATACTTTACATGCACTTTCACTATCATCAATAAATACTTGTGTGATATTTTGAGGTTACATTCAGATATCATCGAGATGATATCCATAAATGACGTTCATATAACAGACAGTTAAGTACATACAATATCAAATGGTTAATATGAATTTAATCAAAAGATATCTAGATAATCCAGATAACGTAGGAGTAATCTCAAAACTTTGCCCAAATTGCTTACTGATATTATAAAGCAGAATGATATTCAAGTAATATATCGAAAATTTACAGCCAATATCCTTTCTTATTTGAAACTTACTCTTGTATGAGTCATTCACATGACATTTATTGATTCACGTGATCCAAACCAAATATTAACAATTCTATAAATTACCGAATAGCCTGCAATGAAAATCCATCTAGCACAAAACTAACGTCCAAGGAAAACAGTAATCTTGATTTTCCATTTTTTATGAGATCTAAGAAATTGAGGATTACAGCTGTTTTTTTAAGAATGATCCTTCCCTTACGAGTTTGGCTTTCTAGCAAGAATATAAGGAAGAACATTGGCAGTATTTCTATTCTACTAGCTTGTGGGGAAATTAATGTGTTTAGAAGACTTATTAAAATGATTCATAGAGCTATTTAAATTGTTCCAAATTTGCTACAACCTGTTTAAAAATTACTGTAGCAATACCGAGGCCCCTTTTAGCTGTAGTAAACAGATAATGCCTATACCTTTTTAAGATAACCTTCATTTCTGATGGCGACAAGTAAAACACACATATGACATATCGTTTTTTATAGATACCTAAAAGAGAATAGTGCCATAATAACAGTAAAACAACACCGAAGTGTATGGGAATGTGTTAAATGCCGAAATGTATGGGACTGTGTTCAGGCGATTTCGGACTGTAAAATTCCGAAAGTAGAGACCGACACATTGCATTGATCTTGATACTTTTAAGGAACTTGTGGCGTCAAACACTGCAAAGGGCTCTTGTCAAATGGCAAGAATTTTAAATGTCAGCCATGAGAGTGTGTAAGTATGACGTTTTAGTGCCACGTGAACTGTGTGAAAGAGGTGTGAATATTACTACATCTCCTTTCACTCGAAATGACTGTCAGCCATTTATGGACAAAATAGTTAAAGGAAATGAAAAGTGGGTCCTTTACTACAACATTTAGGAGAAAAATTTGTCTTGTTGGCAAAGAAACGCCGTACTGCTAGACGTGGTATCCAACAGCAGAAATTTGTGAGATGTGAAGGAAGTTATATAATATGACTACCTAAATAATAAGAAAATAGTTACTACACACATACATTTATTTTAAACAACTGCAACGCTTAAATGAAGCTTAAACAAAATAAAATCCTCCACTGGACAACCGAAAAGATGCCCTCTTTCATAACATTGCACACCCACACGTGAAACGTTTAGACAAAGAAAAGAATATCGCTTTAAGTTAGAAAGGTAGTCCTTATCCTCCCTATTCACCGGGATTTGCAACAACTGATTACACCATATAAGTTCTTACATTATCTAAATATTCACCAACTGATTACCAAATAAGTTCTTACAACATCATCTAAATATTCACCAACTGATTACCAAATAAGTTCTTACAACATCATCTAAATATTCACCAACTGATTACCAAATAAGTTCCTACAACATCATATAAATATTCACCAACTGATTACCATATAAGTTCTTACAACATCATCTAAATAGTAGGCTTTTCTCCGATATGAATGGGGGTGGAAAACGATATCAAATTGTATTTCATCAAAACCGAATGAATCCATCAATCCATTTTTTATATTACGTCATGCCCTAATTAATGTGGCATTATTTACATGTTTATCACTATTGTTTTATGAATAGAAATAATTGAAATCATGACCTAGGTGACTTCATTCAATTTATAATTGAAATCTGGTTTCTTTTTATACTAGACTAGTCTACTAAACTCGAAACCTAAGTTCTTGTATGTCTTCATTCAACTCATAATTGAAAAGAGGTTTCTTTTTATGCTAGATTAGTCTACTAAACTCGAAATCTAGGTACTTTTATTCCTTCATTCAATTCATAATTGAAAAGGGGTTTCTTTTTATGCTAGCCTAGTCTTCCTAACTCGAAACCTAGGTACTTGTATGCCTTCATTCAAATCATTCCACGGTGTATCGTCATTTAAAGGAGATAGGCAAGTTTAGCAATTGGGATAATGGAATCCTCGCGACCTGTCACAATTACACTTGCAACAAAGAACTAGAATTTGTTCACCTCTCTTTTCTCGACTAAAACGTGAATTTTTTTTTTATTAGGATTGTTACATGAGACAAAAAGTGAGTTATGTCCAATAGTAAGAGTATTACTCGATATAGACAAGGGATAAGTTGTTGTTTAAAAAACAATAACCGAGCCAAAATAGTGGCCTCATCATCAGAAGATCCGCTTCTGTGTTTGGTGAGATATGAATGGCATAATCATCATCATCACTAACTCTATAATTTAAGGTGGGGATTTTTTGAGTATTTGAATAATAATTTCATCTTAGTTTGGTTATGACTTTTTTATCAAATTTAGTTCTAATAATTCTCTTATAATATCCAAAAACAAAATGGTGAAGTTCAGAAATAAATATAAGTATCGAAATTTTGTGAATTTTTTAAAACCCAAAGAATTACAAATGGTAAAGTTCGGAAAATTTATTTTTCCAAATCTTCTTCTATAACTATATTTTAGCAACGTGATATTTTGAAAGGGAGGTAATTTAGCTTAGAGTTCCTTTTTAAAATTATTATAATTGGCGAAGTTGAGAAAATTTTTAAAAATTTAGCCATGGCTGCTTTTTTTTAGATTCTAAATTTTAATCTTAGTAGCAAAGCCATTGCCTGGTCTAGTATGAACTTCTTAATCCGAATCTGACTATCACTTAAGAGGTTTATTAGGCCTAATTGGAACCTGATAATGCAGCACTTGAAAAAATTGGCAAGTATTAATCAATAGAATAATAGTCATCTTTTATTAAGACAACGCACGATCTCATACTTCAAGAGATATACAAAAACTTAACAATTTCGATCTAATGAGTCATGTTCCATACTCATCTCACTTAGCATTATCAGATCAGTATCACTTTACGAGTTTAGAGAATCACCTGAAGAGAATAAAGATGTCAAGAACATAAGAGGCAGATCAGCCTCAAAGAACTTTTTAAAACCAAAGTCAAACGATTTTTGCAAAATTGTTTTTTGAGAAGTTAGTAGAGATGGAGACGTGGTAGAAACAGGTAGACATTTTATTACTTATTAAATTAATAGATAAATACCTACTTAAGTAACTTTAAATATTTGCTTGATTTCTAACCACAAAAAAAATGATAAACAAAATGCCCCATTACCTATGGGATGACCTAATATAATAAAGATTATTTTATTTTCCTATATAAAAGCGGCATTAATTTTTGGAAAACCTGCCTTACATTAACCAATATCATAATTTCGGAAAGTATCGCAAAAAAATCGAGGTGAAAAACTATCTTTAAATCTTACAAGACATCAAAATCAGCCTTCAAGGAACTGTTTTTAGCGAATCCGAAGCCCCAATGGAAGTGGAGGGATGAAGATTGGGCCTTGTATGACTTCTCGAGCATCACAGTGTAAAAATCGCATTTGTCCACTTTCTCTTGCTGTCTCCCTCTCACGAAGTCGGCGTAAATGAGATAATCCAGGACGCTTATTTCATCGATGTAGACGTGAGCTTAAAAAAAGGGAATTTGTTGCTATTCTTATCAACATTTTTCAAAAGAAGGAAGAATTAACATAATTGTAAAGAAAGGAAATTCGCTTTTATGTAGAAATCTACGTACCTACTTAAAAACGTCTAATGGAATACTATTTTCTGGGTCTTACCCCAGTGCTTTTCCAACAGTGATCAACATAATTTACCATACTTTTAATAGGAAAATATTTGAATTTGAAATTAGATATTGAATGTGCACTGGGTTAAGTATTGGTTAAATATGTAGACGAGCGGCCCGGCCGATAAAACGTACTATTTTCGTCCGTGTTCCAAAATGTTTCACGTTTTTGGAGTACATTTAAGGGGACGGCTCGTGTGGGGGTAAACACAAGGGGGGATCACACTATAAATATCCTGAGTTTAATTAAATTATGGGGGTCTGGGGGGCACAGCCCCCCAGTATATAATCCTAATTGTTATAATGTTCTGCTGTTTACAGAGGTGAATGCTTTAACCACATCCTGTCAGCGTCTTTAATCGTTTTGCGAATTATAATATGGGTGGGGGGGTGGAGGGTATGACGTCAGAAATGCTTGATTTGAATTTTTTGTTTCCACTTAATAGCTTTTTATCATCCTCATTTGGAGTCATTTTTATTTGTCAATATATTTTTCCCCATTTTACTATTTTTATTACCTTCTTTTATACATTTAAATGTAATCAGCTATATCATTTCAAGGAACTACTTGTTTTTTAGCAGTTTGGGGGTCAAATATTCCCCTTTTACGCAGTTTGAAAATGATCAATCAGACGTCTTATACGCAGTGTGAAAATGGTATCGAATTGTGAACTTTGTCCGTCGTCTATTGCGGATTATTAACCCTAGTTTCTGATAAAGATAAATTAAACACCTTTTTGGATGTTCATAATTTAGTGCGAATTAAAAGTGAATGTGACATTTGTGGCCGAGCATTAGATGTGAACCCTAACTTTGAATTTAGATGCTCGAAAATAAAACGTGATTCAAGTCAGCTAGATTTCGAATAAGACGCAGAGGGGCAAAATAAATAGGCTTTCATCTTCGCTATTTCAGAAGTATAACCACTGCAATTAGTACGGAAACAGCGTGTTTCGTTTGTTTTTTTTTCGGGCAATTTTGTGAAAAAAATGGCCTACGTAAACAACGTTTTCGGTTTTGTTTACTTTCGGGCATTTTTTTAATACAAAAAATGGCGGCAGGTATCATTCGAAGAAAACTCAAACGCACATGATTATTCAAACACGGGTGAACGATAATATTTACACAAAAATAATTTTTTGCCAGTGGCCGCTCGTCTACATGTTTACCAAGTATTGTAGGGTAGGGGAGACAATATCATAAAGATTGAAAATGTAAGGGTAAGTAAGAATGGTGAAGAGTGGAATAAAGAATGAAACTCATTAACAGCTATATTCAATCATACAGCTAAACTGGCTGTAGAAAAAGTGTAGCCGATTAAAATCTGAAAAAGGAGAACTTTCTAAACATTATGATTTGTTCGTAGCTTTTCCTTTGTTTGATGAAATTTGTGAAACTATCTTATAATGATGACTTTAGCCAACTCGAGCTGCATTGAAATTTGGCTTGGGCTTTATCCGGGTGACTGAAAATGATCTAGGTTTGAATATGATTCACTAAGCATGGAAGCGACATTTACTTGCCTGAATCATGCCTGTGTTTGTAAAATCACTGAGCTATGGTGAATCCAGTTTCACATACGCTAGATTCATATCATCCCTAAAAAAAATGATGTGGAGGCATGTTTCTGTTCGGTTTGATGTCCCTGAGTGATTTCTGAGGGTCATGCAATTATAAAGGGGATCGTGGAAAATGCATTTGAGTTATTATTATTATGATATATTTGAGAGAAAAAATAATAGTACAAATTAGTGTTAAAAAATAGTTAATAGTGGGAACGAAAAGTTGAGCGGAGAAGAGAAAGTTATAAGTAGCAGTATGAAAAGAAATGGGTTCTCCAGGTACAACCGGAGGTCATATTTTTGATTCCTATACAAAATTCTCCAGGACATAATGGAGGTCATATTTTTGATGTCTATACAAAATTCTCCAGGACATAATGGAGGTCATATTGTTGAAATTATACAATCATATTTTTCCATGACAGAGTATTATATTTATAAACTGCATTTATTTTAAGATATTGTCGTCTTATATACAAATTTCCCCAAATCCTTGTGTTTGTTTAGTGATTTTCACTTTTACATAATTTTTCACTCTAATTTAGTTTCATGGTAATTTAGCTATTTTTTGTTTTCTAGTTTAATTTGCCAATTTTAAAACATCTGATCATATATAATTGGTTAGTATTAAGTCATATTTTAGACACTCTTGTTTTTCTGCCTACGAGATTTATTGCGAACGTTTCACCTTTCGTTATTTTATCCTATTTTTAAACACTTTCTTATTTTTCAGCCTATTAGATTTATTACGACCGTTTCACTTTTCGTTATTTTGTCCTATTTTAAATACTTTTATACCGTTATAACTGCTTTTTAAGAACCACTAAATGTTCATTATTAACGACGGTTTATTAAATGTTTTTATTATTAATTCGTTGAATAACTGAACTTCTTTATTATTATTAACTACTTGCCATTATTCACTTTCACATATTTTTCCACTATTCGATTTCTGAAGTTTTTGTCCACTTTTAATTTTCTTATCGGTAGGCATTTTGACGGTGTACCCGCACGAGGCCGGAATGTAGATAGCGCGTTGCGTCAACATTCTTCCTATCTCTTTTGGTGACCACGGTCCCTCGTAGGTCCACTTGTAGTCCCCCGCGAAGAATTACATCGAGTAGACTTTCCAGGTACTTTTTGGGGAGTTTGCATACTGAAGCACCGATGACCTTGAGGTCCACGTCTTCGGCGTTAAAGAAGAATCCTCTTAATAGGATATCCCTTTCCTCCGTGAGGGGTATTCCGGGATAATCCAAGATGTCATCGTCTTCGTTTCTTCCCAGTGAAGTTTATACTTTTGTTGTTGTTGTTGTTCTGCCTCTTGTTCCTTTCAGGACGTTGTCCTTTTCTTTTTCCTTTGTCGTTTCTTCTTTGGGCTTTTTGGGGGACTTTCGTTCTTTGACTCTTCTCCTTCTGTAGTTATTACTTCTTCTGTGTTTTTCTGCTGTTGTTGATGGCGGCTGGTTCTAATTCATCTTCTTTTTTCGTGTTATTCTGTTGTGGGTCGTCTACAAATTGTATTTTCACGACTTCCTGCGAAGGGGGATTAGGAGGAAAGCATATTTTTTCTTAAATCCGATTTTCTGAAGTAGTTTAATTATCTCTTTACACTCACTTGGCATCACCAGCTTTGGTGCCGTTGTCTCGGCGACCATGGTTCTGGTAGCCGCTGCTGCTTCCAAGTAGTTCTTTGCCTCCTTTTCTAATTTCGTCTTTTCGCGTTTTGCCCGGACTGCCTCTTTGCGGACGCTACACCTTATGGCCAAGGGTCTGTGGTCCCCTCCGCAGTTTGTAGATCTTGGTTTTTCTGAGCCACACTCCTTGCATCCGTTTCCTGCTGGTCTGGAACAGACAGAGCATGTGACCTTGGTCACTGTACATTCTCTCGTGGGGTTTTTTCTTCGGCTAGGCATCTGAAGCAGCTTTCTATTTGAAGGTATTCTGCTTCAATCTGTTCAGGGGCTACTTGGAGGTAAAGCCACAGGAGTCCCTCCTTTATAGCCCTTTGCGCCATCTCAGTACTTGCGAAGATAATTTTTGCCGAACTTTTCCACCTTGGCAATTTTCGCCCATTTTTGGTACTTAGAAAGATCGGCCTTGTTGTCTTCACAGCTGTTGTCCGTGAAGAAGGAGTCGAGCTTACTAAGGATGACTGTTCGACGATCCATGATTTCGTAGGGGATGGAAGCTTGAAGTCGAATCATCCGAAGGTGCTCTTTAGCTTCATCGGACACAATCTTCTCGACTTCCTCGGGAGTTCAACATAATGATGCCCAGCCGTTGGGCATCTCAATTAGTCTTAGGAGGGCTACATTGAGCGCACCAAAGATAGTTTCCACGACAGTTGGTGGGCTTGTTTTTTTTTGCCCAACTGATAGTACGGAGGGAGATCTGTTTGACGTCTATGGCAGGTAGCATCATGGCCCCCTTTGCGTAGCGGTCCTCCTCTTTATTCCTCTTCCGGATAATTGTCTACTGTTTCTCCTGGAAAGAAAGTCTGGCAAGGGCGTCTTCAGTGTTTCCTTAACTTTTCCTCCTATGCCACGACTAGACATGATGAACGCGTGAATCACGAATGTGTCTTACTCAAATGGCTACTGAAAAAAATCTACTAATTAATGATTTGTTATACTTTTGTAAGTGGCAAGAAAACGGCCTCATCAAGATGCAAGTTTGTTGATTCTTATAATTTTTCTTTTGAGGAGTTTTATTTTTACTATTACTGAAGGTGAAAGCTTTCCTATTGCTATCTTCCCTAATTTTTTCTCACAATCATTTACTTTACCATGCTGTTATGAGGAGTCATAAGCCTTCTATAATTTAATAATTATCACTTATACACAGCCATAATATATATATATATATATATATATATATATATATATATATATATATATATATATATATATATATATATATATATATATATATATATATATATATATATATATATATATCCAAAGAAGTACAGTAACAAACATGTAAATGCAGGAAATAAACCACAGTGTTAGGATCGATTTATTTGCGAAACCAGGTTTCGACGAAGACATCTGTCATCGTCAATCGCTGGCAAACTAAGGAATATAGAGAGAGGCTTAGTCTAAGGAAACACAAACTTACAAGTCAGAATGTAATGGGGGAGTGGTCGGTATGGAGCTTATCAAGGAATTAGGGTTGAATTGATCATTGGAAGAATTAAACTTTGGAATTTCCTTTATAAGAGATAATTCTATTTGACGCTTATGAATAATTGTATATAGTTATGGGAATTATAAATTATTTTTGCATTACCAATTTCAAATCAATGGTTTTCATTTGACATGCGTAGGATCAAGCTAGATGAGCGAGTCAACAGCGCATGTCACATGTCATTTGTGTTCCAGCAGATTCTCAAAGAGAATAAAGGAACACAAATGCGACATGCGCCGCAGAAGCCTTTCATATATTAGGTTGAGGAATAAGTTCTTGCCGTTTTTTTTTTAATATTGTGTTGATTTAAGTTTTGTTGGCGTGATTTGTGCACATATTAAGAAACAATAATAAATAATGAGAGCAAAATTTGAAAAGGTTAGGCTACGTCTCTTAACAGCGTAGACTATAAGGCTTTTGCTTAGGCTACGTATTGAAGTTGAGTAATAACTCATTGCGGTTTATTTAAAAGTTGTGTTAATTTAATTTTTGTTCTGTACCCTCAAAATGGAATGTCAAGTTGAAAGAAAGGCGCATTTTCGACACTTGTTGTTATTCATTTTCAATCGAGACGGGAACAATGAAAACGCAGCCAAAGCTCGTCGCGATATTTGTGTTGTGTACGGAGAAAATGCTTTATCAGAAAAGACAGCTTAATGGTGTTTTTCACATTTCAAAAACGGCAATTTTAATCTTAATGACGAAGAACGTTCTGGTCACCACATTAAGTTGGATGAAGATCGATTGAACGACCTTCTTCATGAAAATCCTCGTCAATCGAATAGAGTATTGGCTCTACAATTGGCGTGTGATCAGAAAACTGTAGTGAATCACCTTCATTCGATGGGGAAAGTTACAAAACTCGGTGCATGGGTGCCGCGCGCTTTGAGCGAAAGCAATAAACTTCAACGCTCCACGATTGCCGTAGGTTTGCTCGTCACAAGGATACTTGTGGATATAAGGACAGATTTCTTCACAACATTATCATTGGCGACGAAAAGTGGTGTCTTTATGTCAACATGAACCATCGAAAACAATGGCTTAGCCCCAATAAAAAAACACTTCCGCGATTAAAGCAAGGACTTCATCCACGAAAGACAATGTTGTGTTTTTATGGTGGAATTATGAAGGCATCATTCTTTATGAGCTCATTGCGAACAACGAGATTGTCAATGCAGAACTCTACGTTCAACAAATGTATCGACTCGTCGAAGCTATTCGTGAAAAGTGACCTCATCGACGTTATGGAGTACTTCTGCAACACGACAATGCTCGTCCTCACATTGCCAATATGACAAAAGACGCCATCCAAACGCTTAATTTAGAAATCCTGCCGCATCCTCCATATTCGCCAGACTTGGCTCCATCGGATTTCCATCTGTTTCGATCGCTCTCCAACAATTTGCCCGGCGTTTCGTTCAATACTGGTGTGAAATTAAGAACTTGATTAGACGAATTATTCGAGTCAAAATTCAGAGATTTTTATTGCAGAGGCATCGAAAAACTAATTCAACGTTGGGAAGACGTCGTAAATAACAACGGAGAATACATTATTGATTACATTGCATATTGTTATCAATTAAAAATGAAGTTTTGCTAAAATTGTTAATAGTAATGAATAAATTTGATAAAACCGTAAGAACTTATTCCTCAACCCAATATATATATTTATATATATATATATATATATATATATATATATATATATATATATATATATATATATATATATATATATATATATATATATATATATATATATATATAACCTGTGGATAAGCGTCCTGAAGTTCATTGGGGACTGATGCTTGTTATTTTGCCAAAGGTAGAAGTAAATTAATGTAATTTAGCACTTTATTTAATTTAACTGACGCGTTTCGATACATCGAGTATCATCTTCAGTGTTAAAATGGGGAATTATTACAAAGAATTCAGTTAATATATATGTTAAAAAATGCATTAACACAATTACGAACGATGTTATACACGTATAGGCAGGGTGGATCCAGGTGATAAAAGGTCGGAGGAGTTGGTAACCAGAGAGGGAGGGGGGGATTAAGCTGCTTGCCGGAAGGGATTAGTGGCTAGGGGCAGCTCTGAGTACACCTCTTCCTCTGTTTGCTTTTCTTTGCAAAGGGGAGGATTTCATTGGAGTTAGACTGCATGTTTAAATTCGGTTGCTTCTCTTGCATATATATAGCTTCAAGGAAGAGCAGTTCAGGCCTGTTTGGAACATAGTCTAATAGTCTAAAATGTTGGTGTTTTCTTCTATCATTTTTCGGTTGAAGCATGTTCCGTGTACTTCCTGTGTATGTTTTTTAGGTGAGCCGTTGTTCAAATGGTATGAATTTCTTCTTGAGAGAGTGGTTTCAGTCATGCCTATATACGAGTTAGGTAGGAGCTCACAATCTCCGAGTTTACATGTGTACTCATATATCAGATGTGTCCTTTGTTTCGGTTGTAGCGGGGGTTTGTGGTTATTTTTCATGATAGTAGATGATTAGTGCGATCTTTTTCTCGGTGTTTATGGGTTTTATTCCTCGGTCTATAATGTTTTTGATCGCTCTTTCATCTCCTTGGTGTTTTGTTCATCAAGACCATTATAGACCATGGAATAAAACCGATAAACGTCGAGAAAAAGATCGCACTAATCATCTACTATCAAAATAGACGTACTTCAACCCTCTTCATGAAAAATAGCCCCAAACTCCCGTTACAACATAAACAAAGGACATATCTGATACATAAGTACACATGTAAACTAGGAGACTGTTAGCTCCTACCTAACTCGTATATCGGCATGACCGAAACCACTCTCTCAAGAAGAATGTCATACCATCTGAACAACGGTGCACCTAAAAAATATACACAGGAAGTACACGGAACATGACTCAACCAAAAAATGCTAGAAGAAAACACTAACATTTTAGACTATGCTTCCAAGAGGCGTCAATTGCTCTTCCTTGAATCTACAGTATATATATCCAAGAGAAACAACCGAATTTAACATACAGTCTAACACCAATGAAATCCTGCTCTGTGCAAGAAAAGCAAACAGAGGAAGAGGTGTACTCAGAGATGCCCCTAGCCACTAATCCCCTCTGGCAAGAAGCTACCTACTCCTCCGACCATTTTTTCCCCTGGATCCAACCTGCCTATACATGTATAGCTTCGTTCGTAATTTTGTTAATACATTTTGTAACATATATAAACTGAATACTTTGTAATCATTCCCCATTGTAACTCTAAAGATGATACTTGATGTATCGAAATGCGTCAGTTAAATTAAAGAAAGTGCTAAATTAAATTAATTTTCTTCTACCTTTGGCAAAATAAAAAACATCAGTCCCCAATAAACTTTGGTACGCTTATCCACAGGTTAAACAATAAAGAAAAGGCGAACATAAAACAAATCGAGAAGATGGAAAAATGAATTATTAATTCGAAACTAGCGGTCACTTTTATTAAAACATGTTATAATGAAAATATCCAGCCCAATTTCACACGTATATATATATATATATATATATATATATATATATATATATATATATATATATATAATTATGTCGTGGTACTCTACTCTATACCATAGACTACCCCTATATTTTGTGGGGGGTGACTTAATAACCTACTGCAACGCAAACCGTTGAAAGACTGTTCGCAGGGATTAACGACCTACTAGGAAGTCAAACTTGAGGTGTCAGGCTTTCAAATCCTTTAAAATTAAACAGAGTGCATAAATGTTTGGCGAGATTTACTTGAATAAGCCGAGAGTATCGTTTAAGGTTAGTTAAAGATGAAAGAAGAAAAATATAATTTTCTTACAAAGATCAAAATTTGAATAATAATAGGCAAAAGGAATTATTTAAATTGAAATAGTCTCTTGATAATTATTATGAGGAGGGATTCTCAAATAGAATTAATTGATTAATGATACTAGGCTCAGATCAAAAGGGAGACCTTGACAATATTAATAAAGGAATGGGTTTCAGTCTTACGGGTCGGTGACTTCGAGGAAGGTTCTTATTGTGATGAGGTGAGCATGTAACGATCCAATGAGGCAAGTGGGGCACGAGCCAATGAGCCAAGTGGGGTACGGTCCGAATGAGGCAGGCAGGGCAAGATCTGATGAGGCAGGTGGAGTACGAACCGAACCAACCTTCCCATGAAGATAGCCAATCTTCAAAGATGACGTTCAACGGGAATTGTGGGATTACTCGTAATTCCACTGGAAGAGGAAACTTCTTTTCCTCAAAAGTAATCGGTGGAGATTTTCTTTGGTTCAATTAAACGAAGGGAGGCTATTGCGCAAATTCAAAAGTTTGGCGTTTACAGAAGCTACCAATTGACTGGAGTAGAATCACGGCGGAGAAAGTCTTGCTGTCTGACGAATGCTCACGGGACATGACACTTGAGAAGATGAAGACGAACTTGAGGTGCGTGCAAGAATGATCAAACTAGAGTATAACCCGAGTATTTGTATGCCCGATTCTGAGGGAGAAGGGGGAGTTTGGAGAAAGAAGTCACAATTTCCAGACATCTTAATCCGCAGGCGGAGTGGATTCATCATTTAGAAGCAAGGTGCAAGGCACAGCGTCTCTTTCTCGCCTCGTCACCGGGAGGGGGAAAGATTGGGACGAGTTCGAAAGATTGGGAAATATTTCCCTAATGCGCTCAGGCGTCGAAAATTCGTGAATGTTCGAACAGGAAGTGACGTTCCTCATGGAGGGATACCATCACACGTGGTCTCCGATAAAGTGGGGGTTGGGTCAGATGTTGTTATTTTACAATATATATATATATATATATATATATATATATATATATATATATATATATATATATATATATACATATATATATATAAATATATATATATATATATATATATATATATATATATATATATATATATATATATATATATATATTACTAAGAAATTATTATACAATTTTTTGGAAAACTTTATTTGGTATCAAAGGCTATTTGAATGCGATAAATGAGTATAAATCATATTAAATCTCACAGAATTACAATATAGTACTCTCCTACTTTAATTTTGGCTATGTTTAATGGAGGTTTCTATTGTTATATGGTAACAATGAGTCATCTTTACTTAGCAACACTCATTTGCACAAAGTAAAGCATACAAGTCTCGTCTAGTTATAGCTAGGTTGTTTTGGATGTGGAGTATTTGGTTGTATGCAAATAACTTTTGTAGTCACAATGTTATGTATTAGATACAAATTCATATATTAAATTACATTTAAATTGTAAATAACTTGATATTTTAATTCAAGACTGAGTTAGGTAAACGTGATCTTAGTCCCCATAAAATTGGACAAATATATGAGGGGAGGTCAATAAGTTTTGCGAATCGGTAGGGCAAAACAGAGGAAGGGGCATGGCTGTTTGTGGGGGTGTTACGACAGGTTATGACAAGTCAGGACCTGCAGCCGCACGCTCCTGCCTCGTCTATTTAAAAAGCAGTAGCTGATCGCAGATCGTCAGTCACACATTTTTCAACAATGGAGAAGGTTGAGCACCGCGCAGTGATCAAATTTTTGACCGAGGAAGGCAAGAATGCAAAAGAGATCCATGAACGCATGATTGCAGTGTACCCCGACACCGCCCCTTCCTATGCAACAATTGCTCGCTGGAATAGGGAGTTCCGCCATGGTCGTGAGTACCTTGAAGATGACCACCGTCCAGGACGCCCGTCAGACGTGACCAATGATGACAATGTGGCCCGTGTGGAGATAATGATCCTCGAAAATCGAGGGTGAAGGTCGAAGATATCGAGCGAGAACTTGGAATATCACATGGAAGTGTTATCAACATCATCCCGTTGGGTCCCTAGAAACCTCACGCCCCATGATCGACTTCCACGGCGTCAATTTCCACAAGGCCAGAGTTGCACAAGCTGCCCTGCGCGAGTGCAGATTCGAGGAGCTCAACCATCCCCCCCTACAGTCCAGATCTAGGCCCCAGGCGACCACTTTTTATTCCGCCAGCTCAAGGCTGCACTGCGTGGACGCCGGTTTGGGGACGATGAAGATGTCCAGCTTGCCGAGCAGGAGTGGATTGAACAGCAGTCGGGAGATTTCTGGTTGTCGGGAATTCGTAGCCTCAGGGACAAGTGGCGCAAGTGCATTGAAGTGGATGGTAGTTATATTAAAAAATAATAAAACACTTTTCCTCATATCTCGTTTTCTTATATCCGAATTGCAAAACTTAGTGACCACCCCTCGTAAGTGTATTTGAATGACATCACATTTAAATAGAAAGAATCACAAAAAGCTACCTATGTTAACCTAAACAATCATTGCAATTAAGAAAAAAATGAAGACAACGAGGATGTTTTGGCAGAGAGATTTGGCTAATGTGGTCGGAAGCAAATAACAGCTACTATATTTGATAGGAATATAAAAAATAGCTCTCGGCGGTAGTAGAAAATCTTGTAGTAAGATTTTACGTCACAGTAAGAGGAGAGTCTGTGGGAGGGAGGGCAAAGGAAGAGGTTTTGTGGAGGAATAGAAAGATGATTTGAGGGACTGGGCCTGTGGGGAGGGAAGTTGGGGTGAATCTGGGGAGTTAGGTTTTGGGAAGGATCAAAAACGAGTTGGTATTGGGGAGAGGCTTGGATAGCTGGTAATGAAGAGTAGCCTGGAGAGGTGGTTTGGGGAAGAACCTTGGGAGTTGGGTCCAAGAGTCACCTATTATCTAGTAAATGTAGGGGGTGGAACTAAAGATCTCAAAGTGAGTACCAGTCTGGAGGTTGGCACTTTGGTATTGACGACCTTCTGTTTTAAGCGGTTAACTTTCATGACCCACTGAGGAGAGAGAGGTCTTCTAAAAGATTCTCTGTGGCTTAGGCAAAATTGTACCGTGAGAGAAGTTGAGGCGGGGATGCTTGGTCACGGAGACTGTACATCCAATTAAATTTAGGAGGATGAGGAGAGAGGGGATGCAGTCAGCCGAACAGGACCTTAGGAATAAGGGCTCATCCGATTGATACCAGAGATCAAAATTTCTATATACTTCTTCTTGTGGATTGCCTACAAAAGATGCGCCAGGTTTGAGGCCAGGGAAGCTTTTTTGGAGGCTTGTTTCAGAACAAGATAATGGTTTAAGTGAGAGAACGCTATCGAGATAGCTCGAAAATAGGCGGGGAATATTAAGTGGATGTTTAGAGGCGCGCGTTCTCTTCGGCTTAGTTGGAGGGGGTTTGTGAATGGCTGGATATAAGGGAGTGATATTCAAGAGGGAGTGCTGGGAAGTTGATGGGAGGATGTTGAGAGAAAGTAAGGGAACGGGGTGAGATGGTGAACTAAAGTAAAAAATGGTATGGTTGGTTGGGCTGGAGAAGGTAAGTCAACAGGCGAGTCTGGGTTAAAGGTTGCTGAGGAAAGGTGTATCTTGTGAGTTGCATCCTCCTCTAGTTCTCCAAACCGGGGGATTATGCAAGTCCTTATCGTTGTTCGTAGGAAAGTCGCGTGAAAAACCGGTTTTGAATCAACTTTTTTTCATCATCGTGCGTGAAGACCCAGAATAGCAAACGGAGATTTATGCTTTGGGTTAGGGGAGGACCATCCAGCTGACACCTCTTGAGCCCGGTATCTAAAATGTTCCTCAGCGTGGCAACCGCTACATTGAACTTGAGCTATAGAACGAAAGTAAAGAGACAGAAGGGAAATATGAGAGGTAGAGGGGCGAAAATAAGGGAGACAGACATAATTAATAGTCTTTTGGTGACGAGCGGCGCCTCACGTGGTGAGAGCACCGCCCCCCCCCCCCAACATTGAGAATCAAGATGCTAGCTGGCAGCTAGCCTGCAGAAACGTTACCGATCAGGGGTATATACAGAATGTTCGGGGTAAATTTAAAGGTGTGCTAAAAATAAATGTATTTTTAAAAATTTAAAAAATATCAACTAGATTTTAGTTAGGAGATAACATGATACTCACAGTAGCCGCCCTCGGCTTCCATTGCAGCCTTGGGAAAACTCCGGAACCTGGCGCATGCGTTCCTTACAATGTCCATAAGAGAATCTTCGAATACTTCCTTGATCTTGGACACCAACTCGGCCTTGGGGTTGCAAGCAGTGCGGTTGGTATCTTTCTAAACCGCGCCTTTCACAAAGTAATCTATAGAATTACAATGGAGGAACTAGTAGGTCAGAAAGAGGGGCTGGTGAGGTCGTAAAAATTCTTTGACAACCACTTCTAATTCTCTCCAGAGTTATGGCCTTTCAGGAGCAACCCACTCTCAGCCATGGAATGAGCACAAGCTGCATTCGCTCCACTCCACATAGCCGTCAGAATTGAGCCTAAGAGCCTCTTCCAACATGTGAAGCGGCATAGGTTCACCACCACTAGAGACACACCCACATACTATCTTAGTATGTGGGAACTTGGTATTCATGATACGTAGAATGCCACATGGATTATATTCAAACCACCTGTTGTTCTGGGTAATCTTCAACTGCTATTGGGATAAGTTCTTTTCATCTGAGAAGAACTAGACTGTCCCAGGCTAAACAGGATGCTACAGCTTGTTCAGCAACTCCTTTGCTGTCAGAATTTGTCGTTTGCGCCTCTTGTATGAAAGGTCCTCGTAGCAAAGGTCCTCATCTTCATGATAGTTACTCCAACACTCATCTCTCTCGCCCAAGCCAGGATTCCCTCGTGCAGAGGCAGAGAGAACACCTCTTGTGTTCCTTTCTCTTGGCTAAGATTTCCTTGTCTCCGTTGCAGCAACCTAGGTCACATCTTACAGCCTTTACATTTTTAACAGAGCATTGAGCCCAGTCATGTGGGCATTTTGATACCCAGTGCGAATCATCATGGATGGTGAAGATAACTCTTTTTCTAATTTTCAGATGCTTCTAGTTCTCCATTTTAGCTAACTTTTTCCCAATTAAACTTCTATCAGTATGCTCCTTAACGCCGTTCACCTTTTACCGATATATCAAAATGTTCCCGAATAAAGGACAGATTAAAAATCGTCAAATTTAGCTTAATATCCTATATATATATATATATATATATATATATATATATATATATATATATATATATATATATATATATATATATATATTGTCTTACTATTGATTCATATTTTCTATCTAATTACAATCTCTGTAAAACGTAAAGGTTGGATCCGAACTACAGCTCTGCGCCATAAGACCCCAAAATAGCCCCCAGGCGACAACTATCTCTACTACATGTGTTCTCTTATGTGAGAAACGATGTTTTTTACAGGCTAGGTCATATTCTAAAATTAAAGTAAGAGCAAGTAAAGCAATAATAATAATAGGTAAATAATGATAGTTCACAAAAGAAGGTAAGCTCTTATTTAGTGCAGAAAGCTAAGAATGCCGATCTAAATGAGAAAGCTACAATTCGTACTCTTTGGTGATTAGAGACCGAAGCAACGGACCAAATTAGCCAACGACGGGGCCTCTAGCATTGAAATCTACAGTTTTGTTTCACTTGACGCGCCTTTATGCTTCGATTAATAAGGGCTTAAGAATATCTGTATTATACTCCTTCTAGCAACTTGATCAATTATTCTCTCGATGGGTTGTGTTCATTCGTTTTTCAGCATTTTCCTTACGTTCTATTTGAAGAAACTGAAACAAATTTAAATGCGATAGAGTGATAGATATAGATAGAAGGAAATAGAGATGGGATCAAACCTTACAACGAAATGATCAAGATGTCTCGATATTTTTACACAGCAGGCTACTGTGGTTGTCAATGAATACCCATCTCCAAGAAAATTAAACAAGGTTTCGGATATCCATTCCACTCATCCCCTAAGACACAGGAAGAATTCTATTGAAGAATAATATAATGGGAAGGAGGGAAGAGGCGAGAATCGGAGTGTCTGCACTTACTGCCATTTCTAACCAATTCTATGGCCTCTTGAACACTATTGACGTAATGGCCTCTCCCTTCTGCTTGCATCTTTCGCAATACTTCCAAACCAGGATGGTTCTGTAAACAATAAATATAGCTATGCATAATTGAAAATATTTGACTAATTAATTATCGGTTGATTAAGTCAATCAAACTATTGTGTAATAAAAAACAACTTTCACCGGGCTGGTTTTAAATTTCTGTAGTTTCTGTGATATACTCGTAACATACAAAATTGGCGCCATTAAAACACTTATCTTCAAATATTTTAACCTGTCTTCTACCTACCTTAGTAAGCATTTGTAATTTACTTTTTTAAAAGAATACTTTGTCAAAAATGACTACCACCTATCCTTAGTCGAACGTTTATTAGGAAATTTCTCCCCTTCTTTTAATGTACCCGATAAAATTAAGGTTCGTCATATTGTCATAAGTTTAAAGACTGTGCCTCAACAACCCAAAAGTGCTTGAATTGAAACGGTGTCCACCGAACTTTGGCATTAAGTTGCCCCAGAAGAAAAGAAGTAATAAAGAAGAAAAAAAAAGAAGCTCGAGCCCGTAGTGCCCAGAGCTACGCGGCTGGAGCATCACGACCCAACCAAAGCCCAACCATAAATCAATCTACGATGCAACTCAACTCCAAAGTGAGCTCGAAAGATCCTCACATGCATCATTCACGCCCACATCGTAGATATGGGAAATCCAGGAAGTTATAAGAGCGAACTCAATTTACCTCTACAAGCAAACAATCTACCTACAATTAAAGTCCCCAAATCTCGGGACTCATTAAAAATAATCAATATGAGTACAGCTTCATCCAAGCCACAGAGAGAAGAAGTGAACCAGGTAACATCTGAGGAAGATTAAGATGATACCCAAGAAGAGTCTTCAAGCGACTCGCAATACGAAGAAGAAGAAAAAGAGACAGAACCAATAATAAGGTCCCAGAGGGCCTCCAGGAGTAAATCGAAGACTCCCAGCCCCCCACCCGAAAACAATTATCAAAGAGGAACAAGGGCATGGAAATAATCCAAAAAGAAACTGCTGAAAATCCATATCCTGCTCCCAAAAAGATCCCCAACAGGGACCTCAGACTAAAGAAGTGGTACATTAGTCCTCATAATGCCAAGAGACAGCTTAAGAATCTTGCGTATCAACATCGGCGGATGGACCAGGAAAATTCGGTAACATTTTCCGAAAAATCCATGCTGATATAATACTCATTTCGCAACACGGAGTTTGCTGACAGTAAGCCATTCCCAAGAAGGATACGACGGAGCAGCTATTGTTATTAAAAAGGGAATAAAATGCAAGCAACTCAGGAACATGGAAGAATCCTACCTCGCCATAGAGGTAGAAATGGGTCTGGGGAAGATTATCGTTGCCACGGGATACTAACCCCCAAGACGCGACTATAGGCTTAACCACACCATCACAAGTATACTCGTGTGAAAGGTCCCTACGATATTAATGGGGGATTAAACGCACAATGTGCCGTTTCCGGGCGTACTCAAACCAACGGTATAGGCAAATGCTCGAATACTCTCCTGGATAGGAACATTGTCCAGAGACTGGGCCCTGACTTTTCCACCTTCATCACAGAAAGGAGCACCACCAAGCCGGACATCTGCTTGGCCAACTTCCTCCTACCCTTTAATTATCACATGAACCCTAAAGTGATACCTTGTAACAACCATATGGAGAGTATCCTTAATATCCACGGCAGGGCGAATTTGGATAATTACGAGCGATTGCTAAGAAATTACATCTCAGCGAACCTCGACGAAGCGACGCTAGAGGAAATAGATGAAGAAATGGAGCGGCTAGAGGCCCAGATGATTGAGGCTGACAGAGAGTCAATTTACAAAACTGCATACAGAAAGATTTCTGCATACAAATGGACCGATCGTATGAAAAGTCTACACAGTGAGTTGGAAGGTTTGTATCAAATGAGCATCACCACGGGTGCATCCCGTGAGACAATGTACCGTATGAGAGAAATAAAGAAAGAACTATAAATTATAATTTGCGAACAACAAGAAGAGAAATGGAATGAAGCTATCGAAGAACTAGATAGCGATTCATCGCTGAAGGAATTCTGTGCAAATATCAAGAGGATGAGAGGAATGCCCCAGATGAAAAAAGATTAGAAGACGAACAAGGTAAAATTAAATCAAAGGAGAATGAAATAGATGAAATTCTCAGGCAATACTGGGAACAGATTTTCAGAATCAGTGAAGAGGAAAATAAAGACTTCGATTCAACATTGATTTTGAAAGTCGGAGTATAGACGAGCTCAATGAAATCATTGAAAGGACGAAACCTAACCACCAAGTAATCAAAGAAGAAGAAGAAAAAGAAAAAATTACGCTAAAAGAAATAGAAAGCGCATTATACTCTTTTAAGCAAAAAGCTCCAGATCTCTCAGGTTTGACGAAGTTAAACTTCGTGAAAGCACTAAGATGCTTGCGGGAAGGTTTACTCAACATTTTTAATGTCTGCTTAAATGTAAGCTACTTTCTCAACGCATACAAAACGGCAAAAATGATCTTCATTGCCAAACCTGGAAAGCCCCCGAGGCTTAATGGAGAGATGCTCATCAAATACAACACCCATATTCCTACCGCAGTAAGAGAAAATGATAGTATTACCGCCCAGAGTAAGCAAGGGAAAGAGAGATTTAGATTTTTTGACAAGAGCAGGGGTGCCGACGAGGGGGACTTCAGTTTTGGAGTGATTAAGCCTGAGGAAGTTGGTAGAGAGCCAGTCAGAAATGGAGGAGTAGGCAGCCAGGAGGTCAGTGATAGAGTAGGCAAGAGACATGGGGGATGAAGAAACGAAAATTTGAGTGTCATCCGCATAGAGGTGGAAGGATAGAGCGAGATTACGAAGAAGGGAACTAAGAGGGAGAAGGTAGAGATAAAATAGTAGAGGACCAAGGACAGAGACTTTGTGGCACTCCAAAGCGAATGGGAGTAGAGTCGGATGAAACGTCGTCAATCACAACGGATTGGGTACAAGACGAGAGGTAAGAGCGGAGCCAGTCAAGTACGGTGCCTGATATGCCGAGGAAAGAGTAGAGACGATCAAGTAAGACGCTATGGTCAATAGTATCGAAGGCAGAGAAGAGGTCGAGTAGAACGAGGATGGAGGCACAACCCCTGTCCGCGGCTCTTTGTAAGCAATCGGACACATTGAGAAGGGCGGTTTCTGTGGAGTGACCTGACTTGAAACCAGATTGATAGGTTTCATCAATGTTACAGGCCACCATGTGACTGTTGATGCGTAAAGCAACCACTCTCTCCAGAACCTTAGAGAGGAAAGAAAGTTGCGAAATCGGGCTATAATTGGAAGGGTCAGTGGGGTTCAGTTGAGGCTTTTTAAGAATTGGACAAATGTTGGCACGTTTAAAGGAAAAGGGAACAAGATTTTTTAGAACGCGAGAGCAGGGACGTGTCAAAAGCTAAGGATAATGCAATACAAGATCCTCAAGCTGGGTTTGAGCGCAAAGCTTGAAAAATCCCTTTGTAATTATGTCATAAAGAGATCGGCTTACATCAGTATAGGGCGCATGGACGGTCCCACCTTAAATCTACAGGAAGGATTGCCTCAAGGCGGGTTCCTCAATCCAACCTTATACTCGATATATATAGCCGATATCCCAGAGCCAAGCTACCCTACTAGTTTAAACACCTAGTTCGCCGATGACTTAAGTCAACTCATATATAATGGATATAGAAAAGCGCTTTTGCAAGCTAGAATGACCTCCAAGGAAATAAGAAAAGTCAACAAATACGAAGCAAAATGGGAAATCTAAACTAATGGCGACAAATTCAAGATCGTCCCATTTGGAAGAAGTAAAACAGCAAATGTGAGAGTGGGGGATACGCGTTATGTCTACACGAATGAGTGCAATGTACTCAGGATGAAGGTCACTTCTATCGGGTAGAGGAAACACGTCAGGGAACGGATCCAGAAATCAAAATTAGCAGTAAGAACCCTCTATACTTTCAGAAACCTCAGCCAAAGGAATAAAAAGAAACTGTATCCGGCACTAGTCAGATCCACCCTCATCTACCCCTCAGTATCTCTGTTCAGTATCTCAGAAGCAGCAAAGGAAGAGATACAGAAGATACAAAACAGGTGTATGTATATCATCACCAATACAGGAAGGAGGGATAGGAGGAAGCAAGTGGATCTGCACGAAGTGGTGGCCATCAAACCTGCTCAATACGATCTTAAAGGAAAGAGCATCAGATATGAAAGAGAAAATTACAACGAATAGCACCGAGGGAATTAGACCATTCATCGCAGAAAACCAACGAGGTCTAAGTCACGCAAGATTCTCAAACAGCATCAGCAAGCTTAGAAATGCAATTGTCCCGTTTTTTGCATAGGAAAGAACTTCCGATCAAAACCAACGAAGAAAACTAACCGATAACGACGAACCAAATCGATTTTACCTCAAAACAAAAGAAGACCACAACTACCTAATGATGACAAGGAAGAACCAAAATGAATAAAATAAGTAAGTATGAAACACAGAACACAAAAAAAACAATACAAACAACTAACGATGAAAATAACAAAAACATTTCCGAAAATCACAAGAAGACACACGCAAGAATCAATGCAGAAATAAAAAAAACACATAAAAGGAACATAAACAACAAAACTACACGTCAAGTTAGCATGAGAAGATAAATTAGTTAGTACACGAATGCGAAGGTTTAAACGCCTTTTAGCAATATATATGCATACATACTTGTATACATACATATACATATATATATATATATATATATATATATATATATATATATATATATATATATATATATATATAAAATAACATTAATAAAACAAAAAAATAAACAAAGAAAGAGATTAGCCTGATCTCCAGGTACCTTTGCAAATCTTGCAACCCTAAGACTTCCTTACTTTCACCACTATTCCCAAACCCCACTATTCTTGTACACCACTATCTATCACACTCACATACTCACCACTTCCACACAATACAATACCACAATATGTTTTTATTTCCATTTTCATTCTAACTCCACCATTCTTCACCGATAAAGGTGGAAAGACACTCTGAAGATAATAGCATAGATCGAAAGCTCAGCAATTAAAGTCAAGTTTAGTTTTAACCAAACACATTTCATTTTAAAAAGAGATGAACGTAGGAGCACTTATTTAGTATCTACAAGATAAACTAAAGAGTTAATAAGAAAAATGGAAAGTTTCCAAGGAAAATTAATAAAGGTGAAATATACTATGGTCTTTAACAAAATCTTCATATATATATATATATATATATATATATATATATATGTGTGTGTGTGTGTGTGTGTGTGTATCTATATAAAATTTAGAGGTGCGCACCTCGATAGCTTGGGTGAGGGCGTCGTCTAAGGGCGCGAGCCATGAGACCTTTGGCTGGAGACCGAGGCTGGAGACGTCCTTGATCAAGAGTTCGAGACCGTTGAAGGTGAGGAAGGCGGTGAGGTTGGCGGTATAGAAGGCAGTCACGATCACCGTGTAAATCCACCAGGTCGCGAACAAGATCCGAGAGGTGTCTGCCGCACGAAACATGGATTAACTGAACCATTGAACTATTATTAAACCGCACAAGTGTAGTGTTGGGTTACATAATTTCATTTTTTAATTACATCAGTTTATAGTTTTTATTTCACTAATATATCATTTGATTACACCAGTTTATTGTTCAATTATAATTTTTTTTATTGGATTCCATCTGTTGCCTTTTTTTTCCTTTATTCTATTAAACCTTCATCTATTCTCCCCACCGAGGGCTTATACTTTTAGTGATAGATACAATTTCTACAAACATGCTTATTCTAATTAAATAACTCTTCAATTGTTCATGAAATGATCAATCAAGAAGTCAATCGACAAAGCGACAGCAATAGTTATAATTCAATCAACCCACTCAGGAATTAATCAATGCAAAACAATCACCCGATTACTTGATTACTAATCTTTCGGTTATAAAATCAATCACTTGACTATATGTATGTAGCAGCGAATCAATTGATGTAAATCAATAAGGTAACTATTCTATAAATCTTTTAAAACAGCAAACCATAAACTAACCAATAAAACAATTAATAAAGGTATCATCCGATCAATTGATTACCTAGTTAAAAGGATATCAATCAATCAACCTACCAACCAATCAATCAATATAAGCATTAAAGGATTACCTGCAACTGGCTCCGTGGTCGTTCCTTGCTTCATCATTGCCCCGTAAACAAACCAGACACACTGACTTAGCGACAGCACTTCTTTGAACTTGGAGCTTCCCGAGCAGAGCCGGGCCCGAATACGCGTCGCCAGATGAATAAATGGTCCCATGATTACCATACTGCCTAAAATCCAGGCCCATACCTGCTAATATAAAAGGTAAATCGGCGAATACTTCTTCAAGTAACCATTTAAAAGAGATTTTTAAAACGAAAAAAATTAAGATACCAAAAAAACACGAGGATAAAAAAGGAAAATGAATAATGGAAAGGTTTAATAATAATAATAATTGAATAATAATAATGGATTCATATCATGATCTTGCCATTGAGTCCTTTAATTTTTTTGTGAAATAAAACTTCCATTACACTGCCGCAACAGGTTCTCTACAAATTCACACCTCCCACGCACTGCCGGTGGCCGGGTCGTAATTAAATCAAGCCTTTCATTTCAGAGGAGGTTTCGGGGTAAGAAATCCAATGCTTATAAAACAGATACATAAAGGATAAACCCTATTTCGCTAATTTTGGCGCGTAATCAATTATAATAGTTTCAGGGAGTATGGTGAATTCTCTAGGCGTGTTTAGTAAACCACGACCATTTTCCAGGAAAGACGACCAAGGGTTCTATTTGATACGATAGCCGGAGTTCATTGATATTGACAACTATACGATCAGATGGACTTGAACTCCCATTTTACTAATTCGACGATGAGTTCATTCATATCTCACTTCCTTTCACTCTCTTGATAGTTAATTAGTCTGACACTATTTGCAAACCCGAAGAAGGTATACCTTAGGTTGTACTTTTTGTTCCCTTTTTTGATTCCATAACCTATTACCATAAGCTAAACACTTGTTTTGTAGTCCTTGTTAGTCTTTGTTTCAATGGCTCTTTGCAATTTATTTTCCTTCGTCTGTTCTTGCCCTCAGTAATTTTATCTATAGGATAGACTTATCTCAAATGCATTGTACTTACACTATTAAATTGAATTCGTCAATGTAATTTCTAGTAAGTAGAATATGTTAATAACTAACCAGTAATATTTTATGATCGAATTTTTTATCGTTAATTCAAACTTAACAAAAATAATTAATTTTATCGAGGACCACAAAAGAATAAACTTTACCTTCCCAAAATAGCCAATTATTTGGGACTTTTTTCTTTTCCTCTTTGAGATTTCAACTGACAAAAGTCAACAAGTTTGAAACATTCTGCTGTTCATTCCTCATCTGCCCCCTCTCATTTACCCCTCCCCCTCTTCAAAATATAAAGAACGAAGTTTTCTTTGATGTCTAAAATTTCCGATTTTTTTTCTTCCCAATATCGAGGCAAATTAATGAAAAATATTTCATTTTTGATCTTCGAAAACAACCGAAGTGATTCGCTCCCCAAAAAGCTTCTGCAGCTCTCCACAAAGTGGCTTCCTTTTTGCGTTGGTGAGAATGATAATAAACAAGGACAAAGGACAAACTCAAAGGCATCCAACTAACATGGACAGACAGGCAAACACTGACGAAAAATAGAGACAGGCACAAACCTTGATACAAACACTGTTAAAGAGGCCAATAGACAGATAAGCAGAAAAACGCTGTCAGAAAAGAGAGTACATTAAAAGACAAAACACTTTCAGACCAAAAGTTAAATAGATAAACGCACAAGTACTGTCAGATAGACAAATAAATAGACTAACACTCAGTTTCTTCCTTCAAAAATATAAATAACCATTGATAGACAGACTCATAAGCAAATAGTGAGTTGAACAGACAAACAAAATGCTTAGAATGTGAAAACACCCAAACACAACTGCATAATCACCCAGCTCACGCCCACACCCTCCACCCCGATGACAATGACCCAAAAAGAACTTCAAAAGAACCCAAACTAAACCCTCATCCCTAGAGGTACAGGTGAATCTCACCACCCAAGAGAAGGGCCTGAGGAGGGCGTCTGGCTTGGGGGAGTTGGCCGGCCTCCTGACGAGCATTCCGTAGATGGCGGTGCTGAGCGGAACGCTGAAATCGATGTCCTCCAGCCGAGAGGTCGTCAAAATGACGGGTAAGAGGGTCACGTCGGCCTCCTGCGAAAGGTGAACCGAACGAAAACATGACAATTTATTCTTCTTTTGATCTTTCGTTGGAAATGTCTGTGTGTATAGGGGTGGGGGGGTCAAGGTTGTACTTTTCAGTTTCGGGAGAATTGCGCGCTACACGGGGTTTAATTTATATATGAGAGTATTTTACTTCCTTAGACTTCACCTCTGTTTTCAAAAATCCTTTTTATATCATCTTTATTTTCGTCTCTTTTCACTTTACTTAACTTCACTAATTTATTACGAACTGTTTGGCGGAGATGCGTTCGTTGGTTTCCGATTCTTAGTTTTGAATAATTAACAAAAAAAAATTCTCTCATTTTCTCTCTTTATATTCACCTAATTCTCTTTCTCATTCTCCATTCATCTTCTCAAACTTCTCTCTCCTTCATTCTCTCTGCATCGCTCTCCCTCTCTCTTTTTATCATTTTCTCCAGTTCATCATTCTCTCTTTATGAATCTCTCTTCTTATCCACCTTCCATTTATCACTCTCTCTTTCTCTCCTTCTCTGTATGTCTTTCTGTGACTGTGTATCTGCCCTGGTCGGTTTTCATTTCCTTTTCGGTTTCTCCTTCTGTTTTTATGTATCTGGCGCATTTAACTTCTATTTTCTGATTTTCTAATCTAAATATCTACAATTCTGCATTTGGTTAACGAATGAGAGGGAAACGTAAATTAGGACTCTCATTGAGAACGCGATTACTTGGTGGAGCAAGGTAGGAAAATGCACAAAACGACAGTGCAAAATAGTGCAAACTACTAGTGATTGAAAAGTGTGAAATAAGGGACATCTTATGTTCCATGTCTGGTGGCAGGAGGTTGGATTTAAGCGTCTTTAAACAATGGGGCGTAAAAACCTTAAGCACTCGAGATTACTAATTTCACATCAATTCTAATTGATTTGTTAAATTTATATGTTCATTCATCAGAACTTTCACTGTTTAGTTTTTCCAAGTTGCTTCTCTTAGCTCACATTATAATTATGAATGTATTTATTACATCAATTAAATAGATCACATAAATCTCAGGTTAATCTCAACCATAGTAATGCTCAGAGGGAATTACATTTTTTTATTTGTTTTTTATCCTTCTTTCTTTGTTACTGGTATAGGTGTTGAAATAGTGGCAAGATTGCTATTGAAACTAATCAATTAATGCTGGCTGTCATTTCCCAGAACATTGGCCGAGAGTAAAACGGAGTGAAATCTTTGTCATTTTTCTCATTTTTACCAGAAAACTAAAATATAATCACAAATGTAAAGAGGAAGCAGAAAAAATAATAAATTGAGTAATTTACCTGAGAAGCTGAACTAGTAAGGTAGAATATAGAAAAAGAAAAGAGAAACCTAACTAAAGGGTTGAAATTATGACTGAAAAATCATCAAGAAAAACATAAAATAACTGCATATTTATTCTCAAAAAACAACTCGAAATCCTAAACGAAATCGACTAAACTTGAAATCTTTCATACTTAAAAATGGTTTTGAATTTGGAAAGATGCGATCAAGTAAGATTAGGTTGATAAATCATTTGATTTCTTGTTTTCAAATAATGGCGAATTTCCTAGGGTTGGTCCTCAAATTAAGAGAAAACGGTACCGAATTCCAGGGGAAAAAAATTGGATGTAACTCGAGCCAGATAAGAAATTGGTTTGAACATTTTTAATGGGAAAACAGAACAGGTCCAAAACATTAACTTAGAAAAATGGAGAAGAATATTAAGAAATGAGATATTTAGGAGTGGTTTCGGGATTTTATCAAGATGGTGCATTAAGAGATCGAGTGAATATATTTTTTAATAAATGTAGAAACACAAGAAGTTTAAAACACTGCATGAAAAAAAATTTAATCTCGTTGAGTTGTGCGCACAAGTGAAGGAGAATATGCAATCAATGTAGCCACTATTTAAAGATAATCGAGCAAATAAACAAAATGTTTTTACGTAAATTTTTTTTGTAAATTAAAAGCGAAAACTAAAGAGGGCTTCTTCCACATAAAGTTTTTAGGGAAAGATCTAGGAAGAAAGTGGTGAGGATTGAGGGAGTGAAGGTAAGTGGACAGTTTATAGTCGCTGATCCTATATAGTCATTGAGGCTGGTATAAAAGCATCTGCGAGTATTTGGAGACTGGAGGGAAAGTAATCTTTCAGATGTCAACTGCAGCTGGTTATTATGCTGCACCTGATACTCATTCAGGAGCTACTTACAGTATAAAATTTTAAGAAAATGACTGTTAACCAAATTCAATTATATTTAAAAGCTTAAATTAGAACTTTATCCTAAGTTAATATCAGTGAATCGATCGCAAATGCGTTTCCCTAAAGTGTGGACACAGGCAAAATGCATATTTTCAATAAAAAAAATGAACACTTTAATTTGAATTCCATTTTATTTAATTGAAATATTAATAAATAACATGTTCAATGCAATTTATACCATTTAAGATGCAAAGTTCTATGCGCTGTTGAAATTCATCCGATGAACCTGATGCATTCAAAAGAAATTTCGTCAATTTGAGCACCTTCATTTATGATCCGCTGTTGCTTCAGGTGTCTTGGACCTTTAATTTTCATTGAGACCCTTCTCCTTGAACAACCCAGAAAAATAAGTTAAAGGGGGTATAGGTAAGTAAGTTCTGGTGAACGAGAAGACCATTGTAATATTTCCTATCTGTTAAGACTTTAGGGACATCGAACAGATAAACACCTGCTTTTATTTGGTTACTGAGATCCTCTAAGGATCTTAGTAACCCTTCAGGAAAGCTTTAAATATATTGGCATATCCGCGAAGTTCGTACCTCTATGCCAAAATGAAAATATATATATATATATATATATATATATATATATATATATATATATATATATATATATATATATATATATACATATATATATAATTTTGTAAACTTAATCAATTATCCATAACCCTATATTTTGAGAACGAGATTTTTGAAGGTTTGAATAAGATTTTTTCTTTTAGTTCGGTTGTCACCTAAGTAGATTTAATTTTTTTTATCAAAGTTATTTCTAATAATTCTTTTATAATATGAAAAAAATAAAATGGTAAAGTTCAGAAATAAATATAAGTATCGAATTTTTGTGACTTTTTTAAAACTAAAAGAATTTCAAATGGTGAAGTTCAGAAAATTTATTAAAATTTTGGCAGGGAAATTATTATAGCAAATTTAGATGGAGAAAAGAAAAAAGAATCATGATAGGCCGTAGGACACAGACCGAAGAAGAAGAAGAAGAAGAAGAAGAAGAAGAAGAATAAGAAGAAAAAGAAGAAGAAGATGGAGATGAAGATGAAGAAGAATAAGAAGATGGAAATGAAGATGAAGGAGATGAAGATGAAGATGAAGATGAAGAAGAAGGAGATGAAGATTAAAATTAAGATGAAGATGAAGATAAAGAAGAAGAAGAAAAGGGTGTTCAGGGTGTTAAAATAAAGAGTATAAAGGGGGTTAAAAAAAGGCGGTTAAGATTAGCAAATAAGGCCGTAGGCCACACCCCGCAGGGGTGCCTGTGTAACCAAGCTTTTCCTGTTAAGGAAGAGAACAGCGGCTTGTATAGTTATCATTTTGTTGTACGAACATTTCCCATTTTTCCTGGTTTGAAAAAAATCCGAAATAAGAATTGTTATGAAAATGATTTGGAGTTAATAACGCCCCTCTCCCTAATGAGCAACAAATTAAGATTAGGTTTCCTATTCAGGCTATTAACTAGGACTAGGCTGACTTATTACATTAGTCTAGCCTCGTGCTCATTAGGGAGACGGGTGCTGCCAGATAAAAATATTTTGCCTGACCATTCTTATTTTTCTCATGAATTTTCTTCCTTTTTTCAAAGCAATAAAATGAGAAATGTTTTTAAAACAAAAATGTAACTATGGAATTGATCCAATTTACTTAAATATATCTTTGTTTTCATTTTGTCATAGCTGTGCGAACCTTTCAGATGGCCTATTGCATTGCTGATTTGAACGGCAAAATGTAATAGAAAAATTAGAGTGCAACGCTCAGGATTTTTTTTGCTTAAGTGAATTACAGAAGCTCATACAGATCCATGACACTAAAATCAGGTTAAAAAAAAACAAAACCAACATAGCAGAGAAATAAAATAATTTGAGGAGATTCGCTGAAAATTGAGGTAAAGTTTTCAATGTATCGATTAGATATAATCGATACTAGGGGAGCTTGCGCTTTGCTAATAAGATAAAAATTTAAAATCTAAAAAAAGTAGCCATGGTTAAATTTTTATAAATTTTATAAACTTTGCCAATTATAATAATTTTGAAAAGGAATTCTAAACTAAATTTTTCCCCTTTCAAAATATCACGTTGAAAAAATATAGTTTGAAGAAAATATATACATTTTTTTTTATCTGAACTTCACCATTTGTAATTCTTTGGGTTTAAAAAATTCACAAAATTTCGATACTTATATTTATTTCTGAACTTCACCATTTTGTTTTTTGATATTATAAAAGAATTATTAGAAGTATCCTTGATAAAAAAACATAAGTCATAACCAAACTAAGATGAATTTATTATTCAAATACGCAAAAAAATCCCCTTCTTAAATTATAGAATTAGTGATGATGATGATGATGATGCTGATAATAATAAAAATAATTAAAGTATTATTTTGGTGAGCTTTATCTTTCTCCTTACTTCGCTATTTTTTCTCAAAAATAAATTTTGGAATTCTGAGGAGTGTTTTAACTGTAAATGCAATGAAAAGATGGGAGCTTATTTGTTAATAAGACTAGTTCAAGCTTGAGGTTTAAGGCAAATCTCCGGACATTTGGAGGGGGCCATTCAGATGGGAAAAAATGGCAGATAGCTCATATTCGCTAGAAAATTCATGAAAAGAAAGAAGGAATAACTGGAATAATCATAAAGGATGTCAGACAGAGTGAACTAAAAAAATAGAAGAAAGAATTAAAAAAACTGAAAAGGAAAAATTAGAAAGTAGGAAAGAAAGAATGAACGAAAGCTTCAGAGAAAGAAGTAAAGAAGGGTTGGAATAGAAAGAATGGATGAAAGAAGGAATTAAACGAAACAAAGAAAGAATACAAACAGAATGAATCGATGAAAGAAAGATTGGAAGAAACAATAAATAAGAAGTAATGGAATTACAGAACCAAGATGATCAAAGACCCTTGGATCCAGTGAAGGTCAACCTGAGAAGCAAGAAGTTAAAAGCTGTAGCCAACGAGCTATTTCAGAATATTAACCAGATTAACCATTAAGCAAATAAATTGGGTTCGAAGGATGACGTTAACTCTAATGTTATTACGAGACAGCTGATGTGCACACTGCACATTCTGGAAATACGATAAACACTTTTTTAGAATGTGTTTCTATGATTCATGCTGAGTTCTAATACACCTCAAGGCACTCATCCAACCATACAAGAAAGAGGATAGGACAGATCTTCTTTCCACGCTGGGCCTCGTCTGCTAGTGTAAAAAAGGGATTTAGTGAGAGGAATGTCAGAAATAAATACGGAAAACGCATTTGCACGCATGATTTACAAGAGACTAATTGCTAGCATCATTTTATTTATTCTTTTTTTTCTCAACCTTTTAAGATATTGCACGTGAGTCCATCACTGGGGATACCGAGACCAAGTTCGAAAGCATGGGCTGGAAGCACAGGGGCTTTCCGACCCCCATCAAGTTCCGGACCCAACCCTAAGCCGGGAAGATCATGGCCACCATATTCTAGAATTCTGAGAAAGTGTTCATGGTGGACTATGCGCCTCGTGGAAGGACCATCACAGGCCAATATTACGCCGAGTAACTGGCTGGGTTAAAGAAGTGCATCCATCAGATATGACGCGGCAAGTTAACACGCGGTGTCCTGCTCCTCCACAAAAATGTTCCTGTCCACAAGGCCAGAGTTGCACAAGCTGCCCTGCGCGAGTGCGGATTCGAGGAGCTTAACCATCCCCCCTACAGTCCAGATCTGGCCCTTAGCGACTACGTTATATTCCACCAGTTCAAGTCCTCACTGCGTGGACGCCGGTTTGGGGACGATGAAGATGTACAGCTCGCCGTCCAGGAGTGGATTGAACAGCAGTCGGGAGATTTCTGGTTGTCGGAAATTCGAAGTCTCAGGGACAAGTGGCGCAAGTGCATTGAAGTGGATGGTAGTTATATTAAAAAATAATAAAACACTTTTCATCATATCTCGTTTCTTATATCTGAATTGCAAAACTTATTGACCTCCCTGGTATTATTAATAATAATAATATGTCTTTGTTTGAAGAGGCTGCTTAAGTCAGTTTTAAACCACTGTTAAAACTTTGATTCCAAATAAATTATATTATGCTGCTTTATAAATTAGGTGTTAGACAAAAACATAAATGAATACTTCTGATAAAACTCCATTATTAAATTTGTACATTGAGCTTGGCCTGAATTATTTTGACTTTCATCACCCTTCTTGAAAATGGGAGTATTACCATAATTTTGAAATCGAGAGTAACTCTCCTCGTGATTGTCGAACTTTCCAAAATAATGATAACATACTAAATATGGGGCTTTTCAGATCGTTGAAATTGCAACGATTTTGAGAATAATTGTCGTAGAATAAGCTCCCGACGTTATACTATATATCGATTCTTTGTGAGGATTATTCTATATTCGAGTACGGGGTTGATCGGATGGCCGAGAATGACTCTACATAATAAATAGGCCTCGAGAGAGCTTATTTATCTTCAATATACCTAAGAAGTGGAATGGAGCCCAAGGATAAATAATATTGCAAACATTAATAAAATGGAATTTTATTAATTAATCTAGCTAACAACAAATGGAAAATATTTACATTACCGGGGAATAAAATGGGAGATACACAAGAAAAAAGAAAGGTCATGGAAATATTTGACTATGCGGAGGATTAAGATTTGGAGGGATTTAAAATGAAAAAACAAACAAGAAGGGAAAGGGTTGGCTGAACTCGTTTAAAGCACAGAGTTGCGTTGGCACAAAGTTAAATAGTTAAATGCAATGCGTAGCTTACGTATTTATAAGGTCGTTGTGCAGAGGAAGGCGATCTGAAGGAATCTTCGGTCCAACGGGCGATTTCTTTTCCAATAAGGGGGCCCTCGAGGTAGAGAGTTCCTAGGTGCATAAGGGAGACTGGATAGGCGTGATGCCTGACGAAGGTAATCTCGATCTCAAAATGGTGAATTAACTTACGACTGGCGTGATATCAGGGGAGCGAGAACCGTTTTGTGTCGAACGGGCTCGAAGAGCAATGACTGTTCTAAAGTTGTTCTCTTTCTGAACAACAAGGGGGCGAGAACCGTTTCTTGTCGAACGGGCTCGAAGAACAATGACTGTTCTAAAGTTGTTCTCTTTCTGAACAACAGGGGGGCGACAACCGTTTCTTGTCGAACGAGCTCGAAGAACAATGACTGTTCTAAAGTTGTTCTCTTTCTGAACAACAAGGGGGCGAGAACCGTTTCTTGTCGAACGGGCTCGAAGAACAATGACTGTTCTAAAGTTGTTCTCTTTCTGAACAACAGCGGGGCCTGTTGACTTGGCGTCTCGAGGGGCACGAACTTTGGCACTCAAGGATATTGTCCTCTTCTGGACAATAAGGGGGTTTTCGGGGTAGAGAGTTCCTAGGTGCACAAGGAAGACCGGATTGGCGTGATGTCTGACGAAGATAAGCTCGATCTGCTTCAAATGCAAATTTCTATCGCATAAATAGCCGGAGCCAGCCTCTCGGTGTAGGGGACAATGGGGGGAATTTGATGGAATTTCCCGGTAGCGCTTGGAATAATTTTATCTTCCCATGAGCCTAATTCAATCTGGCCAGATCGACGCCTGGAGACAAACGGGGGATTGAACCTACTTGATTAAACTTGGGAATAGTGGGCGATAAGAACACCGTTCGATGCTCTCTCGCAGGATGCACGTGGAGAGCATGAGTTTCGATATGTTATAGGGGCGAGGCGTGGGAGCCTCAGCCCATTCTATCACAATAATCAATATTCATTTTAGCAATGCAAGTAGTACTAAATATCTTCTTTAACATCCATATTGATCAATTCTGGTATCTCAGGAAAATTAGAGCGGGTGTTCGGTTCTGGATATAAATATCAACCATTAATGTGAGGTTGTAGCGAAAAAAATTGTTCAGAATGGGTAAAACTAATTTATACTCTATAGCAATTTCTCCGCTCTCTGTTATTAGCGGTCAAATTGTTGCTTTGATCTTTTTCGTACTGTCAATTTATCTGGCTTTTCTTTTACTGGTTTAAGCTTTACTATTACGTCATTCTTTTCAATTTTTTAAAGTTCTTTCAATCGCTCTAATTTCAGATTCTTACTTAATTTGTTCTTATTTTTAAACTTTGTATAAGCCTTTTTTTCTTCTCTTTCCTTTTGCTTCTCTATTTTATTTGTATTTTATAGGACTTTCATTTCTTCTTATATCTCCACGTTTTATTTTAAGACCGTCATCTTAACTATTTCCATCGGTATCATTTACATATTTTTGAATTTTTAAGCTTTTGAACTTACACACACTACTTTTGGAACCCCAGGGTTTTATGTAATGCATAAGTTCCAATATGACCAACTTTGCAGAATAGAAATGTGAAAACGGGTTAGAGATGAGGAAATTGGATGTTATAAAAACGTCCTATAATTTTCAGAATCCAGGAAGCAAAACTATGTATTGAGAATACAGTGTAACCAGGATTCTACCAAAGGGCTTAATGCATTCCATAGTATAAATAATGATGAGAGGTAGGTATTTTTCCATTGGTTTAACTATATATGCATCCTCTACTTTTTCACGTTGAGTGCAGTTTTCAACGTTTACATGCGGTTTAACCTTTATTCAGAAACACTGGTGGTTACAACATATGGTAGCCATGGAATCAAATGAAGTGAAGGAGTAGCAATAGCAAATACAATTCAACCTATAAAAATGCCCATAACAATTTCTGCAGGTTAAAGATTGTACATTCAACGTATACATTGCAGGAACCAATTTGAACCCCTTTAAGAGAATGTTTAGACTATATCAAAAAAATTGTAACGCTAAAAAAAGCAGTAAACGAATAAATGAGTCTAGGGCACTTACATACATCGGTGAGAATAAATACGAATGTCAGTTTTTTGTGTTTGTGTACATAAACAAATGAATGTTTGGGTTTGCTAAGAAAGAACTGTAAAATAAAATACCAAAAAACGACATTTGAATCACTCCAACAAATAAGAAAGAAAAACCTGGGTCCAAAGACGAAGCAATTTGTGCAGGTTTCCTTTCAATTCTAACAATGAAAAAGAGACCAAAGGACAGCGTCAAACTGCATAAAGGGAGAAACTCAACCTTTTACTTTGACAGCTTTGTTTGTGTGTCCGTATATCCCCAATTTTCGGCCCCAAGCCTCCCTCGCAAAGTTACGGGCGGGAACGATTGTGAACGTGTGGCTGTAAAGTCTCAATGATTGTATGAATGTGAGAGAAGCGTGCCAGATTGAGAGACAAATATGTGTAGTCTGTGTGAGAGGAGAGGGTAGCTATGTGATACAACATGTGAGCCTGTAATAATTGCTATGGCAAGTACATGCTTTCATGGAAATGTGTTCAATTGGGAGGAGTGTGTTGGTCGTGAAATGGCAAATCATTTTGTTGGACGAAGAGCAACAATCACATGGGAAAAAGAGTCTCCACTAAACTGAGTGAGTCGCTATTGGAACAATTTCGTCTCTTCTTTATTGATGTTTGTGTAGCAGCCAGTTAGCCTTTGTCCTCCCCCCCCCCCTTTCTCTTTCCTTCCTGCTCCATCTCTTTAACTCAGATCAAACAGAAGTGATAGAGAGAGGAAACAGAATTCGACCACTTGCATAAGATCAGGAATTAAAAACCTAGACGGGCAAAAAAACAAGAAAATGATGGTCGTAATAAAATGAGAAATTATAGTAAATATTTAATAATCCAGAGGAATAAAGAGCGAAAGAGAAATTAGACATCAAGTGATATTACAAATAAAGGTTATCAGCTTTGTATTCTTTCGCATGCATATAATTTTAAGTCACGTTTCGTAAAACAGTTTCGTGATGAATGGCTGTCCCGGCGAGGAGCTTAATCCATTTTATGCAACTCACGTTTCGATATAGCATCCCGACGACGCCCTGCCAGTAACCACTTGCATTCTTGTAGCCAATGGAATCGTCACTAGTTCGAACAATGCGCGGTCGGAAGTTAAAGAACTTGGCCATAGCGTCGAGCAAATCCCATGCTTGTCCGAAACCCAGTACGCTGTCAATGGCGAAGCCGAAAGCACTAGGTTCCAGGAGTAATTGAGGAGGATGCTAAAAGTGGAAAAGATTTTAGTTGGTGATTAAGAGGTAAGTAATGCTCTCTTAGGGCTCATTTAATTTCAGATTAGGGAAAAGAGAGTAAGCAGAAAAACTAACGAGGATTCATGAGTAACCAAGAATAATTGAGCAGAATATGAAAGTTCAGAGGTTTCATAAATTTAACACGTAATTCAGATTTTTGAGAAATGAGTAGCTGAATGTTATATTCTAAATTGGTCATATTAAGAATATAAATTTAATGTAAGCGACTTAGAAAATATGTTTCTATGAGATGTAAGGTACAGACGCAGAAGAAATAACTAGAAAGGGGTACCGAAGAATAAACGAAGATAACTATTACAGACGCATGAACAAATATTAATTTCAAATGAGTCTATAAAGGGCTTAAAGGTTACATTGCAACTCCTTCAGTAAACGTTTGTGTAAAAAATACAACCTCAAAATAAGAAACATTAGAATAGAATCTTGTATGTTCGGCAAGGAATAAACGTCTGAAACAAGGAAAAGGAGTATAGAACACATGGAATAATTGATGCAAGATACAAAAACTGATATTTCAAAGAATGTAAAAGTGAAGCAATTGAAATTGAGAGGGAAATATTAATTGAATTCAGTTTTGGATTAATTCTCCAGCACTTTCCGGATCCTTACATTAACAACAGCGAATCTAATCGTCTCTTCATTCCAATCTGTCCTGGTGAACTCATCAGATATGGCGTCAAGTCCTAAAGCAGGGTTTATTGTGAGTTCATGCATGGCATCTGCGAAATCAAAATATATCCTATAGTGGTCATAGTGACGATACAAAGAGAAAATGCCATTAATATGGTAGGTTAGGAGAAAGAAAAAAATATAAATATAGGAATAATTTGATAACGACACAAATTTAAAGATAAATATGGGTTAACGGACGTAAACACTAAGGATGCCACTAAACAGAAATATCCATAATTTTGCACAATTTTTCAGAATTCGCCTTTTTTAATCTCCAACTTCAAGTTCAGTCATTATGTCTGACTCAGTCTCGTTTACTTTCAGTTTTTGCTTATCTGCCTGATCCGTCTCTGTTAACCCACATGCCATTTTGGACTGATAAACATCAAACCGCTTGTTACGGATGGAGTCGCTAAAAGAAAGATCCTTATTTAAGCCTTAATTAAATCACCAATTTCTCAATTATCCTATGTATTCGAGTACATCAAACATAAGTGATGAAAAGAGAGAAAATGGAGAGGGGGTAAATGAGGGCAGATACAAAGACAGGCATAACGCCCCCAGCTGATCGTTCCCTGTACTCGTGTCTATAAAGTTATACTTTTAACTGTTGTTATTTTGTTTGTTTTTTCATGGAGGTTTAAGATTGTACATTTGAATTACTACTTATCAGTCCAATATCACCCCTGCGGGTTTGAGCGCACAATTCCTACTCCGCTGCTTCAGGATGATGAGTTGCACGTAAAGGTATGCCTACGAGAGAATGCTTTAAGCTAAGGTATCGCAATCTAAGGCCATAACCCTCCACATTTTAATATCTTAATAAATGGAAACAAAAAAATTATCTTTTATATACGAGTAACTAGGTAAAGAACGCCACGTTGCTCTTGGCCAGGAAGGTCGCCCGGATAGGATATGGAAACCAGCATAAAAATCAACATGTAATCGCTAATGAGTCTGAGGTCATTACGAGCTGGTCCTCTTGGGGAGGGGGGAGGAAAGCGGGAAAAATGTTGTGATTTTACAACCAACGTTCGGGTAGGAACGTTCATTTACCTGGGATTAAGGGGATTTGTTTCCCGTCAAAGGTATGTGGATGCAACTCCCCATTGCTAGCCTACTTGGAACAAAGGAGAATAGTTTGTGCGGTGTGCTGTTAAGACGGGAGATAATAGACAGCGTTGTTGTGATTGGATCCTCCCCCACGAAAGGGGAAAACTCTACATGCGCTGACGTTTTGTGTCCGCTCTCGCTAAAGGATTAAATCTGGTACCTCGACGGTAGAAAACTAACGCCGTATTTAGCGAGAGCAAAGCTTCTATATTTGGGTCAAGGAGAAGGAAAGACACAACAAATGAGTGATAATTCGGAAGTAAACTTTAAAGGAGTGACACGAATATTACCTTAACGAAATGACAAAGTAAAGAAATGAATTACCGGTTTTCAGTTATGGTTTCCCTCATGTGTGAGGCAGGACAACCCGACTTTTATGTCTAATTCTCTTGTAGTGAAATTTAAATATCGAACCTAACCTAACCTAACAACTCCAGAGAGAAGTACGACTTGCAATTGTCGGCAGGTAAAATGGAACCGTCCCTCTCAACAAATGCCTCTAGGAATTGCACGCAATTTTAATTTCAATTCAAGCAATAGTATGCGAAAATAATTTCAGTGATACATAATAAGAATATTAACGAAGTTTATAATAATTTAATAATTCTACTCTTCCGTAGAGGTGTTATTCATTATATACGATTTTTATATCACTCCTTCCTTACGTCACTCCCTTGTACACGATGGATTTTATATAGCCATCGGTTATTTCATATTTTTAATAACTTTTAAAGTATTTTCTTCAGTTAAATATTAACTCTATATGACCATTCCATTGTATTAGATATTTGAGCTTATGAATTTGGTGGTAGCGAACTCAGGAAAAGGAAATTCATCGATGCGGCTCTGCACGTCAATCTCCCATTTCTTCCATCGACGACATCTACCAGAAGAAAGGTCTAGGGATTCTTCCTTTCTTCACTATTTCATGTGCCCTGTTCCCCACTTATGTGAAAATGGATTCTGACGTTGATATATTCACCAAATAACTTTTATATGTGGCGCCTCCAATTTTACGTATGGAAATAAAGTAAGGTGTTTTGAAGTAATATTGTAGATCCCACCCGAATCAGCCAGCTTTTTGGTCTAATTTAGAGAAATCTCTATTAGTAGGCATGAGCAAGAGTCATTTTAATTATTATTCATGCCTTTAGACATATATAAAGGTATAAACGTGAAAAGAACTATATTAAGTGTAGTTCCTGCCTGTTTATAGAATTATCTCGGGGTGGGACCTATAAAAAGACAGCAGACTCGGAGTGGACACACAATACAATAATGTAATTAAAGAATAAATAAAGTTCATTTAGAAATTAAATCAAAGATCAAATAAATAGTACTCTTTCCTGTGAATAAGTACTCTATAATAATATATCTAAAACAACCTAGAAGACATTGATATAAAAATAATAACAAACAATTCTATGGGTTTGAAGTAAACAACCAAAGTCCTCATAACTTTGAAGACTTCTTTCATTAAACCAATGAGGTGAAGACTCGATTAAATATGTAACTATGTAAATCACAACGGGATGTTTATATTATAAATAAATACATATTATTTAATTGTATTGCAACTTTTTATGTTTACTTTGCCATTATAAATCTAAATAAATTATATTAATTAAATTACTACTCTATGAATACGCTCCTCCTCCACCTCCCTTGGTTTCTTGAAGGGTGGATTGCCTTGAAAACGCCCTTCTTTTCTTAAGCTTTTTCTCCATTGGTAGAAAAGTGCTCTACGAAAGGCTATGATCATAAAGAGCGTCTTACAAAAGAGTAAATTGTTACTGTTATTACTGATATTACTGTTGCTTAGTGGAAATACCACTTATTTCTCTACTGGGTCTGATGACCTATCCATGGCAGATCCTTATCTCCTTATAATGTACGTGGACAGGTCGTCTGGACTCATGACGGGATTCATAGGTCCTTTCCTATCATCAGCTCACGTGAGTTTTAATTGCCATGTTTTTGTTTTATTATTAATATACTCCTGGAACTATCATACACTCCTTTATAGTCAAGGATAATGATAAATTGCATCTAAAATTCCATGCTCATTTGAGGTCCTTGCGTTCAATGGCTAACTCATATTCACCTTTCGTGACATTATTTACTGAATTTTAAACCTCTGTCTAATAAATATTTCCAAAGAAACAATTAATTTTGTCGTAAATACACTATGGAAACGTCTGAGTACCGTCGTTCACGATGAGAAAAAATCACACGTTCTCTCGTATTGGAACCACCGCGATTTCGATTCCACGTTAAGCTGGAGGTGTCCATTAGACAACCAAAGCCCTATTGAAGAGTGCAGATCGGGGGTGAGGCCATATCCAGTTATTTTTACTTTCCTGCGTTGGTCCTTCATTTATAATTATTTTTCTATCCTAGATTGATTACACTCCTTCTACTTTGTCGTTCTTCTTTGAGGGTTTGATTTTTTTTCTCTTTATTCTTAGCTCTTTATAAGAAGTTTAGAATTGAGACTTTTAAACAAATTAGATTTTGGGAGGTTTACTTTTGAAGTATATAAACATATATTGGCAGTAAATAAATTAGTTTATTGCAAAGTCTGCAAGCTTCGTGTGAAACAGTATATAAGAAAAGTAACATAAGTATAAAAACACAATTCTAAAGGATAAATAGAGTTAAAAGAATTAAATTTGAGAACGTCAATATGAAGTCCTGTCAAATCATTGAGATATTTAGGACGAGGTGAGTCCATTTGAGAAGCATGAGAATTATGTACGTACAAAAAATTAAAGGAACTTAAAATTACTACCCACGTATGTTGGGGGAGTGGTGAAGTAATGAATAAATGGATGTAATTGGTCTGAACGTGTTTATTTTAACCTTGTAGACGAGACATGAAAGATGCCAGTACCCGTAGCCCAATACACTTGAGCAAACCTAGCGCTGAACTGTAATCGATGCTAAGCCGTTCGTTGGAAGAAATTTCTTATAGCCAAGAATTAGCAATATATTTTTCTTGTTTCATTTACTTAGTTTGAGCCACCGAAAAGACCACCCTGCGTTTATAAACGGAAGCAGCTTTGAGGACGTGTGTGCCATTCTAGCCCCAAAAAGCTCTCGTAGAATTGTCCTTTGACTATTCTGCTCTGTACCTGTCGCACATTTTTCCTTCTCATAATTTAAACCGCTTTGTTTATTAATCTCCTTTATAAATTATTATATAGACCAATCATCGCTGGTTTTCACTATGAGAAAAATAATAAATTTTGATTCTCTTTTCTCACTTATGATCATTTCTTACTACTTGGTATCAGAAAAATTCAGGATACTCTTAATAGCAGATCACCGCTTTCGTTTCTTGGAATAACCTTCTGTAATCTATTGATTTTTTTATTCCTGCTACCAATTCATTGATAAAACGTAATATGAATGATGTATTATTTAATAATTAAAGTAGGTTTAAAAAGAGAAAAGCTGCGATCTAACCTTCAAATGTATCAGTAGGCATAGTTATGGTAGGCCCTGGAACCGTTGTACTGTTTTGTTGTATATCGCCGACGATTTGGCAGCACATAGTGAAGATGAGGACAGCCGATAACTTCATTTTGAGGAGGCTCTTATCATGCATAAATATAACCACCTTATTAAAAAAGGCAATTGAAGAAACTGAAAGTAAGAATATTTTAGTTTCATTCGTGTTATTATTTTTTCAGTAGATTTGATTTGAAATCTAAAACGACTTAGAGGATGATGTAAGCAAAAATTTGTCATTTTCAATAATTTCTTCTGTGATGCAGCAAACTTGTAAATGTCTGTACAGTTAAAGAACCTAAAGCATTGGAGTCTCTGTAATACCTTCGACCAAGAACCATAAGCCTTATTTATTACATATTTAAAAATGTAAAAACATAGAAGAAATCCAATTAATTATCTTTGAGGGAAAACTGCACCAATCTATTAAAATATTATAAGTGTTCATCAGACAAACAATTAATGGGTACTGGGATGGCCTCATTGATATTTTATGAGGCAAAAAATTCACAATTTAAAGCATGAGCATCAAATGATATGTAATGTATTTTACTCCAACAAAATATCAAGGAATTATCCCAATCGTAAGAATCTAGCTCCCTCAGCCAATTGAAATTTGAGGACATGTCCGTTTTAAGAGGGGTAGACAAACTATGCACATAGGCTAAATGTATCCCGCCAATGCTCAAAATATGACCCACATTCAAATAATTCAAATAATAAATCACAAGATATTTCAAAACCTAACCCCTCACCTAATTCGATGTTACGGGAATACTTTTTAGGCGAGATGATTGCCATCAAAGCTCGGAAGCGTAACTCCAAACTTGTTCTGGCCTCCTGATGATTCCATAGCAACCGTTCAGGAATTAAATTATGGCAGCAATAATGTTACGAATCTAAAATTTGTTGTTTTTTTTTACTCCTATACTTAATTAGTTTTCATCATCTACTTTGCAGCACTTTATTTTAGGCCAATTGGTCGCTCGATCGTTTGATTTATTTTACTTTTGTTTTTTATTTAACATTCTAATATGAACATAACTAAAGGTGAGATAAAAAAGCAGAACCATCATTAATATCGTAAATTTAATAATGAATGGAATTATAAATTTTTCTTTACTTACAAAAATGAAAAAGCTATGCGTAATATACGCAGATTATGTGGCAGCATATTCTGAAACTCACTATGAGACAAAACAAGGGAAAATAGGATAAATTATAAGAAAGGGTAATAAAAAAAATATAATTCAATTTTACTAGCATATTGAATTCAGATGTTCAACTTAATGGAGTGACTTACATAATAAACTAAAAAGTTTCAAAACACCAAACAATTTTCTGGGGATAGCTCGTAATTAATTATGATGAAAAAACAAGCCAGCCCTCCAAGCTATGTTTACCTCGTCTACAGTTGTTGGCCATGGCAAACAAATCTAAGAGAATTTTGAAGCATAATTGAAAAATGAAATTTAAAATTTTGATTTTTTTACCAAGGCCTTTGATAAATGTTGCAACATAGGAGACACCGCTCAGCTAATGATTTTTATTCGAGGAATTAAAAGTAATTTTAAACTGATGAAATAATTAGCAGCAATACAACCAATGAGAGGTACGAGAACAGGAAAAGATCTACTTAAAAATAGGTGCCTCATTATGACGGATAAAAATAAATGAGTAGTACGACGAATTCGAATTAAAGTAGATAAAATAAGTATTTTTACTGTATTATTCATCAAAATGTTCACTGTAAACATACTAGAGAAAAATGTAGTTAAATCTTGTCGCTGAATTTGTTATGCATATGGATTTTGGTTAAGTTTAGGCAATGACCTAAAATAGTTTTGGAACTACAAGGCAACATTGAGTTCTTCTTGAAATGAAAGAAAAGCAAGATTTACTTCAGGTGAAGAATATCATTTGAATTCCAGATCTTACTTTTGCTAATGACAGTGTATCTTATTCTTGCGATCTTAATTTGAAATTGCCATGAAAAGGCAAATTTGTGAATGAAATGCATACCGAAATAAATGCATTTATGACTAAATTACTTCTTTTTACATGGCAAATGAAAAGTCAGCAAATAGTTTATTTTAAAACTGCAACCGGTTTAAGTTTCCACTAAAAAAGATTAAAAATATACTTACAATTGGAAGTTTTACATATCGAGTTATCTATGTAGAAGATTTAATGACTTTTCCTTCTTAGAAAGTGATTTCCAGTTCAGCAGCCAACTAGATTACAAGCTTTTCATTATTAAATAAATAAGAATTTTAGGAGCAGGTGAAGAAAAGCTGATTCGGGGGACGTTTTTCTTAACCTTGTAGGTTTGGGAGACACTCAGTTGTACCTGGGTACTTCGGAGACGGTTTTCTTTACCTGCAGCTAATTTTACCCTTGTTAGTAGTGGTGAATGTAATTTGATGGAAGGGGAGGGGGGGTAGTAACGGGGAGAAAAAGGCAAAAAAGTGTAAGTAATCCAACAGAGATGCATTCATTTAGCTGCTCGATTAATGGGGATAAAATTAAATAAAAGGAAAAAAATATCGGATGATATTCCATTGCAATTGATAGATCTTACAAACGATTTTCATCTTTAGCATATTTAAGAACCATTACCACTGATAAAATATACCAGCATCTCTGAGAGAAAAGAAATTTTAACGGTTAAAACATTTTGACAAAAATGTATTGTTACACTTTGGCTCAACTTCTATTTGTGAACAGATATTTTCTAGCATGCAGCATACTAAATATCAAGTAATAAATGTCATAACCGATTCAAACCTTGAATTAATGCAAGGAATTGCCACAACGGAACAAGATCTTGACTACAAGCTGCTTCCGGGTCACTCAGAAGCAACCCATTAATCTCAGAGAACACCAAAACTAATTATCGATGAATCGCAGCATAATGTTCGCTAATTAAAAAGTAATTACATATTTCATTCGTGGATGTTTTTATTTAACTTAAATATATACCCATCTCCGCCTTATATCAAATTATCAAAGACTAATTTTGATGCCAATTATGGTGTGTCAAGGAAAGTAGCATAGAATGGATGGGCGTATAAAGTGATCATACGAAATATTAGAGTTATACGAGGGGCAGTCAATAAGTTTTGCAATTCGGATATAAGGAAACGAGATATGAGGAAAAGTGTTTTATTATTTTTCAATATAACTACCCTCGACTTCAATGCACTTGCGCCACTTGTCCCTGAGGCTTCGAATTTCCGACAACCAGAAATCTCCTGACTGCTGTACAATCCACTCCTGGACGGCGAGCTGGACATCTTCATCGTCCCAAAACTTGCGTCCACGCAGTGCAGCCTTGAGCTAGCAGAATAAAAAGTAGTCTCTAGGGGCCAGAACTGGACTGCAGGGGGGATCGCTGAGCTCCTTGAATCTGCACTCGGCCAGGGCAGCTTGTGCAACTCTGGCCTTGTGGACTTTAACGACGTTGAAGTCGATCATACGGCGTGAAGTTTCTTGGGACCCAACGGGCAGAAACCTTGGTCATGCCCAAATTGTTGTAGATTATGTTGATAACACTTCCATGTGATATTCCAAGTTCTCGCTCGATTTCTTTGACCTTTACCCGTCGATTTTCGAGGATCATCCTCTCCACACGGGCCTCATTGTCCTCATTGGTCACGTCTGACGGGCGTCCTGGACAGGGACCATCCTCAAGGGACTAACGACCATGGCGGAACTCCCTGTTCCAGCAAGCAATGGTTGCATAGGAAGGGGCGGTGTAAGTGTACACTGCAACCATGCGTTCATGGATCTCTTTTGCATCCATGTCTTCTTTGGTCAAAAATTTGATCACTGCGCGGTGCTCAACCTTCTCTATTGTTGAAATATTTGTGACTGACGATCTGCAATCAGCTACTGCTTCTTACATAGAGGAGGCAGGAGCGTGCGGCTGCAGGTCCTGACTTGTCATAACACCCCCACAAGCAGCCATCCCCCTTCCTCTGTTTTGCCCAACCGATTTGCAAAACTCATTGAACGCTTCTCGTATGTATGTATTAGTTGAGAGATAAGGGAGAAGTAGTAGATGTGTTTAAACGAGGGGGAGTTCAGATGCTAGCAATATGTCAGACGAACAGGAAGACGAATAAAAAATTGTGTGAAATTGAATGAATGGAGTACCTTAAGTTTTCAGTCGTGGTAATAGTTGTAAAGAAGGTGTCGCTGTCTATTGAGTAACGAGAGCGTGAGAAATTGTGTGTTTAAGAGACATACCAGGTTTTACAAAAGTCTTGTTGCACTCGTTACGACCATATCAACAATGGACCCAATGATAGTTTTTAAGCACCTAGACACGTTGTTATTGTTTTACAATATAAACATTTGTTTATTTTGTAATATCAATTAGTGTGGCCATCCTTGGCGGAGATCAAGCGATATAGATGGTACCTGAAGGCCGTGGACACGTTGCGGACGAATTCCTTCCCCATGCTGGCCAACAAGCAGTAGATGGAGTACTTCAGTTCGTCAACGTTGCTGTGGCAGACCTTGCCCACCTGCTCTTGACATGCACCTGCCCGCTGTAGTAGAGGGTATCGAGGTCGGGCGACTGTGGTTAGCAATGGTCATCCGACCAGAAGTTCATGTTCAACCCCAACAACTCCTACACGGTCATGGCCATGTGGGAGAGGAAGCCGTCCTGCCAAAGACTTAGTGAACTGTCTTGGTGCTCTTTCTCACTCTGGAAAGAATTTTCGCGGCCAATATGTCCCTGTAATCGGCCACGGTGACCCTTTAATCGATCGCAAACTACATCGGCGGCATTTTTTAGCCATTCGAAACCACGACACGGAGCATCATCACGGAGGCCGGATGCTTGGTCATGGATACGTAGCGGACCTCGGAGACACCCTGGCCGAAGCTTACTACGCGGTCGTTTTATTTGTTGATGAACGGATCCAGTCGCGAAGGGTTTTCATCAGAAGAAAATGAGAATTCAATTGCTAGGACTCTTCTTGTCATTGTGAAGGCAATAGCAGCACTCCCAACGAATGATAGAAGTAAAGCTAAAAGAGGAAAGTTTTGAGGAATGTGTATTGAGTTGTGGGTGTTATTGGGAATGAGTATCAGTTGGGGGTTGTAAGAGAAATACATGGATGAGTAAATAGTAATGTGAGAGATGGAATAAGTAGGGGTTTTAGTGCAACTAAAATAAATGAACATGGAAAAGAGAGATTGAATGGATAAGTATTTTTAATTCACATGCGGTGAGAAAGATTATGCATAAAAATATGTTTATTGTGAAAGCTGAGATTTGAATTTGGCGGTACCTAAACCACCAAATTTTTCTTTGTGAGGTTAAATTGTTTGGTGTGTATTTAGATCAAGAGGTGAAGAAGGTGACAAAAAATAGAGACTAAGGAATGGAAAAGTATGTAAGAAGGCTTGAGATTAGTAGGGAGGAGGTAATTATGAATATGGGGTTAGAATTAAGATGGAGTAATTTAAGAATGTGATACTTGGTAATGAAAAGGCTTGAAAAATATAAAAATAGTAAAGAAACTGCTAGAGTGTAGACGGGTGCAGAAGAGGGTATGCTAGTAATATGCAGGTAAATGCACCTAAAAAGGCAAAATGAAGAGTGAATTGAAAGTTTAGCCAAATTAAGAAAGCTGCAATTTGAGCGTTTGGGAGGAAGAAAAATGTATGGATGAGTTGAGGTGTACCAAAGAGTAGCTTAAAATATGCTGCTCTCGACCTAGAGAAAGATTCGAAATGAAAACAGTCTTAATGAACTTTTAGTCAGAGATGTTTTGTGTGAGAATGGTGGATAAATTGAGAAACTACTGTGTAAAACGTATGTGTATTGTAGGGAAAGGTGCAGATAAGGTTGTGACTGGGAGTTTTTTAAGCTAGTAGAGATGTTTAAGAGTAATGGATAAAAATAGTCTTGTGATTAAAATATAGAAATGTTGAGTTCATGATATGTGAAGAGTTGGCAGACAGTGTAGAAGCATGATTGATTGTTTGAGTTGTATTGAGTATTTGGAAAAAAGGGATCAAACGGACAGAGAAGAGGACAGGTGTGTATGAAGGAGGCTCTTGAGCCTTTTCGCCCTGGAATTGAACCCAGATTTGACGAGATGAGACAATAGATCACCTCCCATCGATAAGATTCGCCTCTGACAGGAAAAAAGGTTTTAGCTCTTTGCTTAATCAGGTATTAAGAAGGAGAAGGAGGGACTTTATTTCCAGTGGCAGTGATTTGCATACATCAAAACTTGGGGCGAAATTGTTTAAATGGAAGATTTAATAACAGTGAATAAATTAATTTATGTATTTTTATAATTCGTTGTAATCTTTATAATTTCTGGAAAAAATATATTTAGCGTAGTTTCAAAATAATTATTTTGCTTGGCAGTTAATCTTTTGGAATTCCGAGAGTCAATTTGATGATGGTGGTGTGTATCTGTTTCAAGGGGTCATTTAAAATACATCTTTGTAACCAGTATATGTATCAACTCATAAAAAGTGTGAAATAATGCCATAAAATAATAGCATACATCGAAACTACTTATAAAATCAGTAATATTACGCCAATATTTCAAAACAATGGGTTTCAACCTGGTCGATTTGAGCTTCTAAGTAGGCGTTAGGAAATTATATAGAATTAGGTAAAATTTAACCAATTTCCAATTCATGTCAAATATACAAAATTTCGTTGAAAATCCTTAAACTAAATTAAATTCATTACGAATTGTTCTAATATATATATATATATATATATATATATATATATATATATATATATATATATTATATTATATGAATTGAATCCAGCAAACCGCAAGAAACAGTAAAACAGGATAATTTTTCTTAGGAAATGTTATTTCTTAATTCGCAAAAATTCCCTACAGGGGTGGGATTCGAACCGTGCGCACTGAGGCAGCGCCTAACTGCTTAATCTCCATTAAATCTGCCCTTAGACCACTCGGCTACGCGGAAGACAAAAAAATCTTCCGAATAATCAAGCTTCGCAAGGTCGATCGAGAATAGGAAAGAGGGAGAAATTAATAGGGAATTCAAAGAACAAAGGAGAGTTGAGGTAAACACGCGGTGAATATGCATACAATGTATAAATCTTTCATGAACGCAAAAGAATAATAAAATGAATCCAGTAAACCGCAAGAAACATAAAACAAGATAATTTTTCTTCGGAAAAATTATTTCCTAATTCACAAAATTGCGTACAGGGGTGGGATTCGAACCGTGCACCCTGAGGCAGCGAGTAACCGCTTTGTTCTTAATTAAACCGTCCCTTAGACCACTCGGCTACACGGAAGACAAAAAATATTCGCCACGTGTTTACCTCAACTCTCCTTTGTCCTTTGAATTCCAGATTAATTTCTCTCTTTTTCATATTCCCGATCGACCTTGCGAAGCGTACCTTAAAAGCTTATTTATTCGGTAGATTTTTTTCGAATCAAAATTATCCTGTTTTTCTGTTTCTTGCGGTTCGCTGGATTCATTTCATCATTCTTTCGCGTTCTTGAAATATATATATATATATATATATATATATATATATATATATATATATATATATATATATATATATATATATATATATATTTATATATATATATATATATATATATATATATATATATATATATATATATATATATATATATATATATATATATATTTATATATATATACTCGTATATTCTACCATACATAGTTTTGAATAATTGTTGGATTGTTAATTTGGGTGAAAGGTTGGCTAATTTAATTGTCACAAAACTATTAAAAGTGAGCCGTTCGCATTAAAAGCTTGAACTGCAATAATTTAAACGGATGATCGATCTCATAATCTAATATGCGATGTATACGACCTCGAGAGAAAAATTGACCTTAATTAAAAAATAGGCCTTTTGAGACTGGACCATATTAAGATCAATGTGACAATCTTTGACAAGTCGGTCACTAGCAGGAGCTATTCTTCGTTGATGACGTGTGGTTGTATTTCACATCGCAGAATGTATCTATGCCATAACAATGTCTGAAAATACTCTGAAGAAGGTGTGGAAATCTTGGTATAAAGCTAACAATTGACTAGGATTTATCTACCTAAATTCAGGAATATCTCTGGCTTATCCTCATTAATGCTTGCTAAGAAATGTAATATACGTGAAAGAGTGCAGCGTTTTGCTACGAAAATTATCTATAAACAGATATTAACTCATTAATACCCATTATCCTATAAATAAGACAGTTAAATCTAATAAAAGTAATCAACATAATTTTCTTCGCATCTGCCTGCTGGCATATTTATAGGACACTATAATTTATTCACGTTATTCATGACTTTTTCGAAAATTATCAATAATTTAATGGTGTTTTAAATTTAACGTACATAAAAATTTATAAAACAAATCAAAATTTTGCGAGACATCGCCGTTTTTTTCTCGTACAAAATTGTGAACTAGTAGAATGATCTTTGCACTGTTGTTGTTAATACCTCTACAAATGGTCTTTAAAAGCAACTCTGACGTCCATTTCAAAAGAATAAATATAATTTAAATGTAGGGGCCAATATTGTCTTTGTCGAACCTTAATTAATTTTATTATATGATACACTCTTACTCGCCCGTAATCGATGGAATCAAGGGTATTATTAGTAGTAATAGGAAAAAGTAGTAGGAGGAAGAGGAGGAGGAAGAGAAAGTAAAGGAAGGATAGTAGAAAGAGGAGACTAAGCAGAAAAAGTAGGTGGTTTTAGAAAAAGAGGAAGTGGGAGGAAGCAGAGAACGATGAGAAGGAAAAAGAAAAGGAGGAGGAGTATGCCTGAAAAAGCACAGAGTGAGTAAATGAATAAGGCCGTGAGAATGTGGTGATAAGAAGTACCGAATCCATCATCACACTGAGCCACAAAGCTCGATTCAAGACAAAATCACTCGAATTAACCTCCTCTTCACTAAGGCCCCCAATATAGAGAGGAGAAAAGTGAAGATAAATTTAAAATGACAAACTTCAAGTAAATAATTTTAATGAGAACTTTTAGATGCTAATTATAATAATTACTGTAAATAAAACAAATATCTTGTATTTATTGACGATCATTATGCAAATATGAATTTAGCGATCAGAGGGAGGGGAATATATTATATTTTTTGCTGTTTAACACCCCGCTAAATGCTTCATTTTTAAATACAGTGTGTGCATGATGATATAAGGTCGTGCTGATAGATGCGTTGTTGAAGTGATGCAAGAGAAATTTTAAAAAATTGAGAACGGAATGAAAATGAATTATTTCTTAAGCCAAAAAGTTTGGGGTTTTATAATTAATGGACTCATTAGTTTGTCATCGGTCAATTTTTTATGTAGGTGTGTCTCAAAATTATATCTTTTTCTATTTTTAAAAGCAACATGGCACTCCTTGCGACTGTTATTGCAGCAGGCTTCTGGATATAATTCAAAAGACACGCATATTTGAAACAACTCATAACACCAAAATATTTTAATAAAAACTGTTAAAAACTACTGTCCAGGTTACCGGACAATACAATGCTATATGTAGAATAAACCCAATTTCCACTTCGTTATATTTCACTAATTCAATTATAAAAAGGGTGAAATTCAATGATAAATGGCTTTTTTATGTTTGTTGTGGGTAGATTTACCAAGGAAAGACGGGAGAAGGTTGGTAGCAAGAGGAGAATACTAGTGACGTGAAGAAACAAGGAAAATTAAGAATGAAGTGATTGGTGTAAACTGCGAGAGACATTCTTCAAAATAGCGTTTAAATATGTAACTATAAGAAGCACAATCTGTGCTTGCGGCCAAAATGTTGTTTGCTTATGTCATTCACGCGTGCGCGTAAGCTGCCGGACTACTCAGGAACAAGATAAAAATGAATGCAAAAAAGAGATGGAAGAATTCATGATAAATAGAGTATCCAGAAAATAAACAACCATAAGAAAATACAGTAGCATCCACAATTAAAGAACGAAACACTCGAATCTTGATTTTCTTGAAAAATCTAATATCCCTTTTAATTTGGAAGAAAAGATACGTCCAAAATAAAGAACGATAACTTATAAATTTCAGTTTACTCGAAAAATTGGTAAAATATGTATGGCAACACTTACCTAGGTGTATTTTCGAAGAACGGATAAAATTACTCATTTATGAGGATGGCGAGAGACATAAGGATGACAGATCCTTCATAAAGCAGGTTATCCAGTCGTAGAATAAGGAAATAACACTGTCTAACATGTATAGACACTGAAATCAGAGAAAAGCTATCGTTTCACGCATAATAAAGCTCAATGAGTAAACTGGGTCCTATGAATTAACGATGAAAACTAAAACTGTTCGCCCTCGAAAGCCTCCACTAAGGGAAGATAAAATTTCTTTGAAATCGCGCATCTGGCGACTACAACCTAAGGCATAAGTCGCCGTAATAATTAATTAGGTCATTACTACGCTATTTTAAAAATTAAGCAATAAAAGAAAGAAAACGCACAACTAAAAATAAACGAAAGCAAAACCCATCGACAAAACGCAAAAATTAAAAAAAATGAATAAGAAGGAAGCAAGCCCGGGCGTTAAGGGGGGTGAGTCTACCGGCAAGGAAACATGCTACCAGGACTAAAGAGGCTAAAAAAATAGGGGAGGCAGACTCTTCCAAAAAGTCAGAGTCCACAAGTCTGTATGTACGAACAGTCGTGGAGACAACGCAGTCGTGGTAGTAAATTACAGGGCAGTGTTCCATCAAATTGCGGTGCGTCCTACGATTGTGCCCAATTTGTAGACGAGAGAAAGTGACCTGGAGCCGGCGAGGCTTTGTAGGGGCGAGATCCACGATAACAGTCGCGGGCGCGATGGCACCGTCCTTACATCTTTGTTGCTAAGCAGTCCAACCGGGCTGACCTGATTCCTGCCTGTAGCCAGTGAAATGAAGAGGGAAGCGCTGGTGTAGTCCCTCAGTCGTTGAAGAGGCTTTGGCGCTGTCATCAGCGCCCTAATTTCCGCAGTTCCTACACCTCCAGGCACCCAGCAAAAGAAAATCTCAAAATCTGCCCAGTTTGCGTCAACCGCGGCATCACTGATACCTCTAACAACGAACTGCGGAGATTCCATACCCCGAGGGCACTCAAGGTTCTTTGTGAGACGATATAGATCGCGATCTGGTTTCTAAACCGGGCTCAATGCGTTATATCCCGCATCGAGCTATGTATTACAACCAGCTATGCCTCGAAGGAGCTTCCCGAGGTCAGAACTCCAGGAACTGCTGGTCCTCGAGGGCGCTTTCTCCTCCCAAGACTCATTTGGGGATGTTAGGTTCTCTGCCTCAGAACCTTTGGTGAGCGGGTTGGCTTGAAGGAAGGGAGACTTGCGTCCGTGAGTCTAATGACTCGATGGAGTCGTGCAGTCTTTTCTCTTTACGGGTATCGATTACGTTGTTATATAGGTCAGAGAGGCCTACAATTTAGATATAGGATCGCTAACCATTTGAAAGTCTCTCACAGGACAACTAGTCTTTTTTCAAAACCAGAACTTTCATCAATAACAAGGAGTAACAAGGAAAGTAAGTATCCTAGGAGGCCTTCAATAAGAGAACATTAAGAAGAATATAACCATCCTATTAACTCAGACTCTTTAATCGTCCTATCTTCTGCTCCCATTTCTTTAGACTTAAAATACTCGAAGGATTCTTCATTACAAAAGTAAATCATCATCTAAACTATTACATTTTTCTCCAAAATAAATAACAGTTTAAAGACCTCATTCGCAATTAAAAAAAAAAAACTAATCATGTTAATTTACAGTTCCTTAAATAATGGTCCTTGTTCCGTTGTAAATTTATTATTATCAATTTTATATAAAATTTTGAATATTTTACTTCTTGTATATTTTACCTAACATTTAATTATGTTTATTTCGCAGTCAGCGATTCATAATGGGGTTTATTTACCACCACTATTATACCTGCTAATTTCATGTCTATTTGTTTGCTTATATTTAATATGGAGTCTTGTTTATTTTAATTGTCTTTCAATAAGGTTTATCGTAATTTTTAACTCATATTTTTTAACTTGTTCCTATTTAAAAATTTTATCATATATGATGTGGAAGAAAAATGTGACTAAAATAGATTCTCATAAACATTATTATAAAATCACTCACCCCACGTAAGTTCGTAGAGGTAAGAATGGAGAAAGTCTCGCCTGCAGTTTCTATTCATCTTTGTTTTTATCACTTTAAGGTTAGATTAGTCTAGTTTAAGTTAATTTAGGTTAGGTAACTTAACCAATTTCACTTTTCTCCTACTTAGTCTAGTTGATTTTATCATCACAATTACGCACTACACTTTTTATAGGTTTGTGCTAGTTAAACCAACTAATGAATCCTCAATCAATGGAACACGATAGACTTTTACTCGTATGTGCCATGGTCTAGGGTTTACTTCAGAGTGAATAAATGAATGAATTTTCTATGTTTAGGTGGTTAATTATTAATGGTTATTGACGCCATAGAATCAATAAGTTTAACTCATAGTGGGTTCATATACCTAACCTAACTTAACCCGGGAGCTTGTAAAGTCAGGTCAGGCGAAATCGTTCAGATCAGATGTACGAGCGAGGTTTCGGCATCTCGTTGTGTATCTGTGATCATTTTAAAAATATTGATTAAAAATTCTTCAATACATTTTGGTTTAAGAAACTTAAGTGAATCGAAAAAGTCCATCCTGATTTTCCGCAATTCGGAGTGTCCTATTTTGTCACCTAGCATGTTCGCAGTTTATAGAGCTTCCACATTCACCTATAAATTGATATTTAATATATATTTTTAATTGAATTTGTTCAATCTCCGATTCAAATGAAATTGATCCCATTTTAGGCTCTCACTGGTTTGCCTGTTTATGGCGAGAGAAAACTGCCTTTAAAAGAAAGATAAGTTCTGAACACAAGTTCTTTTTTTCTTCCCTCGTTCACACGTTCTCAAAGATTGAATACATGAAGTTTAAAATGTCAATCCTCTGTCATTTATTTGGTTAACAAGTTGAGAGAAAGGATAAAAACCCACAAGTGGTACTTAGTTCTTTTTTACTGACGTTTCGCTCTTTTAGGTTCCCTCAGGGTCTTATGATATGTCAATATAAAGAACCTGGTACTACTTGTGGTTTCTCTTATCCTCGCTCTCTATTTTATGAATCGAATGGGGAGCTCTCGGTATCTTAATAGATTAGGTGTTGGATTTCCATGCTTCCATACCGGGTTCGATTTATGGCTAGAAAGGAGAGGAAAAAACTCCCGATGTAGCAGGGGGTCCCCTCCACCAAATCAATGTGCCGTAACTGATTCATAAGTAAAGACAGCTTCGGCCACGTACGCCATCATACGCATAATCAGACACAACCCCTCTCTTTCTTCCTCCCTACTCTCTTCCCATGTGCAGCATTACTTTTCCGCCTTCAGCACCTTCCGAAGGGGTATATATACACCCTCGCCTGACGTGGGAGGGAAAATGGAAAGTGGCGTCTATAGGCTTGCCTAAGATTGTCATGTCAATTTGATTTTTATGGGAATTTCGTTAGAAGGTCATATAACCTCTTCTTCGATTGAAAAGTGAGTGGTTGCGCACTAACCTAACCCTAACCATGAATCTAGGGGGAATTATTTGTTTGTTTTACTTAGTCAATATTGAATTATCATTACTTTACTGAGACAAACTGACACTCGGTTTCTCTTAAGCTCATCTCAATTTTAATGTAACTAATTTTGTTTACCGACCTTAATTTAAATTATCATAATTATGGATTTATTTATTGAAATTAATTTAATTAACATTTGTATTCCATTTACTCGAAGATAGCTCGGGTGAAGAACGGTGATCATTTCTTTTCCTATCTATTGTTGCCTTGGTTCATGCAACTTCCAGATCAACATCCTGGTTTTTGATCTGTCCATAATATTGGAGTGCATTAGAGTACCCTATTAGGGTGATAGGGTCTAATTACAATTATTAAGCAGATATTTTTATAATTAAACGAAAGATAATATAATCAGGGAACAGGATCTGCATTCTTATTAGTTCATTTTATCCTGGAATTCTCGCCTGAATGTAAAACCGGATTTAGGTAGTATTGATTCATTAATAGCTCTCGACTTATTTAATATTTCATCTCCCCTCGTTTGATTCATTTAAGCTAGCGTACTCTTCAGGAGACACATAAACCCTCTAATTCAAATTTAGCATTAATGACTGGCTCAGCATAGTGCATTCAATAGGCCCCAGAGTACAAATGCGGAATATGCGTGACAAAACTCAATAACCCTACCACAAGGCGATATATAAAAGATCTCACACTATATAACTAATAAAAAAAAAAATAACTTCAAAAGCAATTTCCTATCGCATGAAATAACTTCAGAAATGGCAAGAGAAAGGTTATAAAACTAGGGATAAATTCTTAAAAACTGGAGAAATATCGAAAGAGTAGAAGAATTGTATCTCGAGCTATGTGCCTCTAATAGAGGCTAAACACGAAGCTCTAAATTATGATCTAATTTTAATCAAAGAATAAGATTACATACGGCATGTTTTGAAACTTGATGGCAGAAAAGTTATTTTGCAGGAAAATTAAATTTGAGTGGATAGAGTTAGGAAAGAATGGCTCAAATTTCCTGAAAATAACCTAGAAATCTAATAAAGAATATTATTAGAAACAATAAATGTATGACATGAAACAACACCTAAAGTTGACAAAGAAAAAAGCCAGTCCTATTTCTATGTATTAAACTTGGTATTAAAATACTCTCATGTGGAATTCTATCTAACTTTACACTGCTTCTTGTATATAGTACCAATTTAAAAAAAACTTGATATAAATATAGTTTTTAAATACAATTATACATTAAAAAATATGTTAATAAAGCACAGACCAAGGAACGATAATAATGTAATATCTAGTATACCTTGTTTAGATTGTAATTTATTATATGTAGGTCAAACTCCTAAAACTATCTCTGTGAGAATTAAGCAACATCAAAATACAGTATCTAAGGGATATACAAATAATGCTTTGGCCGTTTACAGGCTTAAGATAGGTCACCAGATTAACTGGTCAAAAGCACATACCATAATGCATCTTTCCTAATCTCCAACCTAAAAGAGATAAATGTAAATAATAGCCCCGGTTTGTTTTCTTTAGATTCGGTCCTATCTTTCTTCCTCAAATCAAACTTATCAGAGGTCATAAAAAATCTGACAATCTGATCTTAGAAGGAAAACATTGCTTTGTAGAAATACAGAGTCTCTCTATTTCATAAACCATTGTGAGTTTGAAATTGTTATTAAGATAACGAAAGTACAGGCTCAAATCAAGCTTTATTTTTCCCTATGTGGTACGACCAAATATTTATACATATTCACGTATTACCTCTCGTGAATTTCACCCATATATATATATATATATATATATATATATATATATATATATATATGAAAATTAACCCACAGGAAAATTCAAAGATGAATCCAAACACTTTCAAACTTTTTTGCAAGTTCATTTTCAAGGAATAGCATGAAAATGGAGAAGACAACCTTATATAGGGTACAAAGATACGCAGGGAACGCCCATCACATAGTACAAACCAATAGAAAAAACACAAAAACAAGACAGAGAAATACCAATAAAAAGATCATTAGGCAACTAATAACAGACATATGCATACATCACTAAAACGATATACACACAACATCGTCGTGTATATAAATGGAATGTGGTGGGTGAAAAAACAAAAAGATTTTTAAGGATTATCATTAGATGGAAAACATTTAGGGCTAAAAGTTAATCCACGATCAAAGCAGAGACACTTGGATGGGGAAGCAATGCGAATGATAATTTAGCCCTAAATGTTTTCGTTCTAATGATAATCCTTTAAAATGTTTTTGTTTTTTCACCCACCACATTCCATTTATATACACGACGATGTTGTGTGTATATCGTTTTAGGGATGTATGCAAATGTCTGTTATTAGTTGCCTAATGATCTTTTTATTGGTATTTCTCTGTCTTGTTTTTGTGTTTTTCTATTGGTTTGTACTATGTAATGGGCATTCCCTTCGTATTTTTGTACCCTATATAAGGTTGTCTTTCTCTATTTTCATGCTATTCCTTGAAAATGAACTTGCAAATATAGTTCGGAAGTGCTTGGATTCATCTTTTTATTTTCCAGTGGTTTAATTTTCATATTATTGCTTTCCTCACGTACCACTCTGTGAGTTTTTTATTATATATATATATATATATATATATATATATATATATATATATATATATATATGTATAACTGAATCACGAAAATAAGGAACGTGAGAAATTAATAAATAACGTTACAGCCACGAGGAAAATTTTCCTCGTGGCTGTAACGTTATTCATATATATATATATATATATATATATATATATATATATATATATATATATATATATATATATATATATACTGTTAAAGTTTTGATTGTGTTCCTTTCATCTGCAACTGCATTTGCCTTTTGGCTTTTCTGTACCCTCAGAGGTGCCAAGGAGTCGTCTTCATCTGTACTATGCTTGTGGTTAGGTTATATGTTAGACCTTTCCTTGAATAGCACCTCCTTGGTATGGAAAATAATGAATTTGAGGGCAAGGAGCGTCCTATTTATGGTGTCGCCTTGTTACTCACTCCTGATGGACTTATCACGGTGAATTATTGACTGTTCCGGTAATAAGAAACAGTCTTTATTTTTTATCAAATTATTAGTGGAAACAAAAAATGGCTCATATATATTAATAAGAAATGTAGACTCCCTAGATTGCCACCTGCTAATAAACTAATTCCAAAACCAAAACCAAACTAGGTTTTTATTATAAGACTTTGTTACGAATCTGGTGAAACATTAATGGCATTGTCCAATATGAATTACCTGATATTGGAGGAAGCTAAGGGGCACAAATTTTAAATTTACCTCGGGACTCCATTATAGGTGGCCCCAAACGAGTGTCCCATTCCTATTTTGAATGACAAAAACGGTTAATAAAAGGGTTAAATATAGAGGACCATAAACATATAGACAAATATTGTTCAATCATTAGTTTAGCAAATTAGAAGTTACTTAAAAGTGCATTTTTTTATGCAGTTGCTACAGGCTTTGTTTTATAATCAGTCTAAATCAGGAGTTTTTAATTTTTTATGTTTCTCTGTATTCTTTGGGCATTTTTATAGCTCCAAGAGACATGTGTATCCTTAAAAATTAAAAAAAAAGCTATGGAATTGGTATGTGGACGTGGCGACCTTTTTCTAAAATCCTGATTGTAGCAACACTGAGGTAAATAAATAGTATCTATATTTGCAAATGGTTGCCGCACTCTAGATTCGATATTATGTCTTTATAAGAAACTTTATTAGATGTACAGCGCCATATTGAGGTATAAGCAATATAGGTAGTCGCTTAGGGCTTCTACTGTTAATTTTTTTCAACTTTGCTATTGGTTAGTGGGCATTCTTGTAGTATATCATAATTGTAATGATGTATGCTCAAATCTTGCAATTTATATGCCAATATTACTAACTGAGGGTACATCTGTTGCATCCTGTGAGAGAACATTTTCAAAACTGAAATTGTTTAAAATCAATCTACAAAACTCAATGGCACAGGAAAGCCTCAGCAGCTTGGCTTTGATGTCAGTAGACTCAAAAGTATTGGACAGTATTGATTTAGATGAAATTATAGATGATTTTGCTGCACATAAAGCACGATGTGAACCGATTTGGACTTTAAATTTAATATCTCAATTTCGCATTTTTTTGTTTATTTCTTGTCATCATTCTGAATTAAACTGTGTTAATCACTGCTTATATTGTTGCTGTGTCAGACTGATTTAATTTATCAATATAAATTTTGACTCGTGTATTTGATAAATGCATTCTGTACTTATTTTTCTTCATGTTACATAATTAATCTGTATTAATGCGTCTTAATAATTATTTTTATTGTTGCTTTATCAGACTGATGGAATGTGTCAATATGAATTTTGACTAGAAATTTTGTTCAATAGGCCATATCTCATTTTCAAATTTTGTAGTTTATTTATTTAATCATGCATGATTATTGCCTATTAAAGTGTTTTACTTATTTTTTTGTTTTATTTGACACACCATCAGACATGCCAGAGTGCACCAAAATATTGCAGGAGTAGTTGTTTCATCTCATTCATGATATCAAACTTTGGCATGCTGTGGGGCCCTAGAGGAGATAATGCCCAAATCACTATCTACGCAACTGATTATGACAGAACTTTATTTCCAAAACCGATCCTATCACTAAAGCACTATACCAGAAATACTCACAATCGCAACCATAAAAAGTTGTAAATACTCATCCCGAATTCGTAGAGTCGCGTAGCGCAACAAACTCAAGAAAAAAGAAAGTTAGTTCGCTGAGAACTTCTCCCACATCCTTCATACTTACTACTACTGAACCTTTTCCTTGATTGATTTTCTTTAAGTTATTTTATCGGAAATCATTATAACTTTATCCGCTGAGAATAAAATAATTCATTGCTCTTGGATTAGTCTCATTGATAAACATGGAAATCACTTCAAAGATTAACAAAATTATATTTTATTACATATTCTTACTATTTTGCGTCCTTTTCTTTCAAAATTGCATATTCATTTTTAAAAACGTTAATGCATTCACTGCATCAATTTGCTACAATCCAAAACAAGTTGCTGTTTTTTTGTTTTTTTTATTAATTTACTTCAATGACATTCATTTTTGATCACTCATTTGGTTGAAAATAAACTATACTAACGTCTAAGTATCCAATCACCAAAGAAATTACAAGTCCACTATCCTCATTAGTTATTGTTTACATTTACTATATCATCCTATGCTGCCAAATATATTTAGCTGTCGTCAGAACTAATAGCCTCTTCTAGAAGCATTTTTAGCTCTTCTTTCATTAAATTTTAGGCACTCTCAAGTCACCTCATCCTGTTTCATAATCGCCATTCTTTTTTTTTATTGAGTTCTTACACTCTAGCACCATTTGTGCAAAATAGTCACTCATTTAAAGCTATTTTCTCAACTTCATTTCCCTTCTCCTCCATATAGGAATCAGCTTGTCGAAAGGACGCAGTTTGGGGATGACTGCAGGGCTTCCCAGTCTATAGCTCAAGGGTTCCTCGTAACCAATCTTTACTTTATTAACTTCACTTCTTTCTTTAATAATAATATTTCCTAACAGTTTCTGATAGAGGTGCTTTAAAACATTAATTTCAATAAATAAAATATTAAAATCCCTTAATACAAATAAAAATCATTTGACTCAAGACAAACCTTAGTAATGATCAAGACTTAAAGTCAATGGATAGTTCAGAAACATCTGTAATTGAGTGTTTAATAGGAGTTTACGCAGAGCTGAAAATCCGGGGATAAGATGTTCCAATAAGTAGTCCCTTAGACTTTACTTATTTCCAACTGTAAGCCAGAACTTCATCAGGGACATCCAAATCAAGCAAATTAAATCCATTGGCAGTTCATTTTCTCTACACTGGCTCCATAAAAGAAGGAGGTTTTGCAAAACGGGAACTCTGCAATAATAAGGAGACTCTGCAACACGGAGGGGGGGATCCAGAACAAGAAGAAGGCTCTGCAAAAATTAAAAGAAGAGACTCTGCAACAGGGAGTATTTGCAATATGAAGTGTAGACTCTGCAGCAATAGAGAGGCCTTGCAATAATAAAGAAAATCCGCAACACGGACGAGAGGATCTGGAACAAGAAGGAAGCTCAGCAAAAATAAGGAGGCTCTACAAAAATACATAACGAGACTCTGCAACTCAGAGTATTTACAACACGAATGAGGCTCTGCAACAATAAAGAGGCTCTACAATACGAAAGAGGTTATGCAACACAAGAGAGGTTCTAGAACAATAAAGAGGCTCTGAAAGATTAACTTAGGGAATATAACTAGGCGCATAGATTAATGAAAAGGTGAAAAGATGATGCCGTGAATAATAATAAAAAAGGAGGCACAAATTATTAAGATGAGCATATTCCAATAATAGATACAATAATCATGATTATATGAAGGACAAAAGGATTTCGCTATTAAAAGCAAATAGAAAATTATCGAGCCTTTTATTATGCCAATTACCAATCCTGAAAATAGTCCTCAATCATCCAGAGGCGAGTTGAATATTCAAGTATCTTTGAATCACGAAAGAGAATTGCCTCAATTTTTCTATGAAATGAATGGCAAAGACCACCGGAAAGGTGTCACTATGTGCGTCACACGATGAGACTTTTATGAAACGGCAGTTCGTTCTTCGGATTTAGGAGTTTAATTCTAGAATTTATCTTTGGATTGACCAAAATCATAGAATTTGAGGAAAGGAGAGTGAATAATGGTAGTTTAATATTAAAGAACTAAGCCTACAGGGGTTAATCAGACACTGGTAAACTTCGCTTCGAAACTTAGTGCCGAGAGACTTGAAAGTTATCATTAGAATACTGATGGGTAAGATTCGTGTTCGTAAATATTAGGTTATCGGAAAAGCTCGTGCAGCTTTTAAAAAAAAAAATATCAAAAACTTTATTTACTAAATGAAAAATAACATGTTGGTTCCAGTCAAAATTTGCTATTAGCACCTATGTACTTCCACTGACTGTTTCAAAAGCCTGAAAACTTCATTCCTTGGAAAAAGATTCAATAATGTTAACAAAGAGAAACATTATTTAATTACTTTCTTTATTATCAACATTAACATAAATATCTCGCTGCGAAGAAATTTGCGATTTACAGGAGGGCGGTATGTAATTTGTCAGAATAACTTCATAATAAAAGAAAATAACCCAGAGTTTACATATAGAAATCATATTTACTAAAATTATAGGTTTAAAGACTTAAAAGTTCGTACTATTAATTTTATTCAATTATTTCTGGCTATGATTTTAAAGTTATTTATTGTTATTGACGTTTTACAATTTATTATTATAAATAAAATGTGCAGACGAAAATTTTCATTACTTGTTAAACAATATTTCTCTCAAATTGAATATAGATTTGAATTTGTAAATGATAAATCAAAAAAAAGTTTTCCCTGTCAAGGATCGAACACCTGATTGCTTGTGCAGTGATGTTGTCTACAAATTTATTTGTCCAGGGTGTTCCTCGGTTTCATACATCGGCAGCACTGTGCGATCATTGGGGGCCGTTATTCTTCGCATATGGGAATTAGTCATCGGACAGGGTCTGTTGTTTCGAAAAAGGAACATTCACCTATAAGAGACCACATAGTAAATTGTAAAACATCAATAACAATAAATAACTTTAAAATCATAGCCAGCAATAAATGTCCGACCACACTTAGGCTCGCCGAATCATGTTCTGCAAAAACCACAACCTAGCAAACCATACTCAATATTATTGTTCAAATATTCGTCAGTTGAAATATTTCACCGCTTAGTGTTAAAGTGTGTTCTTCACTATAGTTACCAAAAAACCTTAGTATATTATAACTTTGTAGTATTATTTATTTAATTTGCATACAGTAAATTAAGCATTTACCGTAATTTCTCTAGTTATTACAATGCATTCATGTAAGTAATCTATAGCTATATTTCTCATTATTGTTAAATTGCTAATGAATTGTCATATATTCCTAGGACCAGAAAATGAGCGCACAAGCTCGAAACGTTTTTAATTTGAATAAATGGATTTGAAGAAAAAAAAATGCTTGGATTATTTTTCGTTATTGGCTTCATGTTGAAAATTAAATTGTGCTTCGCCGGCAACTCACCATATCGCCAAATATATATATATTTGAACGGGAAATCATAATAAACGGTCACACGGTAGATGTTAAATAACCCATACAAAATAGGGAAAGATAATACACAAGCGATTTCGTCTTTATATATGAGCGAAAAAGAATCTTACATCGATTACGAAAGAAGGTAGAGAGACATAACAAATGGAATAAAATAATATAAATTCTTTTAATCGTTAAAGAAAGTGAAATAATAGGTGCAGTTTTCAGGTCACCACGCTTGTCGCTAGGCTGTAAACAAGCGGAAGGACTCAAGCTTGGCACTGGAGGAAACACGATCTTTGAGCTGGGACGTTACTAAGATGCAATCATGGCATTCATTGGAAGCTCTTGGGCACCAAGAAGACTTTTTCACAGAGGTTTAACCAGTCTTTTTGAAGTTATTAATGATCTTAATGAGTGTGTTCCTTAATCCAATACCCTTAGCAACTATCTTCTTGCCTTTCATGCAGCTTTGGAGCAGAGCAACAATAGCTGTAAGCTTTCCTTTGTAAATAACCATTTCTGGAATTGAAATAGATTCATACATTTATTTTTTTAAAAAATATTAAAAAAATAGATTATAATTACGCAAAATCATTCATTCAAACCATATTTGTGCTCATTTTACCCTTTAGATAAAATAGCCACGCTCCAACTACTGAAACTCACCTCTCTTCAGGAACAGGAACAGAGAGCGATTTTGGATTCAGCGAAGGAACGCACGTCTATTTTTTATTATCATTGAAATGCCGATTTTTTACTAAACCTCCAATAATATAAATATTAATGAATAACTAACAAAGTAGCACGTGAGGTTGGCAATGAATGCATTGTCCCGCAGGAAAAATGAAAAGGTGCTTCCAAGTACTTTCGAGCTTTATTCACTTCATTCTCAAAGATAACTGCAAGAGAAAATAATATAATAAGAGTATATAGAGCTAAATCTTAATGTGAATTTACCCATCTCTCTCCTACTTCCTCATTGGTGATTTCCTATCTTAGAGGCGGTCCTTTATATTTTACTAACTCATATATTCCCTTATTATATTATTTTCTCTTATAGTTATCCTTGAGAATGAACTGAATAAAGTTCGAAAGTACTTGGAAGCACCTTTTCATTTTTCCTGCGGGACATTGCATTTATATATATATATATATATATATATATATATATATATATATATATATATATATATATATATATATATATATATATATATATATATATATATATATATATATATATATATATATATATATATATATATATATATACATACCGATAAGGGAGTTGTTCCTTGGAAACCGAATTAGTAGGAGGAATATGAAGACCCCTGTGATCGCTCTAAATATTTATTTGTTGGACGTTTCGGTCTTTAGCAATAACCATCTTCACGGATTGAACTCTAATAAGAATACAAGAAATATTCTAAGAATTAGATGAGAAAATTGCCAAAATACCCCCCGACATTTCATTATTAGTTACAATATGAATAATAAGTAAAACTCAATAAGAGAGGTAACAGAAATGAAAATAGAATGATAAGTAAGTCGTTAAATACAAGTTAATTTATAGATATATGGTATTGAAAATATATGTTAAAAACAGTTGAATACAAGGGATGAAGCGATCGATAAATACGAGTTTAACCAAGAAAGGAAAATTTCAAATTTGAAACTAAATTAAGCAACAAATAAAATAATAAACATGAATCAATCTCAATAGGAATAAAATATATTTGTTTTAAAAGTAATACCCGGAAAAATTGTAAGGGCAGGGCAAACGATGAAAGGTAAGTAAAATCAAATAGCCAGGAATCTGAAAGGAAAACAAATAGCAAAGCACACAGTTAAATATAAGTTAAAATACAAATATATGATAGTGAAAAATATAGATAAAAAACTGTCTTTGATCTATATTTTGATCGTATTTTCAGGCAAAAGTTATGGAAGATGAGATAAAATTACAGTCGATTTGATCCTTTTGGACGCTACTAGATAAACAGATTGGTAATTATTATATATTAGATTAGAAGTAAAATTCTAAAGACAGACCTCACTCTCTCTCTCTTTTACTCTATATTCTACATGCATCTTTTTGCCGCAAGGAGTTGGATGTTGTGGCAGGAATAATGCCACTGCCACAACTGAAACCTGGAAGAGCGTCGCGCCCTCCTGATCTCAATACCCTATGAAAATGGTACTCTTTCTTCATTGGGTCGTATTATGCATCTTTTTTTAAATCCACTATATCATTTCTCCGCCTGTATAGTCGCACCAAAGGGTGAAAGAGGGTGTTAAACGTTTGAAAATATATGCAGGTTTATTCCTATACTCTTAAACCCTACATACGCATACACAAAGATATACCTAGACCAGAAGAAATATACATACATACTCGTACACATATCCAATTGAAGGGGTTTCACTCCTGGTCTGACATCCATTTATATGCCGTTTATCCTCAGTGGAGTACTACTGATTAACGTGGGATCCAAACCAAGGGTATGTACAGTAAATAGTAGCCACCGGAAAAGGAAAGGAGACCCGAATATCTTCTGAACTTCATCCAGCAACTAATCACACCTGATTTGGCTTAACTCCGCTAAAATAGGAAGCAGTGTTTTCACTCGGCTAAGCCGTAGCACGAATATATATATATATATATATAGATAGATATATATATATATATATATATATATATATATATATATATATATATATATGAGAAAAGAAACTCACAACTTGCACGTTAGTCAAAATTCTGATAAATAACACCTACAAGGAAAATGGAAAAAACGATTCCGCGTGCTTTCGTCTTTATTCTAAAAAACCTCTTCATGGAATAACGTAGGTCAGAACAGACAATGTCTTAAATAGTAAGGAGTGGGGGATTAATACGGCTACCTGCATCAAAACACTAACTAGATGGTACAAATTCTTTAAACACTTTAATTTGTGATCTAATATAATTAGATATGATAGGATCTAGGCTAAACAATTCCTACCTTTGTTGTCTCATCAAAACCCATAAGCCGGAAAATCCTATCCGTCCCATTATTAGCTATGTTGGGTGAGTTTCATATACCCTATCTAAATGGTTAGCTTCTCTCCCAAGTCCTTTGGTGGGGACCCTTTCTAGTTCTCACATCGTTAATAATCTCGATCTCATTACGAAACTTAATGATCTTCTTTACCCTGATAATTTTAGCTTGGTTAGTTTCGATGTATCTTCCCTCTTTACAAAAGTTCCCATACCCGAACTCCTAAATCTCCTCGAAGAGTACCTCGTTAATGTTGTTCTTCCTATACCAGCTTCCACTATTATTAAACTTATTTCCCTCTGTATTAACAACTGTAAATTCACCTTTGACAGGAAATATTACCGTCAAATCTTTGGAATGGCTATGGGCAATTGTTTGTCCCCGGTAATGGCCAATCTATATATGGAGTTTTTTGAATCCAAAATACTTCCCCAGACCAACATAACCCCTATTTTATGGATGCGTTATGTTTATGACATTCTTTGTTTGTGTCTTAATGATCTTAATATCAATACTTTTCTTGAAAAAAGCAACACGTTAGTCCCCTCAATAAAATTGACTTTAGAAAATGAAAAAGATAACATCATCCCTTTCTTAGATATTTGGATCCACCGAACAGATCAAGGTTTCAAATATAAAATTTATAGAAAACCTACAGCCATTGACTCATACATCCATTACTATTCACACCACCATATTAGTATCAAAAAAAGTGTTTTCTCTTCCATGTTTCTCCGTGCCCTTATAATTGTTTCACCCGAATATTTGGAAAAAGAGGTTGATAGGATATATAATATAGGTTTAAATTTGTGTTACCCTTTCTACGTACTTAAAAATTCTTATAATTCTGCTAAGCGTTCATTTTATCAACCTAATCGTAACATCCCTATATTTCATGCCAAAAATGTATTAGTTTTACCTTTTAACCAAATTTTCGTTAAATTACCTCGTTTACTAAAACCTTTGAACATGAATGTTATTTTTAAATATGAAAACACTATCCATCGCCTTCTCGTAAAAAAATCCCCTCCTAAAGCAGGCATTGTATATTCTATTGGTTGCAATAATTGTGAAAAATGCTATTATGGACAGACAAGTAAAGAATTGAATGTTAGAGTTAAACAGCACCAAACTAATGTTCATAATCTTTGTCAACAATCTGCATTATTTTTGCATATCTATAGTAAGGATCATACTACTAATTGGAATAGTGCTAAACCTGTTATTAAATGTGCAAATTACATTTCAAGAAATATTCTGGAGTGTATCTCTATTAATACTTTCCCAAATTTTAATATTAGCATTGGATTGTTTAGCCTAGATCCTATCATATCTAATTATATTAAATTAAAAATTAAAGTGTTTGAAAAATTTGTACCCCCTAGTTAGAGTTTTGATGCAGGTAGCTGTTTTAACCCTCCACTTCTTACTATTTAAGACATTGTCTGTCCTGACCTATGTTATTCCATGAAGAGGTCCTTTAGAATAAAGACGAAAGCGCTCGAAATCGTTTTTTCCATTTTCCTTGTGGGGGTTATTTATCATATATATACATATATAAAGTTTTTTATGTGCAATATTTTAAGTGTAATCTGAGATTTAGCTAAAATCCAATGTTTCGTATGAAAACATTTTGCCTTAATATAAAAACTCTTATTCTATTTGGCATTGATGAAATTGATTTCTTTAAAGTTTCTTCAGAAATTCGATGCTTAAAAAAGGCAGTATATTAGATGAAGACTAAATGAAAGATACAATTCAGAGTGCATTATTCCAAACTATGAAGCACGGAGGTGGCAATAGTCTTTGAGTGATGTTTTGGTGCTCAAGGAATTGGTGAGATGAAAAGAATTCAGGAAAAAATGTGCCGAAAAATGCACCAGCAGTTCTCTTTCGACAAGGGGTACAAAAGTGGGCTTCGTCTTAGAGGTCTAACATTTTACTATCAAAAAGACAATGATCCTAAACTATACTCAAAGCTCTGCAAAATGTATCTAGATTAAAAAGGTAGCTGATGAAAAACTCAACATCTTTCATTGGCCCACATAAAGCCCTAACTTTAATCCAATTGAACACCTGTGGCATCTTATAGATCAGAAAGTTAATTAGTCAAAATTACCTCACAATGAGTGCTTTGGGAACAAATACAATCTGCTTGGCGTAAAAGTGAAGAACAAACTTTAAAAAACTTAGACTCATCAATGCTAGACAAAATAAGAGCTGTGATTAAGTCAAAAGACCTCACCGATAATCAAATATGTGTTTTCTTGCTATTTCGCTATGATTATTTAAAACAAATTAGTTTTTTTTGCTTAAACAAAAGTAAATAACAGTTTCTTACATTTTCCATTTATTTATCAAACATAATTTTAGCTTACACTTAAAATATTTTTTAAAAATGAACTTGTTCGAATATTTTTGCACATTAATATATATATATATATATATATATATATATATATATATATATATATATATATATATATATATATATATATATAATTAGGTAAAAGACCATGTTGTATGCAGATTCTACCAGCGTTATTAATTTTAATTTGTGTTTACTTAATATTTCTTATAAGTTTTTGAACGGGGTCTTCGAGGCGAGAAAAAACATCCGCGAATGACATTTTTTATTCCTATACGTCTTTCGACCATGTTAGATCATCTTCAAGGAATGAACAGAAATGGAATTATTATTTATTTTTTTAGGGGGGGAAAGGTACGGCTCGCGGTTACTCCTCCTCCCTGTACCCCTCCCACGATTGAGGGGACACAGAAGAGGAGGAGGCCAGCGGCCAACTTGCTCCTGAAGAAACTTCTCACACTTCTGACTTTTAGTTCAAGTGAACCGATAGTGAAGTGCTTAATGGGAAGTCCTGGACAAGCTTTAGAAGAGGGTTTATTTTGGAAGACGGAAGATCTTCAGTTAAAAGAGGACAGATTGGTAAAGAGGCAGATTTAGCAACCTTGCTGGTCAAAGGTGGAAAGGGTGGAATACCCTTGCCCGAAGGAAAAGTGATACAAGCTGATTAACGCAGATTCCGAACCACCGTCATGCATTTACTCATCATTCTTACTTCCTTTCTTACACTTTTAGCACCTATGTTCCTCATACAGAAGCGGGAGGACCGCCTAATCATTGTTCCCTTATTCTCTTCATCTTTCATTCATGTGTTTATTGTAGCATTCATGCTGTTTTGAGTTATCTTAGCTCTGAGTATGAGCTTTGTTTATGTATTGTTATGTTACTTGTTTTTACTTTCCTTACTTTGTTTGACTTTCTCTTGTTATTATCACTTTTTTCGCTATTTCACTTTATTCACTTGTTTTACTATTAACTTTCAATTTACTATAATTTTTGTTAAACTTTTTATTACTATAGTTCACTTATTACACTTTTAGTTTACTATGTTCGTTTTATTTCTGTTTTACTGTTAACTTTTACTTCAATATCATTTTTGTTAAACTTTTAAATATAGTTAACTTATTACACTTTTAGTTCATTTTGTTCGTATTATTTCTGTTTACCCTTTTGATCTGTGTTGTATTCTTAGTAGGTTGTTTCTTCCAATTTTAGTTGTTTAAATTCGGTTGTCTTATTAGGGTATCAATCTGGTGTCTTGGTTGGTTACTTTGTTGGTTGCGTTTGTATTAGTCGGGTAAATATCTATATCGTTATTCTTGTTCCTTCTCTCTTTTTGAATTTCTACTTAAGTAAACATGGGTACCTCCTCGATTCTCAGCTGTGTTCTGCCGCTGGGAAATCGAGTGTTATAGGGAACTCCACCTCATGGTGTTCGTGTGCTCTGCAAATATCGAAGGTAGATCGTCTATCTTGCTCTAGATTTTCTCCGCTCTGTTTCTGATGTTGATGTTGAGCGTTTCTAATCCTGCTTCTTGGTGTAGATCCTGTAGTCTCCTCCTCTCTCTCTTACGGGTGTTGGTGATTAGGTAGAGAACTTTATTTTGTATTCTCTGGAGTTCAGAGGTTTTGGTCCTTATTTCACCGTTGAAAGGGGCTGGCGGGTATAGTAGTACCTCTCTTCCTAGTGCAAAATAGATTTTTCTTTCATATTTCATGCCTAACCCTCTTAGATTGTTCAGTATATTAAGCATTGAAATCCCTTTGTTCTTCCTCTCCGTTATACATATGTTGTTTGTAGCTCCTTTTTGTTATTCTGAGTCCTAGCACTTTGCCCTCACTATGATATCTGCAGTTCTGATCTTCAACTATAATTTCAGGTGTTTTGTTCCTGGAGATTAGGATTATTGTAAATTTCCTCTTGTTCGCCCTTATCTTCCAATCTCTTTCGTAGTTGTTGAGGTTGCTTATTTCTAAAGCTGTTGTCCTTGCCTGAAAGCGTACGTTCCTGTACGGAGTGACAACGAGTTGGCTTATATCGTCCGTGAACTCTATGTTTAGGCAACCAGGCATTATTGGTGGTGGCAGGTCTGCTGAGTGTATATTAAATACAACGTGGGGCTGAGATAGCCCCCCCTGCGGGAGCCCAGCTTCCAATTCAAAATATGGTCCTGAATAACCATTGATCTTCACATATGCTCTTCTGTCTATGACATAATCTCAGAGAATTATCTCCAGATTACTATTTATCTGAAGATTTATTAACTTATATTGCATTCCTCTGGCCCAGACTTTGTGGAATGCTTTTTCTACATTTCTCATGACCAGATCGATGTAGTTATTCTCTGCTTTGGCCTTTGCTACTTTCTCTGTTATTATGCGAAGTGTCATTGTAGCGTCTCTGACTCTTCTGATTACGAACTAATAATCATTATAAAGGTCATTTTCTTCAAGATATTTGTTTAGTCTTCTGTTAAGGATTTTCTCGAAGACTTTGCACATGAAGTTCAATAGTGATATTGGCCGATAACTGCTGAGGTGGTTTGGTTGTTTTCCTGGTATCGGGACGAATATCTTTTTTGGCTAGTTTATAGCTATTAGGGAAGTAACAGGTATTTAAGCACGCGTTATAAATATTCTTTAATGTACTTATAATTATGTTAGGTGCCTTGGTAAGATTAATTCTGGTTATTCCTGGGTGGCCTGGCGCTTCCCGCATGAAGGATTATATTACGCCTTTGATCTCTCCCGTTGTTATGTAGGCCTCTGTGCCCAGAAGTTCCTCCCTTTTTTGCTCTACACTTGGTGCTAGAGGGATCTTGTCTATGTTTTCTCGCAAGAATGTGTGGACCATTTCTTCTATCTTTGGATTGAAGTCTTCGTCCTCATATGGTGTTATGGAGAACACTGATTTCCAGTGATTACGAAAAATTTCTTCTGTGGTCCTCTCTTCTTGGATCTTTTCTTCCCGTTCATTCTTAATTGTTATTTTTTTTTCTTGGGGGTCTGCCTTTAAGTCTATTTATTAGTCTCTAGTTTGCTCTTTTGATATCCTTCCTCGCTGGTACCGGTAGCTGTGTCGGGTTTTGATTCATGACAAATGTGTTCCAACATGGTCGTTGTATGGCATATTGAAGCTACTTAGTACGACGTCTGGCTTTGTAGTTGCATTGCCTGTGACATATACTAGGAAAGTCTAGCCCTATTCTCTTGAAAATGTTTCTTTCCAACGTCATTTCTAAGTTGGCTCCTCTGTTGTTTCAGGAGCGGTATCTATTTGCATTACACCTGGCATTGAGGTCTCTCATAATGATGGTTGGGAAACCTGTGCCAAAGATTTAAAATAGGTTGTGCAGGGGAAGGTATTTTTTGGGTGCTTGTTATCCCGTGTCTACTATTATTGGCGTTAATTCTGTTTCAATTTTTTACGGCCAAGTATGCCTCATCCAAATTATTAACTTCTTTGAACTTCAGCCCTCTTCTTATTGCTATGGTCGCCCCGTCATGACCCTCGCCTGAAGGGTTCGCATTTATGACGGTGTAATCGACCAATTCCATTATTTTCTTCTTCTAGATTCACTCCGTGTTCTGATATTAATATTATGTCTGAATCGATCTCTCGGAAGTTATTTTCTAATGTCGATGTTTTACCGATCCATTCTTAGTGTTGATTTACAGAATGCTGAGCTTTCTTCTCCTCTCTGGTTCCATTGTTTATTAGGTTTGGTCGTCTAGAGATCTTTGGACTTCTGGCGGGTAGATCTCTTGTTGGGTTCTGCTTCGTTGCCTTTAAACCTGCTATTTTCATATTTTAAAATGTAGAATGGCAGAGAGTAACCCAGTCGCCAGGGTAGATACGAATTTTATCTTCCATTAATAGTTTTTGTACTTCTTCCTCGTCTTCTTCTCCTGTCTTGCCTTTGAATGCCCATTTTCATTTTCATTTTTTAATTGCCTTGATGATGTATTCCTGTTTCTTGCCTCTCGGGAGAGGGAGCCTCCATCGCTGTAGACTTTAAGTTTCAATTTTTGTGCTTCCATGCGTACTATTTTGTCTCCTTCATTACTTTGCACTGACATGTTTGAAATTGCGTTCTCTTTGGTAATATGTTCCTCGTTGCTCGTTGGTGCCGACGCTGAAGCGATGTTGATTTTAAGGATTTCAGATGAGGATGGGGGGTGTCAGGGCACCACATCTTCTTCATTCCATTTTATTCTATCATTGTATTGCGTGTCGTAGCGAAGGTGCCCGCTTTCCCAATATTCATCACATGGGCATAGAGTATGCATGTGAGCACTTCTTTTGACGCCCCTTGTAGCACAGTTAGATGGGCATGTGCTTCCTGCATTTGCTTCACAGTTGCTTCAACAACTCCTGCGTATGTTGTATTTAATCTAGTTTCCTCTTCGTTTCTCTTTCCTTTCCTTCTATTATTTTCTTTCTTTTGGGGCATGCCATTGCCATATTCCTATGTCGCCCATGGCAGGTCACGCATTTCTTAGTACTTTCCTTGCACTGTCTCCATTCGTGGTTCTTCTGTCCGTACTCAGAACATACTGTATCTTTCTCTGTGCAGTCACGCGTCAAGTGGTCCTCCATCTTATAGCAGCGGAAGCAGATTTGAATATTAATATGTTTCTCGCGCTCCATGTTCTCTGGTGTAATTCTCATGTTAAACAAGACCAGTCCTCGTTGGAATATTTTGCTGCCATATCTGTTGTTACATACACAATTTTAAAAACATGTGTGTGGTCGCCAAATTGAATTGTTATTTAATTTATTTTTATGCTGTCATGATTTTTTTTATGTTTCATCTTTCATTTCCTCTTTGTCATGGGAACCCACCCAAACGTCCACTTTCCTGCATATGATACTTTTGTTTGCAAGTATCTGCGGAAGGATTTTGGACTTTAGTTCTATTCCCTTTAATGTCTCTATTCCTTCCTGTGACACTAACTTTTCTACTTCTTTTTCCTTGCTTGCGATTACCACGTCGTCATTTGGGATGTCAATAATTTTGACAAGAGCTACTTTTATCTGTCCAAATACTGTTTCGCAGAGTTTTCCTTTGGCCGGTTTTATCTCCTGGTCAATTGTCCGTAGAGTTACTCGAAGGCATTCTAGGATGCCTCCTTTCCCTGTAGGGGGATGATCCCCCATCCTTTTGCTAGTCGAGCGCCTAGGCGCTCTTTTCTTCATTCCTTCCTCCGAAGCTTTTGTTTGTTTTCTTCCTTCCTCTCTAAATATGTAAAAAAGGACAGTGAAAACGTTTCCTATCACCTAGCAGCCTATGGTTCTCTATTTACCTACAAAATTTAGCGCTTCACGACTACCTTTCCTATATATGCCTAAGCTAAGAGGCGGCTCCACATAATTTCGGGCTCTTGGTCGTAAGGCCCCCCCTTCTTTAAGTGGCTCTGGGCGCAGCGGTGGTCGTGTTCTGTCACTTTTAGTTGGTGAAGTAAGTGGAAGTCAGAGCGTAGAATAAAGAGGAATTAAGGATGGATTACCCCTTCAAGGTAAGCACCCCGCCTACTGAAAACAGAAGGAATCTCCAATCAATTCGGAGTGCGCATATATTTCTTCTTTATTGAAGTTAACGTTAACTTTAAAGAAAAGTGAATTTTTCCTTACGCGCGCTTACAGCTCTCCGTTGTAAAAAAGAATCAACATTCATTACCGTCTGTCGAATGAATGGAATGGAATTATTCACAAATTGCTAAATTATATATAGTATTTCTACGCGAACCTTAGTATTACAAAAATTGGCCAATCATGTTGCGGGAAATTTTTAAGGGAGGACTAAGCGCTACAAGAAAAAAAAAATCAGCTGAAGCTTTCATTGAGTCTCGTCGTGATAAAGGCGGTTTACTTTAGGAAGACATTTTAACAAGAGAATCTTTTTTTTCGCTCGTGGGGTAGAAATCTCTATTCGTGAGTAAAAGGAGGGTGCTCAAAGGAGGGGGAGCCCACTACCCAGTGGGCACTCATGGGGTCGGCCACCCAGGACTAAGAGAGTTCCTCTCCACACTATACGGGGGGAGGGGAGCTAAACTGTCAAGAACAGCCGTGATTGAGGCTATATACAAACATATCAATGTAGTCCTCATCAGGCTAATTGACGCCCCAACTGGTTACGCGTCAATCTACCACACCATGGAGGATATGGAACGGTTGGTCTCGAACGAGGCTAAGGTCCACCTCTAAAAAATCGGACGCGAGGCAAACATCCCACAAGAAATATTAATGCAACATAGTGTTATTCTTCGGTGGCTGGACCCACTCTTCCCTGACAACCACTGTGAAGAAATCAAGGCAGAGCTGTCAGCGAAGCAGACATGGGCCAACATTTTAAAGGTGGAAAAATTCGGCAAAGGAAAGAGTATAGTGAAGATCATTTTCTCGAGCATCAAGATGGCGAGAAGAGCCAAGAATTTTGGGCTGCTTGGGATTTACCTAAGGGTATCACCCGAGCAAATCGAAACAGAAGACTACATACCGATCGATTGCTGCTAAAAATGCTTTGCAGTCGAAAAACATTTAACAAAGGACTGCACGGCGACGGTAGTTGCATGCTCCAACTGCGCCAAATCCGGACACGATTGAAAAGATTGCACAGAAGGGAAGCAAAAGTGCGTCAACTGTTAGGGGGGACCATAGGGCTTTGGCCATGAGGTGCCCCATCCACAAAGAAGCCATCTGTAAAAAAGGAAGAATATAAAAAAGGAAAAATAGGCAAGAACCAAGACCAACTACGCTCAAGCGGCGGCCCCGAAGAACTTCGTCACAACAAGTGCCCCGAAGCTGGTGATGCCAAAGGCGGGTAAAGATACCATAACAATGATCATCTTTGCTCACATGGCTAACCTTGCTAACCCCGTCTCCTTTTCCGATGAACTTAACCGTCTTCTGGATAATAACAAAGTTCCTAAAAAACTCTTGTTCCCTGAAAAACCAGACTCGGCGGGAATACTCAATATCTAGTTTACCGACTAATCCCACCGGAAACATCAACTAAATGAGGAGCCGACTGAAAAACCAAAAATAACGAAAGAAACTTCGGAAGGAGAGGGAGAAACGAAGAAAGGCGCAAAAAAGAATAGGAAAAAGGAGAAGAAGAAGAAAAAAAACAGAGAAAAAGACAAACGAACAAAATTCGTCGGTTGAAGAAGAAGCGCACGAAGAGGAATACACGGAGGTCCCCCTAACCGACAAGAAGAAAGTCCTCGAGAACGGTTACTTCTTTGACGGCAAGGACGTGGGCCTCAAGGTATTTGGTTCTCTCCTGTGCTCGCCCCCAAGAGCCGACCCAGAATTTCTCCTACATGGCATTACCAAGGGGAAATTCAAGTGGACCTTCGAGGGACCCTTTTCACCGGACGAAATTGCAGGATTGATGTTGAAGGGCACGGTGTTCATCCCACCATCGGACGTGCACGCCGTGAACATGTCAACATTCAAAACCATAAAAAGGGGACAAAAAACGTCCGAAATAAAGTAAAAGTGCAAAATACAAGTGTATAAAATATAACAATAAACCCCAAAGTAAATTAAATGAATAATGATAAAATAATTGATAATAGCAGTGATTTGGAAAAGTGTACATAGAAAGTGTGTGCTAATAAATTATAAAAATATATCTAGTATCAAATTATCTATTGTGAATTAATCAAATAAGTGACTTAAAATAAAATTAAAATCATCAGCTGGACTGAAATAGAATACTAAAAAGGTTTTACAACAAAAATGTAGAAATAATGTAAAGTAATTAAATTAATGTGTAGTTATGAGTAAATGTGAAATTTGAATTGTGTAGAGCTGAAAAATTTGATTTCCACGTCTCCGGGTACCTTTATCTTAATACTTTTACTTATAACTATCTCTTCTCTGCTAAATTTTATTTTCCACACTATCCGCTATATATTTACATTTATGTAATCTCTCTTTGTAATTTATTCTTAATAAACCGTGAACCGTGTCTGACTATTTGACGCTCCGATCTAGTTCTCTGGCAAAGGAGGTAAATGGCATTTACCATACTGAAGTTTCCACACCCGTCACCATTCCCGAAGACATATACCGACAGCAACTCCAATCATGCACAAAAGAAGCCTCGTTCTACGGTCTCGATGGGAAAATGTACGTGCAAATCGATGGCGCCGCGATGGGGTCACCCCTTGGCGTCCTCTTTGCCAATTTTTACATGGGCTCAGTTGAGAACAAGATTTTCGAAAGCAATATTGTGCCCAAGCCTTCCATCTACGCGCGCTATATCGATGACATAATTTTAAATAGGAATAACCTCGAACAAGTGAACGGCCTAGTTGAAACATTCAAGAACAACTCGTGTCTGAATTTCACCCACGAAACGGAAGATAAAGGAACCCTTTACTTCCTTGATATCCTCATAAGTGCCCAGAAGTCCAAATTTGTGAGCCAAGTATACGTTAAGGCCACGAACTTGGGCTTCTGCTTAAACAGTTTTCTGAGTGTACTGAACGTTGCAAGAGATCAGTCATCAATGCCTTAGTTAACAGGGCAATTTCTCACCTATCCTCGTGGATGGCTGTTGATCTCGAACTTAAGAGTTCTCGTTAACAACGCTACCCACAAGAATCCATCGACGCCACCATAAAAGATAAATTGAACTTTGTTGCTGGTCCTGGTGTCTGGTCTACTCCGAAGAAGAATAATATCGACCTTTATTACAAGGCCTATATAAACACCGGCTATAGTGAAGACGAAAATGGTCTCAAAGCTATTCTCCATCGTAACGTGACCCAAACTGACCCTAATACGATATAAATCTAATTATATCTTACAATACCAAGTGAACATTAGTTGCATCATGAAGAACAGCTGTCTCCCTCCGACGAGCGAACTTCAGGAGACTAACACCGTGTATAAATATTCGTGCAAAGTCGGTGACTGCAAACACCGCAATTCAAAGTACATCGGCGTAATCTCCACAACCCTGTCAAGGGAACTGACAGCTCACCTTCAAGATGGTGCGACAAAAAAAACACGCCCAGTCTCATGGCACTATGCTAACCAATAAAAAACTGAATAAGGATACCTCCATCATCCTGAAACTCCAAAACTGCCGTCATTATTCAAATGGAGAAACCAGCAATTAACGTGCAACTTCAGGCCGAAATCATACTCCCGACATTGGGGATCTCCGAGTTTACCGCCGTTAAAAGAATCACGTTTTCACACCTACATTTACCTTTGCCTCCTTTGCCAGAGAACGCGATCGGAGCGAAAAATAGTCAGATTGGACATTGGACATATAAAGTGAGGAATATAGTGGTAGAGGGTTTTAGAAGGAGAAATAGTGGGGAAAATGGGAAAATTGCTAGAAAATCGAAAATGAAAAGGAGAATGAAAAACAGGTCTCTGGTGATAGGGCTTCTCTGTCTTTCTTTGCATTTTTGTATATATTTTTTGTTATATATATATAAATATATAAAAGGCATTCAAGTCTAGGTAGCAGAGGGTTTTTTTCTCCCTACTGCTTTTGGTGAAGACTTTTTGTTTTTATCTGGGTTGTTTCCACCCTGATTTTGAGTTGGTTTTGATTATTTTTCATTTTTTGTTGTTTTTTAAATCTTTCAAGAGTTAATCACTCTAAAATTTGGGGGGAAAATTCGAAAATTAGCACTTGACTAATTCAGGGAAAAGGGATTTTGTTTGGCTTTGGGTTGGTTGGGTATTGTGAAAGTCTAAGTGAACATTGGGTCTACGTTGTTGTCAATGAGTAGTATGCTGCTTTAAAAGGTTTTGCTTGTCCTATGTCATCAAAGTCCATATGCTTGAGTACAAACTCGGGAGGGAGGTGCCAGGGTACTTTGTCCCAGATCTTGCTTGCTCTCAGGTGAAGCTCTAAGTTTATAGAGGTTATCTCTAATTCACCTTGGGGCTCACTCTGCTTTCTCCGCTCTCTCCTTCGAGTTATCATTATAATATAGACAGCCTTATTTTAGACCTTTTGCAGGTTAAGGACTAGATTCTTAGGAATCGCGTCTATAGGGACCGGCGGATACAAGAGTTTTGATAGAATGCACGCATTATAGATATTTAGTTTGTTGGAGGTACTCAGGTTTAGGAACTTGAAAAGTTCCCCCAAGTCCCTCTGTGTATACGATGTATTTTTTGCTACATGACTCCCATATCCACGAGTCGTAATAAGGAGCCGCAGAACCGTGCCCTCCGTGCGGTATGGGAGGCGTTCACCCGCTACACGGATGTCTGTGAGGGTCCGTCAAAATAGTGGAATTACACGGAACTTTGGGGCATTGGTAGATATCTTCCATTTTCTCTCGAAAGAGTTGATGTTTTCGATTTTTTATCTTGGTACTATGTGCCATGTAATTCACATTCCGATAAAGTTTCGTACAGATTATCGTTATATCTTCCGCAAATTGGAAGTATAACGAGCCTTCAGTCAGAGGTTGGGGAAGGTCGATGGTGTATATGTTGTATAGGAAGGGGCTTATAACCCGCCTTGGGGCGTCTCCGCCTCGATATCGAACTCGGGGCCATTGAAATCTTTAATTTTTACAAACGCCCTTCTCTCCATTACGTAGTCGCATATAATCCTTTCAAGTATGGGGTTGAGGCACAGTTGTAAAATTTTGTATTGCAGGCCTCTCCTCCATACTTTTTCAAAGGCCTTTTTGACGTCGCGGAGTACCAGATTTGCGTGGCGCCTTTCAGCTTTTACCTTTGCCAACTTCTCGGTAATCACGGCTAGCGCCGTGTACGTTCCTCGCTTCCTTCTGAAGCCATTGTGGAGTGTTGGGTGGCGTGATTGTTTTTCCTGTACGTTTTTTTTCAGAATTCACTGTCTGTTAGAATAATAAAGGTTTCGGGTGCCAGTTTGATCAAGCCTTGGAGTAAAGCCTCCTCGACTTGTTTCTCGCTGTAGTCGTCCAAGGTGAATTGTCATTTGTATCTTCCGGATATTACTCCTTCTGACACATCAAAGTCATCCATCTCCTTAGGGAACGGGGACCTTTCAGCAGCGAATACCTTCAAGTTATTTTTTCTTGAATGGTAAGCGTGACTAGAATCCCTCTTACAAAAAGAGAACGATCTTGGACGTTTCTGAGGCTGTGAGGTTTTCCGTGAGCGGGGCGAGCGTGCACCCCTCCTCAGGTCTCGCTGTCTCAGTCATCATAACCACATTATCCTTCTTGTGTGTGTGATTGAGTTTGTTTGTTGTGTAGTTTGTGTGTCGGTCTGCTTCCCAGTACGTGTGTTTGCTTCCTTTACTGCCTGAGCCTGGATCCTAGAATCCCTGGAGAGAACTGGGGCGCTTCTTATGATAGGGAGCTTCTGGCAACTAGACTTGCACTGGGATTTGTGAGTAACCTTAAGAATCTCTTCCGATCGTGGGTTTTGGGGAAACCACATCTCCTCCATTCCATATTGCGTTAGAATTCTATTTAGTTCATTCGCAAAGCACCCCGGAGAGGAGAGATTTGCGATGTGAACATAATAGATGCAACACATAATTTTTCCTGAGTTTTCGTTCTCGACGTGGAGGTATATTGGATTTTCTTGAGACTCAGCAACAGCAGCTTTAGCAACCTTGGCGTAGGTACTGTTTACTTTGTTTTCTAACTTCATGTTTCTTTTGAATAGCTTTTCTTTTCAAAAGTTCTTTTTAGAGCGGGCAAGCCATGGGGAACGTCTTAGGTTCTCTTACACAGTTTAGGCACTTCATAGAGATGCTATTACAGCTTCTCCAAGAATGTACATCTGACGAAAAAATAGAGCACAAAGGAACGTTCCCCCTGGGGCAGGTGGCCGTGGTGTGCTCCTCGTAACTATAGCACTTGAAACACATCTGGAGGTCAATAAGCTCCTCACGTTTGATCTGCTTAGGGCAGACACGGACGTTAAATAGGAACATACCTCCCTCCCTAGCCTTAACCGACATTGCTCTATCACAAAATACTATTTTGAATATGTGTGTGTACTCTTTAAATTTTATAATTTCAGCTACCTTCGATCAGGTGTGTTTTTTTTACACCTCCTCATGAATCTCTTCAATGGTTTACACCCCCAACCCATGGATCGAAGTGGCGAAGGATAATGCTTCTGTGTGTCTTAATTTGCCGTAGTGTGTAAGGTTTTGGTTAAGTATCTTTAGGCATTCTGCTGCTTTAGTAGAGGTGAGTGCTTCGCAATCACTCTCCTTTGAGCAAATAGCCGCGTATTCATTATGAGTATCGATTAGTCTCACGAGCGCAATTACTAGATCCCCATAAATTTTAGCGAAAACCCTACCCCGATTGGGCTTGGGGCCATCAGAAAGGGTCTTCAGTGGTATCCTCCAGGTCTCCCTCATTTATCCTTCCATATCCTCATATGTGAGGATTGGAAAAAATAAACTTTAACGGAGTAATTGTGTGTGTTTGTATTTGTGCGTATGTGTAGTTTGAGAGAGACTTTATCACCAGGTTTTAGAGAAAAGAAAGTTTCCGAGAAAGGTGTCCCAGTCCAAAAAAATATAGCTTGTCAAATGGCACTTTACCTTCCGTGTCGGACACTTTTCGAATGCCTACAGGTTGTTGTCCGACTAAGGAGGCTCGATGAAGAGCTGGGAGGGGAAGGGGGGAAACAAGTTCACTCCTCGCCACGGGAGCACAAAAGCGAGTGAAAAATTTCACAATTTTAAATGCAAAAAATTCGTAAATCAAATTCTTAACAGCACTGCCAAAACTTATCCAAAAGGATTCACCAAATGCGTGGTACTAACGTACAAATCTCAGTGCGATAAAAATTTAGGCACTAACACAGTCTTCACGAGATCAATGGGAATTTGACGAGCTAAGAAAACCAAAGCAGTCAATAGTCAGACAATCTGAGCCTTCCAATTTTATATGTTTCTTGTAGAGATTAGTTTCCCCATAAAAAATTCCCGCGCCATAATTGGCCAATTTTTTCAATACTTATGTTCGCGTAGAAATACTATATATAATGTAGCAATTCGTGAATAATTCAATTTCTGTTCATTCTTTGAAGATGAACTAACATGGTTGAAAGACGTCTAGGAATAAAGAATGTCATTCGCGGATGTTTTTTCTCGCTGCCACAGCTGTGGACTTCAATAGTACCTGCATATATATATATATATATATATATATATATATATGTGTGTGTGTGTGTTTGTGTTTGTGTGTAATCCTCGTTATTATTTTATCTTTTTTATTATTATTTGTACCAAACTCAGAAATATAATTTTCAGATGATACTCCAGGATTTCTGTACATGCCTATCCAGTGGAGCTATCCAGATTACAAATAACGGCTTTAGCACCCTTATAATTGTTATTCTGCTGCTCCTAAATTGTTTCATTGTTGATATTCTTTCTAATTAAGTTTATTTAGTTTTAAATCTGATAATATGCCCTCGTGTTTCTGCCACAACTATTTTGCTCTTTCTCTAAGTAGGTTTCTTCCTTGAGATGGCATGCAGCTCTTTTGGCTTTCTCTTTTCATTACTCTATTACCGGTGATCTAGTGAAACACTCATGCCCTCTCAACCAATGGAACTGCAAGAATATTTAACTGCACTTCACTTTATTTTGTTAAGCTGTTAATATTTCCTGACGGTAAACAATTTGCCACACCTGATGGCTTACTGAAAGGTTGTATTTTAAACCGCAGTTTTATTTAGCGTGGTGTATATAACAACTTGATATTTTACATAATTTTTATTTTTTAGTGCTCAACTTAAGTTTTTTTTATGTAAAAGAGTTTTGATTCAGTTTGGTTGAAAGGACGGAGAAAGTTAAATGAATTTTGCTTATCGTTTATTCAACAGTTTACAATTGTGAATTTGTGTGTTGAATGTTTAGTAAACAAATTTTGTTTGAATTTGTTTACTAGGTTTAACGGCGGTTGAAGGCCAAGTTATCTTGCTTACATCTAATTTATATTTAATTTTTGCTTTAAGCCACATATCTTTATTTGCAACAATTGTAGTGTTATTTACTCATTCTATCCCTATTTACTTTACTTCTTAATTTATTTATTTGCATAGTTATTTTCCTTCGTACTTCTTTACAAGTTTAGTTGGTCAATGGTTCTTACCTGCCTCGGGCCATAATCTGTACAGAGATCCAAGAAAGTAAAAATCGCATACCCTCCCCCTGCTCAAAACAATTCACCATTTTTATTTTCCCTTAACAAAGGATTTTTTTAATGAGCAGCAGATATCCATATGAGTTCGATTGTTCTCGTTTAAATCCTTTTCGTTTTCAAGACACACTAATAAAGCATTTGATTAAATGTGTTGTATTTTTATAGATTTTATTTACTTTTTCTAAGTTGCTAAAGCAAAGGTTTGCTCTTTTACAGCTTATCAAATAACATGACCGTTCTTTCGATTCCTATCAGATATACTAAGTTTTTTATTTATTTTTTTCCTAATAGCACCCACTATTCAATCCCAAATCAATCATCTTTCCAAAGAACTAACAAAATTACCTCGCAGAAGGAAGTTAGCTTGACGTGTTCAGTAAAATTTCTTATAGCTCACTTCCAGGGCGTGTCTCAACGTGATGTCGATGCTGTACCAGTCGGCGACAGTTTGAGCGTCAAGCATTTTCACCGAAAGCAGGAAATCACGTATCTTTCTGCTAAGTTGGAAACCCTGACTCGTAGGCTTGAAGAGGATCAACGTCGAATACCTCTTATTAAGTCGGGGTGCAGCCCGCAGATCCCAGAAGAAGAGACTAGCGATACTCCCAAATTATAGTTACTCATTTTCATGTTCTCTGTAGGAGAAATCCGAGAATGAAGTTCGTTCATTCAGCGATTCGATTTTACGAAGCCGTCTTGAGGAGTTTTGTGGCATTATTAAGGCGAAGAGACGGCGTTATTGCTATCCGGATGGTACATTTAAAGACATAGCCAATTTCATTTCTGATTTTCCCGTAGAAACTAGGGAAAGTACTGCTCTTATATTTTATTTGGGTAGTACTACTAATTTTTTGACTAGGTGCGTGAGAGAACTCTAATGATTGAATATAATGATAGTAAGCGTAAAGTTATTATTTCTGGTATCTACCGCGAGTGGGTTCCAGAAGCAGCCTCCTAGGAAGAACATCTTATAATAATGATTGATTGGAGGGGGGTAAAAGAAAGGGGGAAAGTTCGTTAGCTTTAGGGATAATTTTTACTAAGGATATGACCTGTTTATGCCAGATGGACTACATCTAAACGAAGTAGGATCTGCAAGGTTCGGTAAACTTTTAGATAATTTTCTAAGCTTTTTAAAAAAGAAAAGTTACTGAGAAAGAAGATAATGGAAAGTTTAGACACAGTTTCGAACCTTTCCCCTACCGTAACTGAAACCTGTAGGAGCGGCTTAAGAAAACTGGTGCTCTCTGTCGTGCCGTCTTTTGCACCTTTTTTAAATCTCCCATAATCTTTTCGACTCCTGTATATGCCCAGAAAAGGGTGAATGAGGCGTAAGACGTTAAAAAAATATAAAACATTAAACCTAATTTGACAAGAGTTACGGTTATATGGCGGTGACTTCAGTTTTACTGACGAAGATTTTTTAATAAATACAACTTCTTACATCAAATAATGGACGAACCGGCAAGCAACCGGAATATTTTAGAGTTAATTTTGACTAATGAACATAAGTTAGTTGATAATATCCATGTTGATAAAACGCTTGGGAATAGCAATCACAACCTAATCTTAGTTAATCTACTTATTCTAAGAAATATTCGCGAGCTCTCACCTCATTCTAGACTTTAATTCATGTAAATTTGGTCTTCCTCACGCACCTTAAAACTTTTAAATTGGGCTAAAATTTTAAACTTTGAAAACTTCCAAGGAATGTATATTGAATTTCGGCGTTCAAATTTTACCCTAAATAAAGAAATAGGGAACTATAAAGGTGAAGATTCTAATAGATCATTTTAGTGCGACTAACTCTTATATAATGGAACGTGATAGATTGTATAACATATACAAAACCAGGACTACCGATGAGAATCGAAGCCAATTTCATTATTAGCATCATATTGTCAAGCGCAAAATAAAACTGCCAAAAAGAAGCATAAAAGTAGTAATATCGGTATAAAAACGAGTCCAATTCTGGTCGCCAGAAATCCGAAGTGACATTGCAATATTGAATTGCATCTAACGACGAGGTACGAAATTAATACCTTAATTTAGAAATAGATCTTATGAAGACAGGCTGAATAAAACAACTACAGTAAATAGGTTTAAGAATATTATTGCTAACTATTACTTTAAAATATAACAAAAACAATAGCTGCTTAATTTAATCTTCTTACATATCCTCTATTCGTTTTAACATTCCTTCACATCTTATTTTCTCCATTTCCATACTCTTTTTAATTAGCCTCGACTAGAAGTTATGGTTTTTACTGCTTCGTAATTCTGTAAAGAAGGTGCTAACTATTAAACAGGACAATATGTAAATCTCGCATCTCTTAGCATTCGATTTTTCTGTAAAATAATTTATATTTTGCATTAAACTAGCAAATTTTTTTATGCTCAGCGTTGCCCAGGCATAAAAAACTATCTTGAATAAATTAAATTCTCTGCTTGAGTCTAATTACGCAAGTAAAAGTTGGTAGGTTTAAAATATAAGATTTATTTTAATTTTGAGTAATGGAGTAGTGTATCATGAAAGACGAAAAAAATAACGATTTTCACATTGCACTAGTGCGGCAGGGCGAGCAAGTGGGTGGGCGGGCAAGCGGGCTGGTAGGCAAACCTGAGTGGGCGGGTGGCAGCTACAGACTTGAAATTGCGCCGCAAGCAGGTGATCGCAAGTTTTACTTAAATATCTAAATTATTCGACTCTCGGACATGCTTATAAATAGGTGTTATCGCTTTTTTTAACAGTGCAGTAGCATAATTGGTCTGACAAACCTTAATTTTTCCACGGGCAATGTTGATGTTTTAATTACAACTCATAGCCGCGATTACTTGTCCCTAAAAACCTAGAAAGGGTAAAATTTGAACCTAACCTAATCTAACCAAACAACCAGTTTGCGCCACCTTTGCCAAATCTGAGTAGCTTATGGTACTCCCCCCCTCGGGTCGGGTTGCCCCCAATGGTAACCTTTTTGACCTTCAAAGTCGCTCTAAGTTGCCTTCTATAGCGGTCATATATATATATATATATATATATATATATAAAAGACTTTCGGAAATATAGATTAGATGTGAAAATCTACTTTATCTCTCCGTGCCGCAACCTTAAAATATTGAGTGCTTGTATAGGGTCTCTCAATATGGTCGCTCGTTTTTAAATGTGAATAAAACAAGTTGTATGTGATAAATGCACTTAATTTATTTTAAATTTAAAAGGTAAATTTGATGGCATTAAGTGAGGAATATAACGTCATTTAAATGTCCGCCGTGGCTTCGCTTGGTGGAACGTATTCGAGAGGCCCAATTTTCGATGACTTTGTCCCATAAATCTGGCTGAATTTGCTGGATGGCGTTCGTTAAGTTGACTTTGAGGACATCAACTGTTTGCAAATTATTCGCATAGACCTGCGATTTAAGGTGGCCCCAAAGAAGGTAGTCTAATGGCGTTAAATTGCATGATCTCGGTGGCCAGTTGACGTCACCGCCGCGTGAGATAACCCTGCCCTGAAATCGCTGGTGCAAAATGTCTATCGTGGCGTGCGCAGTGTGGCACGTAGTGCCGTCCTATTGAAACCTCATGTCGTCAGTATCCATATCAGGCACATAATCCAGTTGAGGCCACAAGTAGTTGCATATCATCGATGTGTAGGTCTCGCTGTTGACGGTTATGGCAATCCCATCGTCGTTGTCAAAAAAATACGGACCGATGATTCCGTTAGACGAAAATCCGCACCAAACAGTGACTTTATTGGGATTCAATTGGTGCTGGTGTATCTCATGTGGACTGTTTTCGTCCCAAATACGACAATTTTGTTCACAAATCCATTTATCCAAAAATAGGCCTCATCGCTAAAGATAATTTTGCGGAGAAAATTTGGGGCAACTTCCATCTGCTCTAGAGCCCAATCAGCGAACACACCGCGTTGTCTATGGTCGTTTACCTTAAGTTCCTGGGTAAGTTGGATTTTGTACGGGTGCAGACCCAAATCCCTACGCATAATTCGCCAAACTGAAGTCGCAGAAAGGCCAAGTTCTTGTGAACGACGAGAATTGACTGCTCCGGATTTTCTCCTTTACGGCACCGATGTTTTCAGCAGACCTTGCGTTTCGGTGACGTACGGGTGTTTGTTGATTGTTGATCGACCCTGGCGATTGTGGCGAGGATAGAAATCACATAATGCACGGAACGTTTGGTAAACGGAGCACTGATTTTGATAATAACATTGGATGATTTGCACACGCTGTTCAACGCTATAACCTTTCAGCGTGACTTGCTAACTACTGAACAGTTGACAGTGTGGTTGCCAGATGTCGCTTTAACAACATGGACACTATTGCCTGACAAAGCTCGAGCATCCTTGTTGAAAGACTCTTTATATATATGAGGATGGCTTCTATATGCCAAATGCAGAGATAGGCATTTCCTTTGCAATATTTAGTTTACACTACCAATCCAAACTATAGAATATTATACCCAAATCTACATTTTATTGAAAATATCTGTTTAATTTCCATGAAAATTTCAGAATATTCTTTGAATTTTGCCTCTGATAGTGTCTAGGTTTCATTTCCTGAAACTGAGGTAAAATAATGTTATGAGCAAAGTAAAGTATATATGAAGAAACGGTATGTCCAAAAGTAAGGAACGATAAGTATAAATATAACAATCACTTGAACATATGATAGTTATAACATAGAGAATTGGTCAAAATATTAAAAAGAAGTATGCAGGCCTTTGTTTGAATTAATTAAGCACATCTTCAGGATTTCACCAATATGATGTAATGTTCGAGACTGATTTTATTCCATTCTTTTTCCAGTATTCGCCAAAGATTTTCAACATTCGTCTGTTTGCGAGCCATAAAATTCTCACCAATTATCTTCCATAGGTTTTAAGAAAATATAGATTTGAGTATTTCGATCTCTAGTTTTTGACGGATAGTGTACAAATGGAATCCGAAATGTTCCTGAAAAATAGGAATTCACACAAAACCTAAGTATCGACCGTGCACAATAAACTTCGACTATAGAGATTAGCACGGATAAAAGAGCAATTTAAATAGCCCTTCCACTTGAGCAATATGAATGATACAAAGCAAACAAAGCCCAGTATCGATTTCCTGGTGGAGTTATGGAAGAAGAAGACTGGAATCATCGATGCTTTATTATGTCATTTACTATTATGAATCTTCCTTTGTGAGCATCAGATGGATCGTTATAATTCAGGACTTATTTAACCTTAACTTTCCCGACCCACTAATTGTCTCTTAAGTAAAAAAATTGGTTATACTTTGTTTCTTTTAGATTCTTATTAAAGTCATTTAGAGTGGTTTTTACTTTAATATGTATTTATGGCTAAAAATCAGGTGGATTTATCAAACGGCTTCTTTGACTGATCGATTTGAATATAAGAACTTTATGAAGGAGTTCTCTAAATGTCTGCCAGATATGCCGCCTGGTCATGCAATGTGATAAACGTTAGCTAAACGAGATCTAACACTGTATCGAATATATAGAAGAACGAATGAGAGAATCGATGCGGAAATGATTGTCTTCCTTCATCGCTTAGGAAACATTGAAAACAAAAGGCGAATGATTCGGCTATATATATGGATAGTTGCAACCATAGCAAACTTTTAGATGTGTTTCCCCTCTGTTTGTAGCTGTCCTTATATAAAGCCAAACCATTCGACCTCTCTTTTCCGCGTCCTGAGACTGATAATGGAAGCCAATCCCTCTTTCAACTAATCTCCACAATTAAGATTTTCGAAGAACTCCGTTTAACTCTCTTAGTACCAAGGGTTTGATGTTATTCTTTAGTGACATAGAAGGAAAGAGAATGGCTTAGGCTGTCCCTTTATATAATTTATTTTATCCATTCTTCTCATTTAGGGAGAATTTATTAAATAGTATATGAAAGCCAATGCTCTCATATCATTTAAGTTTTTAGTCGCGTGCTACTCTATATCTCGCTATGTCGGTCGGTCGGTCTTCGTTTTGCTATTTATTTTTTTGGCAACAACATCATAACTATTTGTCCGATTCTAACGAAATTTGTAACCCTTATGTTGTTTTACATTTTCCTTCGAATTATATAATTGCTAAGGTCCTAACAAGGTTAGTCCTGGAATTATTGAAAGTTTTAAAGGTCGTAAGGACATGAATCAGAATAAATGAGAGCACGCAACTTTGGTCAGCAGGCCTGTTCAATGAATACCTCAATATATGATTTTATTCTCTCATTCATCCGTCTATGTTGCAATTTGCTGTCTTTCAATTATTAAGTTTTATTTAATCCGTTTTAATGTTTTCAGTAGATTTATTTTATTACATTTTTATTGAATGTTCTATCCTGAGTTATTTTTAATAAGTTGCTTGATTCAGTGTACTCAATGGTTTCTCCAATTCCCCCTCCCCTCCATATACACAATTCCTATTTTTCGCCTGTCTAAAAGTAATTGCTTATCTTCACTTATTATTTTGTTACAAGATTTCCCTTTTAAAATTATTTTGATTATATTTTTGTTGTAGTTTTCTAATGATCATTCTGTCAATTTATCATTAAGTTCAGTAACATTTTTTGCTAGTGTAATATGCAAGGTATTATTTTATTTTATCCGTCCTGTTACAGTGGAGTTGCTTTTTTCAGGATTTTGGCTCTTTATTGCTCTAGATCCATTTTACTTTGCCTGCATAGTGAACAATGGTCCCTGCTTGTGCTGAGAGAACTGTTAGTTGATATCCTTAATAAAAAAATTTCTATTGAGGAGTATGAATCTATTTATTCGAGGGGGCGGTGGAAGCTCCTAATTTTGTCCATCTTTTGCTTTGTGTCTTTTGGAAGTTCATAATGTACAGGTTTAATCCTTGTGTAGATTCTACTAATATGCATCCACGTTGATTTTGATCGTTTACTCTTGCGAGGGTATTTCAGTTGACATCTACGGGCTCCTGTCCCTTCTATGCCCCAACACCCGCAGTTTGCCTTCCATGCTCCGGGGCCTGAAGGAAGATTTTCGGTTATATATCTTCCACACATTCTCACATCCTCTAGTTTCAGCACTTTCTTTCCGTACCTCTCCTTACAAGCCATCTGCGTGAGATGACCTCGTTTATATTGGAATTTAAATTTGAGCCAAAAATTCCCTCGCCCAATGTGAATGTGCCTCTTTATCGACTCTCGTTTCCAAGTTCCCTGATCTTGATTAAGAAGTCCCTAATAATCATCTTAAACTAATGGTTCATTTGTGTATGTTCGTTCTTGTTTGCTGCAAAGAAGTATCCAACTTCTAAGTGCTATGTTTAGGTCCCTAGTCATGCATAACCTATATGGAATATTTATTTGATATTTTAATTGCTAGTTGGATTAATCTATTGGATATTCCTATAACTTCATGCATGAATCTTACTATGTCTCAGGGTATATAGCATTTTATGGTAATAGCATAAGAGGGTACCTGAGCAGTTTTAATCGCGTGCGACTATATAAATCACTATGTAGGTCGATGGTCCATCGGTCCCCGTTATGCTTATTTTTGTTTTGGTAATAACATTGTAACTATTCGTCCGATTGTAACGAAATTTGAAACCTTATGTTGTTTTACATTACATTTTGTTTCGAATGTTATAATTTCCAAAGTCTTCCCAAAGTTAGTCCTGGAATTATTGAAAGTTTTGAAGGTCGTAAGGTCATGAATCAGAATAAGTGAGAACACACCACTTTAGTCAGCAGACATTGTTAACTGTATCTGTTCTTCGGACTTTCGGTCTTACTTTACCGAGCCCAAGGATGTTTACTTTCGTCGTCTTGGTTCGCCTTCTAGTACTTGCAGCTGTGTTATTTATAGTGTCCTTAGATTTTACATGAGCAGAGGCGTCGACGATTCATAGCCATTTTAGGGATTCTTAGCAACCACTGCTACCAAGCTTACTTGCCCACTGCCGCGGACAGGGACTCGTTCACCTTCATGGTATGAGAACCATGTTCAGGACTGTATGACCATAGAGGTAAAGGACTAGAAAACGCTACGTTAACTCATAATTCTCCTTAGAAATATGCAATAGAAATAAACACAGCGTGTTTATTTTAATAGGCGGCAAATTGCAACACTAAAGAAAAAAGTTTGAAGATTTCTCTTAGTAACTTTATAATTATAATGAAAACCAGATGGCAGATATCAGCTGATCACAATATATGATAAGGGAATTTAACCAGTAGGGGAATGGAAATTTTTTGCATGCACTTAAGAGCATGGAAAATGACAACGAGGCTTAGAAAAAAAAGCGTAACAATCGATCTCCCAAAAGCTAGATGGAAATGGTTTGCTGAATAAATTTCCATTTTTTTAGAAAAAGTTTGAAGGAGAGAATAATTCTTTTGCGATTTTCTATCTTCTTAATTGTAGTTCTTTTTTTTAGAAATGAGACAGGAAAGAATTGAAGAACTACAGATCATTCAGTCTCCTGTCATTTTTTTAAAAACTAATTTAAAGCATAAATGTCATATACCACTGAAAGTTTGTAAGGAGAGATCTTACACGGAAAGTAGTTCGATAGAGGATTTGAAACAGTGTGAAGGATATATATCTGCAGTTCTCCATTGGGCATTGGACTCAAAAAGGGACTCAACTACTAGCATTGGGGTCCGAGGACACGTAATTCTTTAAATATCATTTATAGCATGGTTTCCAAAGCTACACCTGACAACCCATTACGGACAGGTCTCTTATCATCAATATACAAAGGTTCTAGCTAATAGTTTAACACAAAGACTCGATATTCTTCGACCCCGAGTCAATACGATGGTCTAGAAGATGGTTAAGAATTATTGCAAGGAACTATAGGAAATTATATATGACATTCTATGTGAACTTCAGAAGTTATTAAATAATGCCTTGATCCATTCAACATTGATTCAGTTCTAACTCATCAGTGAAACAATTACTTTCTCTTCTGCATATACACTCACACTATATGGTCCATTCTCTATACTTGGTAATTGGAAATTAAAAAACTGTAATAGAAGGAGGCTTCATATCACCCAAAATGTTTACCGGAGCTGCTGAGATTTTTTTCCGATTTAAAAATAGGAAAAAATGAAACAATTATTATTGAGAATAATGATACGAGTAGTATTTTATACTATGGTACTTTTCAAGGTCACACACTTTACAGAGCGCAGATCTGCTGAATAAGAAAAGTCTTTCGGGAAAAGATAGGTTTTGAAGGCAAGCTTGAAGTCACAAAGAGAGGGGAAGCAGGGTTAAACAACCGGCTAATAATTCCACGCACAAGGAGCGAAATTCGAGAGAGCACGATGACTCATGCAGTGCAGTTAACTACGAGGAACACGCACTAAGTGAGCATAGCCGGGACGTGGGGCTTTCAGTTGCAGGGCTATTTTTAGTAAAGAGAAAAGGCAAAAATGAGGCATGGTATTAATGATCTTGTAGGTCAAATGGTAGACCTTATCATTAGGAGCATCTTAAGTTTAGTTCCTGGAAAAGATATTTTTAAAATAACAATCTTGAATTTTATTTAAACTCAATACATACTTGTTCCGGCCGAGCTTCAAGTACAGCTTATATGAATTAGTTAATTTTATTGGGAATATCGTGCATCTTTTTTTACTTTCACTCATGTTTTCCCATTTCAAATCTTCAATGTTATATCTTATTCTTGCGAACCTGGTAAATAAACTTTATCACCAGTCGCAAAAAATCGAAATTTAAAAGTTTAACCTTATTGCAACAACCGAGTCATATGTGAAATCAGACTGGAAAGACTTCAAATATGAATTTAATTTAAGTGGTTTAGGTGCTGTAATTTATGGGTCAGTCTTTGGTCCTCCATTATTCGTTATCTTCGTAGGTGACTTATATTCAAGACTACGATTATTAAGCAAGATTGCCAAGTTTGTAGAGTGCAGTAACTAGGTCATATAGCAGACAACGACTCATATCGAGATAAAATGCAAGAAGACTTAAACGAGTTATTTAATTAGTCGGTTTTATGGCAAGTAAATTTTAATTCCAATAAAGTCAAAGTAGTGCACATAAGCTCTCGAAAGGGAAACTTTGATTATACGTTAGATGGTTATCGATTAGAAACGTACCAGAAGACGAAATCTCGGTGTATAAATTTCGAGCAACTTCAAATTTTCAAAGTACTGTGTCCAAATAGCTGCAAATGCCAATAGAACGCGTGATTTTATTGGGAGAAATTTCGAATATAAGATTAAAGAAATAGTACTTACATTGTTCAGATCCATAATGCGTCCACAGCTTGGAAAGGATATTGTAATATTGGAGAGTACAACAAAGGGCAAAGAAAGCTCATCTATAGGCTGCGAAACAATCACTCCCTATGAAGTCAGTCTTAAAAAATTGAAATTCCTCTCCTTTGAAGGTAGGCGCCTTTGCGGCCAATTGATAGAAATTTTCAAAATTCTGAATTTTGGCGATAGTATAAATGGCCATAAATTAAAATTAAAGCGTTATCAGACTAATATGGGGGGGGGGCATTTTCATTTATAAAAACATGTCAATTTGAAACTCTCTTCCACCTAATGTATTTTAAAGTAGGTCAATCAAACTGTTTAAAAACAAATTCTACAAACACTTATTGAATTATTAAAGCAGTCTAAATAAAATAATGATTTCTGCCATAGAGCAGAACTAAGGGTCTTTGCTGGTTTTGATTCTATAATTCTTTAAATAGCTTTGGTAAATTTCTTTTTAACTATTTTTTTTATAAATGACGAATTCCAACAAAAGAATCTTCACCAGAAGAATTTAGAAAAATAGAGACTTGTAAGGTGAATTTATGGGAAGTGAATTGAGTACAAGATTGGTAGCAAGAGTAAATAAAAGAGTGTATTATTTCGGAACATCGGAACTGGGCTGTTACACTGCGTATAGTTCTCCAAAACCTTTCTTTGCGAAGGTAGGGCGAAAGGGTTGTGATGAAAGGGTGGAACATATTAGTGAAGTTTTAACTAAAAGGGAAGTAATGCATGTATAATGGAAAATTGTATGCAGTACTGATGCTGCGATGTCAAATACACTATTATTTTAATTATTTCTTTTTAAAATGTAATATTAAGAAATACAATACTAAGAGTATATACTTAATTCTAGTCCAACCTGTATTTATTAGAATAGAAGCCCACATAAATATGCTGATTTCCAATTTATATCGTTAGGAAAAGAAAAATAATGTCATATACCATAACACCATCATAATTTCTTTCTCATAAGGTGTGGTTGGCACCCATCAAAGCCCCGAAAAAGTAAACACCCCATTTATGCCCAGTTCTTCAGCCACGCTCTGTTGGTATCCAGTCTATCGAAAATATGAAATCGATTGACTGATATTGAAAAGGAGGAAGATCTAAATTTCCATTTCTTCCACGCACAACAAGTTGCAAGTATTTCTCTTAACCTAAGCCAGAGCCATCGTGGCCGAAAAACTTTAACTTTGGATCACATGACATTGGTTCATCTTATTCGAACTACTAAAATCACTTAAAAATCTCTAGTCCAGTCACTTTCTCTCTTCTACAGGTATTTTTTTAGTCATTGATCACGTGATCTAGCCGCCTGTATGCCTCTACCACTATCCAGACCACGTAATACTCGATAGACTTCTGAATCGCATGTTTAGTGTGTGGCCACCTTAATCACAAAGGTTGGACGCTTTGATGCCTTTTCCTCACACATAAAAAACTGTGGATTTCTTTACCTTCTCCCATTTCCCCCCCAGAACAAGAATCTGTCACGTTTAAAAAAAAATGTCTTTGACTTTCTCAAAAATCCCTAAATACTCTTCTATGTGTCTCCTTTAAGGTCTCCTGAATCTATACACATTTCAACTTGGGCCAGACTTTCATGTGTACTCGTACATTAGACCGTGCCAGGTGCTTACATTGTCAAAAAGAGAGAAAAGCGCGGAACTATAACTACGAAGGGCGGTCAATAAGTTTTGCAATTCGGATATAAGGAAACGAGATATGAGGAAAAGTGTTTCATTATTTTTCAATATAACTACCCTCGACTTCGATGCACTTGCGCCACTTGTCCCTGAGGCTTCGAATTCCCGACAACCAGAAATCTCCCGACTGCTGTTCAATCCAATCGTGGACGGCGAGCTGGACATCTTCATCATCCACAAACCGGCGTCCACGCAGTGCAGCCTTAAGCTGGCAGAACAAAAATTAGTCGCTAGGGGCCAGATCTTGACTATAGGGGGGATGGTTGAGCTCCTAGAATTCTCACTCGCGCAGGGCAGCTTGTGCAACTCTGGCCGTGTGGACTTTGACGACCTTGAAGTCGATTATGGGGCATAAGGTTTCTAGGGACTCAACGAGCAGAGACCTTGGTCATGACCAAATTGTCATGGATGATGTTGATAACACTTCCATGTGATATTCCAAGTTCTCGCTCGATTTCTCCGACCTTCACCCATCGATTTTCGAGGATCATCCTCTCCACACGGGCCACATTGTCCTCATTAGTCACGTCTGACCGGTGTCATGGACGGGGGTCATCTTCAAGGGACTCACGACCATGGCGGAACTCCCTAGTCCAGCGAGCAATGGTTACAATTGAAGGGGTGGTGTCTGTGTACACTGCAACCATGCGTTCATGGATCTCTTTTGCATTCTTGCCTTCCTTGGTAAAAAATTTGATCACTGCGCGCTGCTCAACCTTCTCCATTGTGGAAAAATTTGTGACTGACGATCTGCGATCAGCTACTGCTTCTTAAATAGACGAGGCAGGAGCGTGCGGCTGCAGTTCCTGACTTGTCATAACTTGTCCTAACACCCCCACAACCAGCCATCCCCCTTCCTCTGTTTTTCCCTACCGATTCGCAAAACTTATTGACCGCCCCTCGTATGTAGATTTAATACGTGGCAATCTCAGATGTCTATCAATCTGGTACAGTATAGAGAAAATAACACTCACCACAATGAAATGTCAGGATGGGTAGAAGGGTTACCAAAGTAAGCAAAACATAAATGAAATTTACCAAGTTTAATTAATTTTCCCAGTTTGAAATAAAAGGAAAGATTGTCACTTGATGCGTGAATCTTTGATTACGTATAAACTGTTGCAAGTGTTTGAAAGTGTAGTATTTAAATAGCGAAGCGTCAGTTAAGTAAAGTTAGTATGGCCAAACTTTATAACCTAAATCAAATAATTTTTAAATAGTGATTTTATAAGTGTGTAGCCGAGTGTTTTCGTGCAGGAGAATCGCTACATCACTATAGAATCGTCTTGATTGTTTGAACTTGAGTTTTTTATGCAATGGAGCAATTTGCCGATCTACTGTGTTTAAAGTAATCAAGTCCTACTGTTGTGAGTTTAATATGGAATAAAAGAGCACTTTGCGAATGAAGACATATCACGAGGCTCGGCCATAATTTGAGCCACGATCAAACAAGGGAGCGGAACACTGAATTCTGCTAAGAGCGCCAAGAAAAATACATGCTAACTCAATGAGCAGAGAATTTCTATCATTTTTATTATCAAATGAACAAATCAATCCGTGTTTTTCAAGCGAGAGGGCGATGGTTTTAATCCCAGCGGAGATTAAGGATTTTTGACAAACCTAAGTGAAGTCACTAGAATCTTTAGAGGAGCAAAGCCTGCATGGAATATTTCCCCAAGATCGTTTTTATTGCTTTGCAATATTTATTTCTTATCCGACTAAGGCTAAGGTATAAATAAAGCTCATTTCTAGTTGCAAATCAGCAGTGCTGAACATACCTCTTGACCTGGAATTTCGAATATTCAATCAATTTGTAATGAAGCCTATTTTTCTATCATCTTCATTCTTTTCTGATAGGGCACAAATAACAAAACACAATGTTAGGAGATACTACTAAGTGTGCTGAAACTGTTTGGGCTTTTTTTTGAGGATATCTTTTTAATTGGTCTTTATCTATGACAAACTTTCTATGTGGCATTTCTAAGACAATTATTCTTCCTTTGGAAAATTGCCTGGGCGAAGCAATCAAAGTGTTTTAAATCCAAAGATCCGATTACGATTCCTCTCCAGACCAAAGTTTAATGTAAATGTAACAGTAAAATAAAAATAAACAACCTACTTAACCTAACCTACGAATCAAATAGAAAACACAAAATACTAATAAACACCTCCAAATTTAATTCACACCTAATCCTCTAACTGTACATGGCTTTTACTGAACTATGGAGCTTATCCTGGTGCTGCTTCTTCACCCTACAACCACACAAAGAAACCAGGAATAGTGGAGGTCTCGCTCTCCTAATAGACACAACGTTGGATTTCAGACGTCAATGACGGAGTTCAATCCCAGCAAGCGCGGGCATAAAGCATTCAGCGGCGTTATGAGGTCGCCGCCAATTGGGCGGATACACTGATACTGCCTCCCCCCCACCTCCACATGATAAGAAGCTCAACACGCATCATCATGCACAAAGCCAATCACAACACCGTTATCAGTTGCCTTCCCACCTTCACAGCACAACATACCTACTCTCTCCTCTGCTCCCGAACCCTCCCAATGAAGTACAATGTGGAGCACTAATAATCACATACCGCGATGTGGAGTACTATTATTCCCGATGTGGGCACTTATATCCACATAACCCTGACACGGAACGGGTGTCCCCCCCCTCCCCTTGGGGTCACGAAGTATCCCACCATCGGTGCTTGGTGTTAAATCACAATATAACCCAGACACCTACCCCCGCCCCCAACAAAGACATCCCCTCTGCCTTCTGGCTTTCCAATGAGTGTCATTCTTATCTTTATGTGCATTTCATTAATTACTTGAGGGATATTGTCCACGATAAGAGCGACGCGTGGCCTTACCCCCTAAGAATAGAGTGCTAAGAAGTCCTCTGAAAGGCAGGTTTATTGCAATTGAGTGTAATGAAACAATATGTAATCCAATGAGGGCTTCACCAGTACAGAAATGGGATGAATTAGATCGGACAGAAAAATAAAAGGAATAAAGAGGGTACATTTAAACATAAGGCGAGCGGCACTGTAGCAAATGTAATAAATCAAGATGTTAACACCATGTAGTTATAACTTAAACGTCTATTATTATTATCATTATTATTATTATTTACTTGAGGTTATAAAATTAAAACCAACGAGCATAGTTACGCCAGAAAGATTTTCAATAGAGTTGTGATATAAGTGGTTAGGTTATGTAAAAATTATAAGGTGTACATGAACGGATTAGCCTAAAGGGAAACACATGATACGGGTAAGTCCTCTCAAACGGTTACCTTTGAAACAAATAAGCGAAGAAAAGTACTACTAACTTAGAACAAGAAAGAACTAGGAAAGGAAAGTGAACTTAAAGATAAATAAATGACACGATAAACATGTTCATGCCTACAAGTGCGTTCATGCCTACAGCAAACGTAGTTGAAACCTGTTAATACACGCAAATATGAAGTTTGGACTTAAATTTAAATTTACTGTACGAATCCCTTTTAATGATATGCAGATTTGAGCTTTTCAGCAATCACTTCCGCAAATCGTTAATTCTAAAATTGTGGAATTGCGATTTGATTGAGTTTTGGAGGTTGTGAAAAACTCTAGGGAAAATTGTTGGTTTGCTCGTGGTTTGCAGTTTGGCGAAAATTTCAACATGCGCAAAAGTGCAATTTGTCCTGAAGCTGCTGAAGAATTACAACTGAGCAGAACCACATTTTTTCTTAAAGTTTATCCCTACCTAGAAACCGCAATTAAATGGTAATTGCAGAAGTAACGGTTTGTGGAATGGATTGCGGAAGTGCCCACTTCTAATGATAAGGGAATAAACAGCTGGCTGCGGAAGGAATACCTTGAGGTACTCTTCATTTGTGCACGGCGCGTGGAGATTAAGGGCGTTTGATGCGAGTCTCTATGTATTAGTTGAATAAGGGAACAACCCAAGTTTTTATATCTCTGAAGTTATCTTTCAAAAGTGTCATTACTTATTAAGGTCATTTGGCCTCGTTTTTCTAACGATTATATCTAATTCTTACAAAAAATGTAAATATTTATAGCTAAAAGCGGTGAAGTATTAAGCGATTCACGGCTTCGAAAATAATGAATGCCAAAATTTTTAATTTTATTTATTTTTTAGAAATTTTGCCATTCTGATCTTCCTTGATATGTCTCACGGTTGTTAATCATATATATATATATATATATATATATATATATATATATATAGCTTTGGCCAAAAGTAAAGAGTTCCCATCATAGATTTATATATTTAACATATTTAATCAAACCTTTTACAATTCATCATATTTTTCATAAATATGAATGATAATGTGTATTTTACTAATATGTTTGAATTAATTAGTATTTTACTAAATGGTGCGTATTAATAAAATAGTGTGTTTTCTAAAATCAGAATTTAACCAATATTTCTTGTTTCAACTTAAATTTAAACTATTGTGTATTCAATATTGTTCTTACTAAATAATCTGACCAAATCTAAAGAACTTAGGTACAGAAGCACAGAGAGCACAAATCTAACTTATCCATAGTCGAGGTTTATCACAAGTAGAAATTGCTAAAAAATAAATGTTTAAGCGATGTTGTCCAAACAACTATAAAAGATACCCAAGAAACCAAAAGGTTTTTGTATCAAGGAAGGGAATTAGCAGAATACGTTTTAGAACACCTAGAGATGACAGTTCTATCATTGGGGTTTCAATACAGAATTGCAGAAGAACATCTGAACTTTCTGGGAGTTCACTGAAGCTTCAATTTCAAAATTATCACCTAAAATAGTTAGAAGTACACTTAAACTCAAACGTTAAAAGGATGAAAGGAGAAAAGAAACGATGGATATCTGAAGTCAACTGAATAAAATCGTCTTCATTAGGACCAAGATCACAAATATTGACCACAACAACAATGGTCTAAGGTTATCTGGTAAGATGAAAGGAATTTTAGGTATGTAAGTAAGACTTTCTATTTTGTTGTTTATGTGTAATTTAGGTAATTACATTTAAATATCCCCCGAACAAAAATTATTTAAAAAAAATAACATTTTGTAACAATTTGGCCGATTTGGGCTACTTCCGGGTCTTCCTATGTGAGACCAAGGGTTGTAAAGGCCTTGAACCCTACCTATTTGGTAACATGTGTGAAGCATAGAGGTAGTTCTATCATGACATGTGGCTGCATGTCTTAAATAGGGCTAGGGGAGATCTTTATGTCAGGAAAGAATGAACTCAAAAACACCATAATGTTGTTACGAGTTCTAGAGTCATCTCTGTCCAGAAATTGCATCTCATAACACCAAGAAATGAAATTATATTTCAGCAGGAGAATACCGCAGGCCATAGATACAACCATACCAAGAATTGGTTTGGAAAAATGAGGATCATCCGTGTGGAGTGGCCACCACAGAGCCCAGACTTAAATCCAAAAGAACACTTTTGAGAGTGCTTGGAAAAGTGATAAGTTGTACCACAAGTGCAAATAAAGGAGAACTGATTTAAAATTACGTATGAAAATTTGGCCAAATCCTTGACACAAATTGCTGTAATTAAGGAAAAAGTATTAAAAATAAATCTAATATATATATATAAATATATATATATATATATATATATATATATATATATATATATATATATATATATATATATATAAATATATATATATATAAATATATATATGAATCCATTAAACCACATTGAAAGAGCGTAGCGTAGTGTACTAACGGCATACTTTTAACTGTGATCAAAGCGGTGCTTGCTGCCTCAGTATGCCTGGTTCGAATCTCTTCCCTGCACGGATTTTTTTCGACAAAAGGTAATCAAAATATTACTGCAAGGAAAAATTATTCTGTTTTCTCTTTCAATTTGGTTTAATGGATTCATTTTCATCATTCTCTCGTGCTACTTTGAGAGACATATACATATATATATATATATATATATATATATATATATATATATATAAGCAGGTTCCGTTTTTATATCAGACTTTTAAGTTTCTCATATCCCAGTGGGTTTCTTAAACACCCACTGAGTTTTTGAGGGTTTCTTAAAACCTTACGGGGAATCTAGGGAAAGGGTGAGAAATGAGGAGAGGGAGATGATGTCAGATGTGGGAGATGAAAGAGGGAGAGAATAAGAATGGGAAGAGGGGTGGAAAGACGGGAGAGAGGAAGTGACCTCAAGATGCTGAGGAGAAGGAGAGGATGGGCTTATTCTTCGAATTCTTCTTATTCCAAATGATCTCCCATTTGATTTTAGACGACTGCAGTTCCCATTGGGCCCATGATTTGCAACGACTATCAACATATCTCAAGGTCAAATTAAAGTGGTTGGCCTCCAGTTGGAAAAACCTTGCTTCTCACATGATGAGTATCACATAATTTTTTAGTGTTGTTAGGTATAGTTGACAAGGTAACTTTCATTTCTTCATTCACTCTCTACACCCATTCTCTTTTGCTTGTTTTTATGTTGTACATTGCAAAGAAGCTAGTTTCAAAATACTTTCAAATATCGTTGGATTTGTTTCATAAATGTTTGAAATGCATTTTTTTTTCAATTTAGGCACTTTATATATGATTAATTAGTCGCTCCTACGGCACCGGCGGTGGTTTTCAACAGGGGTTCCGCGGCACCTCGGTTGAAAACCACCGCTTTACAGGAATAAATAATGAGTTATTCAAAATTCAGCTCATCTCAATCGAACAATTTGGCAGTTCCTATTTAATGCCATAATGAAATAGCAGGAGAGACATAGAGGGGAGAAGGATATGGGGGAGAGAAGTGGAGGGGTGGGAGATGGGAGAGAAGGAGGACGTGGGAGATGGGGAGAGGGGGAGTGTGGGCGATGAAAGAGAGCGGTAGAGTAAGGAGGGTGATAGGGCTAAAGTGGCGGGATAGGGGGAGAGGAAGGAGAGAAGGAAGGAATCTGGGGGTGGAGAAGGGGAGAGGTGAGACAGGGAAAGAATGAAGGGAGATAGCTATTTGGGCAGGTCCGGTTGCGTTTTGCGAAAAATATTTGCCTGCCCTTGGGGTGATTTCAGCTAGTATATATATATATATATATATATATATATATATATATATATATATATATGTTCAATAACCCATGCGAAATAAGGAAATAATGATATACGAGGAAGAAGGAAAGTAGAAGAGAGATATCAAACGGACTAAGATATTATAAACACTTTTATGCGTTGATGCGAGTGAAAAATGGGTAGGGTTTGAATCCTATCTTTGAGTGCTTTTCTCAGGCCAAAAGGTTACAATCCACATTCGCACCCAAGAAAATGATTTAAGACAGCTTTTAAGCATTGAATTTCTCAAAGTCTAGTTTTCTGACGATCACTACCAGTCTTACCTAATAAAACTTTTCATTTATTAACATTTGAAACCACTTTATTCTTTATCTTTGTTCTATAAAACATTACATTTTTACGATAACCTGCCTGCAGCCTCGCTTGCTTTACCGAACTATCCGAGACCTTTGCATCATTTACCGAACTATCCGAGACCTTGCTTGCTTTACCGAACTATCCAAGACCTTGCTTGCTTTACCGATCTACCCGAGACCTTGCTTGCTTTACCGAACTATCCGAGACCTTGCTTGCTTTACCGAACTATCCGAGACCTTGCTTGCTTTACCGATCTCCCCAAGACCTTGCTTGCTTTTCCGAACTATCCAAGACCTTGAATGCTTTACCGAACTATCCGAGACCTTGCTTGCTTTACCGATCTACCCAAGACCTTGCTTGCTTTACTGAACTATCCAAGATCTTGCTTGCTTTACCGATCTACCCAAGACCTTGCTTTCTTTACCGAACTATCCGAGACCTTGCTTGCTTTACCGAACTATCCGAGACCGTGCTTGCTTTACCGAACTATCCAAAACCCTTGCATCATTTACTGAACTATCCGAGACCTTGCTTGCTTTACCGAACTATCCAAAACCTTGCTTGCTTTACCGATCTACCCGAGACCTTGCTTGATTTACCGATCTACCCGAGAACTTTCTTGCTTTACCGAACTATCCGAGACCTTGCTTGCTTTACCGAACTATCCGAAACCCTTGCATCCTTTATCTACCCCATTGTTTGTGAAAGAAGGTGTCTGATTGGGGTGAATTTTCAGTGTGAGTGATGTGAATAGAAAGTGAAGCAGAGGGATGACTGAGGTAATCCACAGAGATTGGTAAGCAGGCGCGGAAAGAAACTTGAGAGAGGATTGTAACAGTTTCAAGGCTGGTGGCTAGACATCGCTGCATCGTGTTATTTTGTGTGAACGTGGTAGTATTTGACTGGAACGGCAAAAGGTCGGTCGGTTGGAAAGGATGAGTCACTAATAAAAGAAGGTAATGCTCATGATGCTACTCTCTTTTGTGTGGATAAGTGTTAGTTATGGGAAGCTGAGTATCTCAACGCCAACCCAGCATTTGTCTGGCATGTATTTGGGTGGATGTATCGTATATTGAAAGTTTCTTCGACCGCCGTGTTAAAAAGGTGTAGTAGTGTGAGGTTTTCATTTTCTTATACACTTGAGTGTGTTTTGAAGAGAGCGACAAAGCACGTTTCAGCGCAGAGTTCTGAATGCGCTTTGCTTTCCTCTTCCATGTCTGACTCGAGGCCGAAAGTGTGATGGGTACGTATGTTAGGATTGGATTAACTTTTTTTGTATAGGTGTAGTTGTAGTTTGCGACTAACTCGGTAAAACTTTCACAAAATTTGGTTTTTATGCTTTTCTCTTGTGTGTATGGTGTTTTGGTGTAGATGGAAGTGTAGGTATTTATAAAATGTGACTGCGAGTAACTTCGTGTGTGTTTTGTATGTAATTCTTGTGTGGCTGTTTAATTATGTCTTTTGTGTATAAGTAGAGTTGTATGTTGTGCTTCTATTGGTCTCGCACACCGTAGAGTGTCATCTGTATCTTCAGAGGATTCGTGGGTATTGGCCACTTGTCCTCGACTCTGTCTTTTTATCTAGGATTATCTGACCAGGTTTACGATTGTGTCTGGGCCCTGGCCAGAGACGAGAAAGCTCTGATCGTTTGAATATGACAGTGTGTGTGTGCCTGCAGTCTTCTAGAGTCCGTGGAATGTTGATTGTGTATAGGATAAATCGTGTAAGCTCATCACGCTTCCTTGGCTTACGCCGGTGCGTGGTGCAAATGTGGGTGATGTTGAGCTGTTGTATTTAATGTGAAACCTTCCACTGTTCACACCATTCCTTTCTTCTCCCCATTCCTCTTTTCACTCTCTCCTACTACTGCCCCACCTCTCATTCCACTTTTCCACCCTCATTCCACTTCCCCACCCGTCCTTCTGTTGCCTCTTCCAAACCCACTACCAACACACACTCCGAAAACACAAAGCTTACAAAACTCACACCCACCTATTCTTCCCTCGCCAAATCCCCACCTCCCTTCATCAACACACACACCTGTGAAGTTAGCCGCTCCAGCCCCTACTCTCCTAGTGCAATGCCAAGAGTTCAGGGAGAGGAAAGCGGCTATCGCTAATTCAGCCTCACGCGTACTTCACTCCCAAATATACTGTAAGTCGGTTTTGTGTGGTCCAACCAAACGAACAAAATTGGCAATATATTTGCCATACGATCTTCAACTGGATAAACAACACGCAGAGACCTGACATCTTACTCTTGAACTCCAGGAGCCTACACCTTACTCAAAACAGACCTTGCATTGGAGGCTACAACACTTATCTTTCTTCACAGTCACTGAAGATAGTATCAGCGATTCTAGTTAAGCGTTGTATACACCACACTCTCATAAACATGCAAAATCATTCTCTCTTTTAGCCTGCAAGGTACACACGAACACAAGCCCTATCCCAGAAGTCCCACACTTGACCCTATTAAACCCGACCATCTTCCGCTCATCTTTGTCGGGGACTTAATGCATATCATCCTACACTACTTTCAAACACCAATAAAGATTCGGGTAGATATCTGACCGCTGCCTTGCCTCAATTCCGCTGCTAACACATAGGCCCGACCTTTCATATAATTTTCAAGTATCGTGGAAGTACTACTCTCCAGGGGATAGTATTCCGCAAATATCACGGCACAGTCTTCCTAACCCTCATAGCTCCAGGTCTTCACTTAATATCCCACGCAAGACACACATGTCCATTAAGCAATTCATCATCTCTATACTCAAAATAATATACAACAACCAGTACAACAGAGGACTCCGATAACACAATATTACTTTCCTAAAAGCCCACATCCTACAATGCGTGCATCTAGATCGGAATCGCCATTGGCGCGAGGTGATCCGCATCGTGGATGTTGTTGGCTGCACTGACCTTTCTTTTTTTTCTGGCGGCGTGTGAAGAAGATGTTAGGCACAGACCCACCAAAACCAATTATCCTCCAACACAACAACCGCACACTCACTGATACTAGCGACATCATCGAAGTATTTAGGTCCCACTTGCACACGGAACACACAAGCAACAAACCCAAACTCTATGCACAAGAGCACTTCTACGAACTTCTGGAATGGTGTCAGCTCTACGCTGATGAGCTTGGGCCAGCTCCGCTGGTACAAATGGAGGTGCTCAACAACTATACCGCACTAACCACTCCTCTCACCATAGAGGAAACAAAACATTATATCATATCAACACCCACACGCGCCTCTGGACCAACCGGCCTTTCAGCCCAAATAATACATCTCCTTCCTAAAAATCATCTTCCCTACACTTAAACATCTTTTCAACGCCTCCTTCGCCTATGGGTATTTCCATATCCATTTAAAACATCACACAACATACCTCTACACAAACAAAACAAAAAACCCAAACACGCGAAAACTATAGGCTTATTGCTCTGTTAGATCAAGTAGGCAAAATACTTGAGCTAATTATCAACACCCATCTCCGGAATTTTCTGCAGAAGACTAACTAGATTTTCCCGTGCCGATGTGACTTTAGGACAAGCAGTTCCACTTAAGGGATTGTGTCCATCTTTCATGATAATACCTAAAGCACAACAGTCAAGACAAATACACCCTCAATAAGCAAGGACGTGGGAAGAGCCTTCGATAAGGTGTGGCTTAAGGGACTTCGTTGTAAACTAACTAACAACATGGAGTTTTCTCTCTTGACCAGAAGGTTTTACTCTCACTACCTTACCAATTCGGAGTTGTCCCATAATATACAATCAAACGATATTACATTCCTTTACACCATGACTAGGTATACCCTAAGTTAACGTACTGGCATCCACACTTCACATAATGTACACTTATGACACTCTACACCCTGCTGGCAACTATAGACATACACAGACACTCCTCTATGCCTACAACAAGACAACAAGACAAGTCTCGTCTACGGCCAGGGCACAAACAGAATTTTGCGGCATGCACAAATGATACTGGATGCTAAGAAAGAATATGAGGAAAAGTGTCTCATAGCTACGAAACCTCAAAATATACAGCGAGTGAGTTAACTACATGTAAAACATACAAAGATACACTCATCTATCTGACCAATTAACCCAGCCCAAACAAAACTTACATACAAACCACACACAATAATAATAGGGGCAATATTTTACAAGCTCCTAAAATTTCATTCACACCAAAACTATACACGAAAAAGAGCCAAAATCATTAACAAGAAGGTGAGCAGGTTTTATCCATCCAGCCTTAAACTACAACTACATCTATTTAAACACTAGCCCCACCACTCCTTAAAATGAATCTGTCATACTCGCAGCAGCCAGTCAAACATAGTAGAGTAAAGCCCAGCTTATTCAGAACTCTGCTTTAAAAGAAGCATGCTGCCCTCCTATGCACATACGTCTATCTACACCACTCGAAGACAACATACTAATTCCACTCAATACATACATCCACACCAGTTTAACAAAACAGTCAGGACACTAGCAAGAGACCTCACATACACTCATATACAAGCCAGAAAATACGCTAAGATGGCATTAAGATACCCTGCAGCGACTACTCTCAGCCAACACCTATTCACACATAAGATAACAGCAACATAAATAGCGCGTTTCCACAACACGCGCCTCCTCACTACCACCCTAACCTCCCTCCACCCTAGAAAAACCCAATATTTTACTACTTAAAACGCACAACACCACGATACATCAGTGTCTAGCCATCGACCTTTCAACTCTTCCTAACCCCTCTGAAACGTTCTGAACCTTTTTCTTTTCTACTACACGATAGCTGGGGTCTACGATATCATCCATATACTGTTTTTATATTCACAACTCGACTCGAGTCGGAGATCAATCCATGGTTGAACTTTGAAGCGATCACATCCCTGGTGCGCACCGCCCGGTAAATGAGAAATCACCTCAGAAATTTCAAAGAATGATTGTAGCGATCGCGGGTGACGTTTTCCAAGAAATACGTTCACCTTAAGAACTGCAAGGAGGACCCTCCAGTCTCATCTAGTCATCTTTAATCTCGTTCACAAAATCCTTCCAATTATGAGAGGTAACTAAAGGAGAACATTTGTTTCCTGGCTTGTCATTCACACCATGACAACCTTACTCCCTTTTCATCCTTTGGCCCGCCGTAATTTTTCTCTTGTTGAGTAAATGAGGTTTGTGGTATAGCCTATTGCAGAATCCGAAATGAAGAGGCATCCTCGATTAGGACGAAGCTATAACCTGCTAGGGAGTGTGGGGTAATCACCCTACCCATTGGTCCAATCAGGACCACAGAGAGACTTACATCCGCCTTTCTACTGTTCCGAACCTCCCTCATACTTCCCCATCTCACTAACACACCTGCTCCTACACTTGCAAAGATTACAAAACCCACACCTACCTCTTCCTCAACCAAACCCTGCCCACTGCAACAAACAAGAGGAAAGGTCTCCACGAAGGCTGCTACTCCTAGTCAAGCACCACATTCATCATACACCCATAAGCAGGCAAGAGAATTCTTTTCTAGTCTGAAAAGTAAACACCGTCACTGGATCTATTGTACTGCCCCCACGCGACAACAACTACAAATGGACATCACTCTCCGGACTATATCAACCCATAATTTTCCACCCTTCTTTATAAGTCCAGAGCGCATACCACCCTACACTATTTTATAACACAACAAATGATGCGAGTAGGTAACTGAGTTGTGCCATGAGGCGATTCCCCTAATAGCACATAGGTTCGGCCTTCCCTACATTCTTTTATCACCGCGGATGGTTCACGTTCCTCAACATAGGCCTTCGTAACCTTTCCCCTAAAAGCTACAACACATACATAGCGTGAGGTCCTCAAGTAATTTCAAACCACAACTCCGTATGCTTCCGTATGCCTCACAAGACTCACATACAAACCTCGCACGAAGATACTGGCGGCCAAATATGATAAATACCTACACTTCCACCTACTCCAAAACACCACGCAGATAAGAGAAAAGCATACAATAAAAATGTTGCCTAAGTTCTACCGTGTCAGTTACAAACTATAACTACACTTACACCAAAAAACCCCGTTAATCCAATCCTTAAATACTTACCTATCATACTCTCAACCTCGAGTCAGACATGGAAGAGGAAAGAACAGCTTATTCAGAACTCGGCACTGAAACGTACTTGTCGCTCTCCTCGATACACACACTGATGTCTACACGAAAATAACAAACTCATACCACTCAATACATACACGTACACCCGTTTAACAAGATAATTAGGGAAACTCGCAAGAGACCCCCTAGACACGCCAGAGGGAACGCTTACGTTGGCGCTGAGATAACCAGCAGCCTTTGATCACCCAGAACCAATACCTATCTACACATAATTTAGCAGCATCATGAGTATTCGTTTCTTTCCTAGATACTCATCCTTTCCACCAGTCTTCCCCTGCCACCACAGCCCAATACTACCACGCACAGACACACAAAAATACGGCCCATCGGTCTCTAGCCACCGACCTTTAACTTGTCATATTCCCTGTTAAGTTTTTCCGCACCTTTTTTCCTCTCCTGGATCACCGCAAGCACCCTTCTGCTTTTCTTTCTCTTAAAATCATCCCCATCAGTCACAGATCGTTCACAGTTTCGCCCTAAACTCACTCATATATATATATATATATATATACATATATATATATATATATATTAAATTTTTGTGCGTGTATTTGTAGACTTCACGACGTTATAGGTGAGAACTGGTGGAAGAAGTATAAGTCTGGAAACACTCTGGAGTTCTTTTTACTTCCTCCACCCATTCTCTTTCAATCCCCCCCTCCATATATATATATATATATATATATATATATATATATATATATATATATATATATATCACTTCTTCGTATTCTTGTAGATATATTCTCCCGCCCTCTAACCTCGTTTCCACTGCAATTAAGCAATTTCTCCTTATATAAAATTCAAGGATTGTCTGCATATGTGTATGTGCGTCCGATAGTAGCACAAACGAGGTCCTTCGAAAATATAGAAATGCTTTTTATCAAATGCATATTTATTGATTGTAGTTAATGGTGTTTTGTTTCTCAAGATATGACCAAGGCCAAATGAAATTATTATCTTGAATTTTTCATTTTCCTTAACTCAAGGCGAAAAAACATGGACACTAGGAGATATAAAAATCCTTCTTTTTTAAAACAGGTTAATAGTACAGGTTATGTAAGGTTATGTATTATTATACAAAAGGTTTTATAATATAAACAATCATACTACGCCAGAAAACCCAAAAATGTAACGCAAGAAGCATAAAAGAATAAAACAAAACTTATAATCATCTAATAAAACAAAAAAAAATGCTCTAATCATTCCAACACGAGAAACTGCTCATATCCATCAAATATAAAAAATAAACAAATTAAATGCTCTAGTTAACACCAAACAACTCATAACAATAAAAACAACAAACCTCTAAAATAGACCTAATCCACATAAGAAAGCAAACAATTTATGACCACTAAATAAAACCAACGAATCAAAATAACCTCTCCCACGCTAGGTAACATAGCAAACCCCTCATAAGCTTTAAATAAAACCAAAAAACCTAAACAATGTAACATTTGTCACAACTCGAACCCTTAAAAGTCACCAACAAGACTAAACAACTTCACCAAATCTACCTAACACCAAACAACTCATAATCATCAACCAACTTAGCGACCTCACCTAAATCTTGTCACACATCAAAGAGCTTACATTATCAAATCAAATTTAAAAAGATAAACAACCTAACCTAATCTTCGAAACTCATTAAATAACCTCAACTCCTTTTAGTATATCTTCGAGCGAGAAGCAATGAAATGCGCACAATGCCTGATGCCTAACTAGTTAATCAAAGATGTTTAGATGTCTTTGTCCCTTCTTTAGTTTACCTACTAAATCATTTTATCGAGAAGCAAATATATTAGATGGCAAATAGAGATATATATATATATATATTTATATATATATATATATATATATATATATATATATATATATATATATATAGAAAAAAAGAAAGAAAAAGGAGAGAAAGACAAACAGATCCACTGACCGAAGTTTGCACTCTATCCAACTCTTTGGACCGAAATAGAACTACTGCCCTCACATATCTACAAACCGTACGAATCAATGAAAACTTAATCAATCGAGAGCATTTTCAAAGATGCCATCTATGTTCCGGAACCTTTTCCTTTACAATGGAAAAGTGACGACAACACTGAGCCAAATCACGGGCGCACTCTAAGCTGAGGACTAAATCCCGGCGTCCACAACCTGTTACAAAGCAGCCCCGATCCAGACTGAGGCCACCTAACGGACTTAACAATAGTCCCCATATACAAAAGGCCATTAAAAGCAATAGATTTTTTTTTTTTGCATATGGCTCTCCCTCAACAAAGTGCCACCTCGCATGAATAAATGATTGGCATCGATTTCCCCCCAGCAGTAATCAAAGCCTAATAGTTTATGTCGAGAAGGGTAAATGCCTTTATGAGACAGGAAGAGCTACGGGCCATCAAAAATTCAGCCGGGCTCAACTTCCGTTTGTTTACAAATTGTTGACAAGTTTTGTTATTTAATTTCTTTTGTTGTTCGAAGGGGTGGAGAATTTATTGCTAATGCTGCATCTTGTTTAATAACCTATTTACGAAGTTTGGATATGTTCCCATTGAAGAGCGTTCTACTTTGTATTTTGTGAGCTTCTGTAAACCTTTTGCCAACCTGTTCATGTAGGAAAATAATACACTTTTATAATAGAGTCCAAGGTTTCGACCATGTGGTGAGAAATTGAAAGAGTAAAAAAATACCTGAATCGATTGTCAAGATTAACGACATTAGCTAGAGAATCGAGAAGGAGTTTGGCTGCAAAGTATTTTCTTGTTGTTTTATATCTACTAGTACAACTGTTTACTGTAACGTAATTGCAAGTAACACCTCCTATATTATGTGCTGATTTGAGCGTAGCTGCAACAATCCAACACTAAGCTAAACAGACGTTATATGGCATTCGTATAATAATAGCCAGTCCTAATAATTTAACCATTCATTGCCTTCCACTGAGCAATTATAGGATATTGAGTAAATATTTTACGAGATCGGGAAAAAAGCTAAGCAAGACTGAAGAAACGATTTTACTGGTGTCCCATAAAAAATAGCTCTACGCTTTCTCCGTTCTAGAACTCTGCCATATCGTTATTATTATTTATGATGAAAGAAAAAATTCAGGTGAAAAATTCAATCCGGTGATTCAAGCTTGGATTTAAAGTACTTAGTGCAAGGATCTTTTCTCGTTTATTCCTGTGGATTTATATCTTTCCTTGTTGACTTGTCTGTTAGGTATATGATTTTTCAATTATCTTTTCATTATTTTTAACTCGCATTCGTTTATTTTCATCTTTCACCTCTTTTTTTTCGGTGTGATCTTACCGTCTCTTATATTTAGTGTCCCTGGCGTCTTTGCATATACTTTAGCACAAACCGCTTAAAATAAACTAAAATTATAATAAATGAAAACCGTGAATAGAACAATCATCCAAACCCGGTTAAGCAGTAGATTTGCACATAAAGACGAGTACAATTGAACACGCCGAGTACTATTTACTAAAAATTCCTATAACCTTGAATACCTTTGATGGGATACGATTTGTTGACGTAGAACTCAAACACTTAAGATCCCTCATTGGGTATACCCTTTATGGTATAGTCTGAGATCCGTCGGCAGCTACGTGGTGGAATAATCTAACTTATTACAAATGCCACGCTTAATACAGTGGGGCATGAAACACGAAAAACAAGGGGAAATATAGACGGAAGAAAATATGGATAATAATCAAAAACTAAAAGCGCTAATGTAACAGGAACAACACTTGATCTAAGCCACAGGTGCGTAGGGAGCTAGTCTCAAAAGCATGAAGGGTAAGAAATAACACCATATTAAAGAACTCCAATGTGGGAAAGAGCCATATCTTTGAAAACTGAATCCTTTGTTTATTTTCAAGTGACCTGAAAATGCCGCTGAGAAATATAACCGATGACGCGGGATACGCATAGCCGATAGATTAAGAGAAGTGTAAGTAATGAACCAAGGTCAACAGACTCTAAGTCACGTGCTTTCAATTAATCTGACTTATGACCTTACGTCCGTCAAATCTTTTAATAATTTCCGGACTAACCTTGGCAATTATATCATTCGAAGGAGAGTGTAAAACAACATAAGGGTTTCAAATTTGGTTAGAATCGCCAGGATAGTTACGATGTTATTACCCCCAAATCATTCAAAAGTAAAATGGTAACCATCCGATCGACGACCTACGGACTGACGCAGTAACTTATAGAGTTGCTAAAATGGTTACCATCCGACTGACCGACCTATGGACCGACACATTAATTTTTAGAGTGGCGCGCACGCAACCTTGAACACCCTTATCTCGTATTTAAAGCTAGATCCAAAATGCGACTTGGTATAATATGCTCCTGAGGAGTAAACGCTGGCAAGAATTTGTGAAAGAATGATCTGAATTGGTAAATCAAAACGCCGAACTCCAACAGCCTTAAAAGAGGATGGGAAAGGCAATAATTTCGAAGTGATACTTTTCTATTTCAGTTCTTTGTCTTCATTGGATCTTCTTTTTTGTCTTCATTGAATATTCTACTTTGTCTTCATGGGATCAACTTATTTGTCTTCATTGGATCTTCTTCTTTATCTTCATTGGATCTACTTCTTTGTCTTCATTGGATCATATTATTTGTCTTCATTGGATGATCTTCTTTGTCTTCATTGGATCTTTTACTTTGTCTTCAGTGGATCTTCTTTTTGTCTTCATTGGATCTGCTTCTTTGTGTTCATTGGATCTTCTTATTTGTGTTCATTGGATCTTCTGCTTTTTTTCATTGGATCTTTTGCTTTTTTTTCATTGGATCTTCTGCCTTGTCTCAATTGGATCTTCTACTTTGTCTTCATTGGATGTTCCTATTTGTCCTTATTGGATCTTATAATTTGTCTTCATTAGATCTTCTTGATTGTCTTCAGTGGCTCTTCTACTTTTCGTCATTGGATCTTATTCTTTGGGCTTCACTCAATCTTCTACTTCTCTTCATTGGATCTTCTTCTTTGTCTTCATTCGATCTTCTTCTGTATCTTCATTGGATCTACTTCTTTGTCTTCATTGGATCTTGTTATTTGTCTTCATTGGATCATCTTCTTTATCTTAATTGGATCTTCTACTTTGTCTTCATTGGATCTTCTTTTTGTCTTCATTGGATCTGCTTATTTCTGTTCATTGGATCTTCTTATTTGTGTTCATTGGATCTTCTGCTTTTTTTTCATTGGATCTTCTGCCTTGTCTCAATTGGATCTTCTACTTTGTCTTCATTGGATGTTCCTATTTGTCTGCATTGGATCTTATAATTTGTCTTCATTAGATCTTCTTAATTGTCTTCAGTGGATCTTCTACTTTTCGTCATTGGATCTTATTTTTTGTCTTCACTCGATCTTCTACTTCTCTTTATTGGATCTTTTTCTTTGTCTTCATTCAATCTTCTTTTTTGTATTCATTGCATCTTCTTCTTGGTATTCATTTGAACTTAATCTTTGTCTTCATTTGATATTCTTCTTTGTCTTAATTAGATCATCTTCCTTATCTTCATTGGATCTACTTCTTTTCTTTATTGGATCTTCTTATTGGGCTTCATTTGATATTCTTCTTTTTATTTATTGGATCTTCTTATTTGTCTTCCTTGGATCCTTTTTTATCCTGATTGGATCTTCTTCTTTGACATCATTGGATCTTTTTCTATGTCTTCATTGGATCTCCTTCTTTATATTCATTGGATCTTCTTCTTGGTATTCATTGGATCTTTTTCTTTATCTTCATTGCAGATTCATCTTTGTCATCATTGGATCTTCTTCTTTGTCTTCAGTCGATCTTCTTTTTTCTCTACATTGGATCTTCTATTTTTTCTTGATTGGATCTTCTTCTTTTACTTCATTGGACCTTCTTTTTGTCTTTATTGAATCTCCTTCTTACTTATCATTGGATCTTATTTTTTCTCTTCGTTAGATTATCTTTTTATCTTCTTGGGATCTTCTTCTTTGTCTTAATTAGATCATCTTTATCTTTATTTGATCTCTTTATTTACCTTCATCGGAACCTCTTCTTTGTCTTCATTGGATCTTCATCTTTGTCGTCTCTGGATCTTCTTCTTTGTCTTTATTGTATCTCTTCTTTCTCTTCAGTCGATCTTCTTCTTTCTCTAAATAGGACCTTCTTTTGTGTCTTGAATGGAACTTCATCTTTTTCTTCCTTGAAGATTATACTTTGTCTTCATTTGATCTTCTTCATTTACTTTATTGGTTCTACTTCTTTATTATCCTTGGATCTTATTCTTTGTCTTCATTGGATTTTCTTTTTATCTTCATGAGATATTCTGATTTGTCTAAATTAGATCTTCTTTATCTTCATTGGATCTCTTTATTTAGCTTCATTAGAACCTCTTCTTTTTCTTCATTGTATATTCTTCTTTGTCTTCATTGGAACTTCATCTTTGTCTGATTTGGATTTTCTTCTTTGTCTTTATCAGATCTCCTTCTTTATCTTTGTTTGATCTACTTGTTTGTCTTCATTGCCTCTACCTATTTTACTCCATTGTTTTCATTTTATATTCTTCTTTGTCTTCATTAGATCATCTTCTTATCTTCTTTGGATCTACTTCTTTTGTTCATTGGATCTTCTTATTTGGCTTGATTGGATCTTCTTCTTTTTATTCATTGGATCTTCTTATTTGTCTTCCTTGGATCTTTTTTTATCCTGATTGGATCTTCTTCTTTGACATCATTGGATCTTTTTCTATGTCTTCATTGGATTTTCTTCTTATCTTCATTGGATCTTCTTCCTGGTATTCATTGGATCTTCCTCTTTATCTTCTTTGCATCTTCATCTTTGAATCTTCTTCTTTTTTCAGTCGATCTTCTTCTTTCTCTAAATAGGATCTTCTTTTGTGTCTTCATTGGAACTTCATCTTTGTTTTCGTTGGAGATTCTACATTGTCTTCATTGGATTTTCTTCATTTACTTCATTGGATTTTCTTCTTTATTATCCTTGGATCTTATTCTTTGTCTTCATTAGACTTTCTTTTTATCTTCATGAGATCTTGTTCTTTGTATAAATTAGATATTCTTTATCATTATTGGATCTCCTTATTTAGCTTCATTGGAACCTCTTCTTTTCTTCATTTGATATTCTTCTTTCTCTTCATTCGATCTTTATCATTGTCTTATTCTGATCTTCTTTTTTATCTTCATTAGATCCGCTTATTTATCTTCATTGGATCTACTTCTTTGTCTTCATTACCTGTGCCCAGTTCACTTCATTGGATCTTCTTTGTTTTCATTTTATGATCTTCTTTGTCTTCATTGGATCTTGTTCTTTTTCTTCATTGGATCTTCATCGTTGGTTTTTTGGATCTTCTTCTTTGTCTTCCTTAGATCTTGTTATTTATCTTCATTGGATCTACTTCTTTGTCTTCATTGGATCTTTTTATTTGGCTTCATTTAATCTTCTTTGTTTTCATTGGATCATCTTCTTTTTCTTCATTCGATAATCTTCTTTGTCTACATTGGATCTTCTTTTTTGTCTTCATTGGATCTTCAAATTTGTTTGCATTGTATATTCTTCTTTGTCTTCATTGGATCTCCTTCTTTCTATTCATTGGATCTTCTGCTTCGTTTTCATTTGATCTTCATCTTTTTCTTCTTTTGATATTCTTCTTTTACTTCATTAGATCTTCTTCTTTACCTTCATTGGATCTATTTCTTTTCTACCTCAGATCTTCTTATTTGGCTTCATTGGATCTTCTTATTTTTTTCCTTGGATCTTTTTTATCCTGATTGGATCTTCTTCTTTGACATTTATTGGATCTTCTTCTATATCTTTATTGGATCTTCCTTTTTATCTTCATTACATCTTCTTCTTTTTCTTCATTGGATGTTCTACTATTCTTCATTGAATCTTCTTTTGGGGGTTCCTTTGATCTCATACTTATCTTCATTGGATCTTCTTCTTTTTCTTCATTCGATCTTCTTCTTTATCTTCATTGGATCTAATTATACTTCTTCTTTGGATCTTCTTGTTTTCCTTATTTTGGATCTTCTTCTTTGTTGTCATTGGATCTTCATCTTTGTCTTCATTGGATCGTCTTCTTTTCCTTATTAATTCTTTTTCTTTATCTTTAATGCATCCTCTTCTTGTTCTCATTGTATCTTCTTTTTATCTTCATTCAATATTTTAATTTGTCTTCATTTGATCTTCTTCTTTGTCTTCAGTATATCTTCATCTTTTTTCTCTTAATTGGATCTCCCTCCTTATCTTCATTGGATCTTCATCTTTGGCTTTATTTGAATTTCTTCGTTTCTTCATTAGATATTCTTACTTGTCTTCCTTGCAACTTTTTTTATCTACATTGGATCCGTTTCTTTGACTTCATTGGATCTTCTTATTTACCTTCGAGTAGATCTTTTTCTTTGTCTTCATTCGATCCTCTTCTTGTTCTTCATTGGATCTTCTAATTTATTTTCATTGGATTTATTTTCTTCATTGGATCTTCCTCTTTGTCTTCATTGGATCTTCTTCTTTGTCTTCATTGGATAATCTTCTTTATCTTTATTCGATCTTCTTCTTTGTCACATTGTATCTTCTTCTGATCTTCTTTTGATATGATAGTTGGATTCATTTGATCTTCTTCTATGTCTTCATTGAATTTTCTTCTTTGCCTACATTCGCTCTTATAATTCTCTTCATTGGATCTTATTCTTTGTCTTCCTTGGATTTGTTCGATAGCAATATTGGATCTTCTTATTTATCTTCAGTGGATCTTATTCTTTTTCTTCATTCGATCTTCTTCTTTATCTTCATTGGATTCTCTTATTTACCTTCTTTGGATCTTTTTCTTTGTCTTCATTGGATCTTCTTTTTTATCTTCTTTGGATTTTCTTTGTCTTCATTGGATCTTTTTCTTTCTTTTCTTTGGATCTTCTTCTTTATCTTCATTGGCTCTTCTAATTTGTCTTCTTTGGATTTTTTTTTGTCTTTTGGGGATCTTCTACTTTGTGTTCATTAGATCCTCTTCTTTGTCTTCATTGGATCTTTTTCATTTCTTCATTGAATCTTCCTTTACTTCTTTGGATATACTTCTTTGTTTTATTGGATCTTCTTCTTTATCTCCATTGAATCTTCTTCTTTATTTGTATTTATTGGATCTTCTTCTGTATCTGTCTTGCCTGTATCTTCTTTATTGTCATTGGCTCTTCTTTCTATCTTTATTGGGTGTTTTTCTTTGTCTTCATTGGACTTTTTTCTTAGCCTTCATTGGATCTTCCTCTGTGTCTCCATTGGATCTTATTTTTTTTCCTACTTGGATCTTTTTTTATTGGATCTTCTTTGTATTCAATGGTTCTTCTTTTTTATTCATTGGATCTACTTATACTTCTTCATTGGACTACTTATACTTCTTCATTGGATCTTCTTGTTTGCCTTAATTGGATCTTCTTGTTTGCCCCTAATTGGATCTTCTTCTTTGTGGTCATTGGATCTTTATCTTTTCTCTTCATTGGATCCTTTTCTTTGTCTTTAATGGATAGTCTTCTTCGTCTTCATTTAATCTTCTTCTTATTCTTAATTGCATTCTCTTCTTGGTCGCATTGTATCTTCTTCTTATCTTCATTTGATATTTTAAATTGTCTTCATTTAATAATTTTCTTTGTCTTCATTGGATCTTCTTCTTCTTTCTCTTCATTGGATCTTCTATTTGGCTTTATTTGATCATCTTCGTTTCTTCATTGGATCTTCTTTTGTCTTCTTTGGAACTTTTGTATCTATATTGGATCTTCTTCATTGACTTCATTGGATCTTCTTATTTTTTAAATTGGATCCTCTTCTTTCTCTTCATTGGATCTTCTTCCTTTTCTATTTTGGATCTTCTTCTTATCTGTATTGGAACTTCTTCTTTGTCTTCATTGCTTCTTCTTCTTTATCTTCATTGGATCATCTTTTTGTCTTTATTGGATTTTCTTCTTTTTCTTCAATCGATCTCCTTCTTTGTTTAAATTGGATCTTCTTTTTGGTTTTCATTGGATCTTATACTTTTTCATTGGATCTTCTTATATATCTTTATTTAATCTTCTTCTTTATCTTTCTTGGATCTTATTCTCTGTCTTTATTGATCTTTTGTATCTTTCTTGTCTCTCTCTTCTTTATCTTTATTGGATCTTATTCTTATCTTTATTGGATGTTTTTCATTGTCTTCATTGGATCTTCTTCTTAGTCTTCATTGAATCTTCTTTTTTCTTCATTGGATCCTCTTCTTTTTCTTCATTGACTCTTCTTCTTTGTATTCAGTCGATATTTTTTTTCTCTCTATAGTAGATCTTCTTTTTTGTCTTCATTGCATCTTCATCTTTTTCTTCCTTGAATGTTATTCTTTGTTTTCATTGGATCTTTTTCTTTGTCTTCATTGGATCATCTTCTTTTTCTTCATTGGATCCTTATATTTGTATTTTTTGGATCTTCTTCTTTGTCTTCATTAAATATTCTTATTTATTTTCATTGAATCTAGTTCTTTGTTTTCATTGATCTTCTAATTTGTCATCATTGGATCTTCTTCCTTTTCTTCTTTGGATCTTCTTATTTGTCTTTCCTTAATCTTTTTTATCTTCGTTGGATCTTCTTCTTTACCTTGATTGGATCTTCTTCCATGTCTTCTTTGGATCTTCTTCTTTGTCTTAATTGGATCTTCTTCTTTGTCTTTTTGGATCTTCTTCTTTGTCTTCATTGGATCTTCTTTTTTATCTTGATTGGATCTTCTTCTTTGTATTTATTGGATCTTATTCTTTGTTTTCATTGGAACTTCTACTCTGTTTTTATTGGATCTTCTTCTTTGAATTCATTCCATCTTCTTCTCTGTCTCATTGGATCTTTTTATTTTTCTTCATTGGATATTCTTCTTTCTATTCCTTGGAGCCTGTTCTTTGTCTTTGTTTTCATTTGATCTTCTAATTTGTCTTCATATGCTTTTCTTCCTTTTCTTCATTGGATTTTTTATCTTTGTCTTCCTTCAATCTTCTTCTTTTTCTACATTCGATCTTATTTTTGCCTTCTTTGGCTCTTCATCTTTTTTTCTTTATTGGATATTCTTTTCTGTCTTCATTGGATCTACTTCTTTGGCTTCTTTGAATCTTCTCATTTGTCTTCATTCGATCCTCTTCTTTTCTTCATTCGATCCTCTTCTCTGCTTCATTGGATATACTTCTTTGTATTCATTGGATCTTCTTCTTTCTCGTCTTTGGATCGTCATCTTCATCTTCTTTTGATTTTCTTCTTTGTCTTCATTAGATCTTCTTTCTCTTCATTAGATCTATTTCTTTTTCTTCATTGGATCTTTTTATTTGGCGTTCCTAGATCTTTTTCTTTTTCTTCTTTGGATTTTCCTATTTGTCTTCTTTGGATCTTTTTTCCCTTCATTGGTTCTTCTTCTTTGACCTCCTTGAATCTTCTTCTTTGTTTTCATTCGATTTTCTTAGTTGCCTTTATTGGATCTTCTTCTTTGTTTTCCTTGGATCTTCTTCTCTGACTTCCTTGGATCTTCTTGTTTGTCTTCATTGTATCTTCTTTTTTGCCTTCATTGGATATTTTTCTTTCGTCTTCCTTGCATCTTTTTCTTTGTCACATTGGATCTTCTTCTTATCTTCATTGGATCTTCTTCTCTGTCTTCATTGGATCTTCCTCTTTGTCTTGATTGGATCTTTTTATTTGTCTTTATTGTGTCTTTTTCTCCGTCTTCATTCGATCTTCTTTTTTTCACATTGGATCTTCTTTTTTGTCTTCATTTGATCTTCATCTTTATCTTCTTTGGATTATCTTCTTTCTTTGGGGGATCTTCTTCTTTCTATTCATTAGATCATCTTCTTTGTCTTCATTGGATCTTCTTCTTTTCTTCATTAGATCTTCTTCTTTATCTCCATAGATCTTCTTCTTTGTCTTCATTGCATCTTCGTTGGCTCCATTCACTTTTCTTCTTCTTTTTCCCGCCATTTATCATACCCAGCTGGGGGGATACGATGATCCCGTTTGGTCACATCAGCTTTACCTTTCCTATATTTAACAATTCATCAAAGTAGTCCGCCACACATATACACCTATTACTTCCCTTATTAACGCCAGTATAGATGCGTATACACATTCGAGCATACATTCCCATACAAAGATGCCTGGTCACATAGACACTCGCAAAATTCCTTGTAACAACATAAGTGTAGACACACACACGATCTAGTTGCATATAAAACCTCTTCCGCATGTTTCTGGTGAACAAATACAGACACAGACATAGTACCACGCATGCAGTTAAACAGGATTTCATATTAGGTACTCTCACATATACTCGTATTTACGTACATAAGTCACATTGACAACCATAACGCTTTGGGATGATCGCGTGGAGATTTGCGCTTATTCCCGGCCCCAAACGCCCCCTAGAGTCTTCTCTTTATGCTACTTTCTTTTCTAATATTTTCACATTGTATTTTCGCATTTTTTTCTAATAGATGCCCTCGTTTATTTTTGCTACCTAGCACTCAACACATATGCAAACGTCAGCTCTGACGTCAGAGTCTCGAAGATGTTACATTTTTCAATGCAGTTCACATAAAGCAGCAAAATACCCAAATAATGAACATTATCTTCACCCAAATCGAAAAGAACAATATGAATAGTGCCCTACAGTGCCAAATAATGACGAACATGGCAAAGAATACAACTCAAAGAAGGTCCTTACATAATCCTATTCTTCTTCATTAAATGAGCGGTGGCACTCGGAAATGGCATAGGATCGAAAACCAAAAGGATTTTTATAGAATTTTGGAAAAATAGAATAACAGGTTCAAATAACTAAAGATACATGTGGCCCTGATAAGAACCCTGAACCGATTCAAGGCATTTTAACCTATCCTCACACATTCCCAGTATCGATGCTGCCGCATTTAGTGGCCTTTTGCGTCGTGCAGCTAACATAACAGTAGTTTTATTCTTACTCTACCACGATAGCTTTTGAAAAAGAGGCTAAGCACAGAAGAAAAGCCCCAGACGGCTTATTGCCAAACTTGATAAGTGGCATTCGTGGAAATGATCAAAACAAGCGTGTACCAAGCGTGGTAAATGGATCCTCACGAAAATAATGGAGGAAGATTCTGCCCCCTCTCCCTTGACCAATGGCTTAATTATGTAAAAGCGAGGGTGGCACTTTCCTATGAGCAGCCCAAAATCCACACTCAAGAATCGAGTAGGAATGTTAAGATAGTAGGAAGAGAGAGAAAAAAAAGAAAGAGAGAGAGAGAAGAGAAGATGAAGTAAGGTTAAAATTACGATGGACTTGATATAAAAGATAAAAAAAGGGGTTCAATTTCGAGTCCTTTTGTTTCCACTCTAGCTGAAAACATGTTTCAGCTGAGCTTAATTTGATATTCTGGAAAGACCTCTTGAATATTCCACGAACAAGCAAGTATAAAGAAATAAATCAAGTTGAAAGGCTGTAATATTTGATTTTAATTTTCCCCAAGTATCAAATATAGGGTAGAAGAGGCACAAAATTTAACACGCATCTAACACTAAGATTAGTGGAAGCTGGACTGTCGGATTTGTACTTAAATCAAAGTAGGGAGCACTAATTTCGTAACCAACTAACACATAAAATTACTGTAGTCCGTCTCTACTTTAGAATTACACTACAAAGAGCACTACTTATACACACTAATGGGTGTAATAACCCCCCAAGTATAACACATCAGGGTTTGACAGAACCCCTACTCCTTCCGTTATCACCGTAACAGTATTGAATCAATGACAAATCATAGCATATGCTTCAGTTTGCCTTAGAAGAAAGAGCAAGAATAAACTATATGTCAACAAAAAGCAATTTCCCACTAAATTGGTTGGCATGTATCAACGCTACTACAATTAATCGCTCTCATTCACCCTCGTAAACTAAAATCAAGAACGGAATTGAAGGTTTGAACCTCTATGGATCTTATTTGCCTTTTAAGGGTATTTTAGGGGCTAATATTTGAGCCTTCGTTGGCGTTACTGGAAAAATGAGATCCCAATTTGATCCATCGGGTGGTGTTAACCATTCGTCATTTAAAGGGAAGGGGGAAGATCTTGCCTATTTTAGTAACTTACTCTATATAACTACATATTTTCATTTCCCCCAACCTCACCATTTCCATTAGGACCCTCGTTGAAAAAAAATCCAAATGATTTTTGGTTACTGCTTCCATTAACCCCCGCAAATGGGTGTCAGGTATAGCATAGGGGGCCACGCAAAAACTAACATCTGTACTAGTACCTACCATTCATGCCTCAACGATCGAATATGAATCTGGTGTAATTATATAGGTTGAGGACGATTTGAAGAGTTGCGAACCTTGCCGCTCCCGAGCAACCGAAAGTCTATTCTGTTCAGACTACTCTGGCCTTACCTCCCCAGCTTTGCAATTTTATCCTCACAGTCTGCGTTAATTGCCCGAGTGGATTTTCACTCTTGGTTCTCCATAAATAAAAACAATAACTTGCCATCGAGTGTAATAAGAGAACTTACGCTTACTATAGGAGGAATAAACATGAGAATAAAGAATGGAATGAATGGATAAGGGAGCGAAGGCACTAAACCTCCTAAGCCATAAATGTTTGTGAAAGCGAGAGAGACAAGAGATCCTTGACAACGGGCCAATGACACCTCACGGGTGGATACTCTTGGTATTAAGGGAGATTGATAAGAAGCCCCCCCTTCCACTTACTCCACTGTAGCTTACCTGACTTTAATAATTATGTTTGTGGACAATGAGCATTAACAGATCAGGAGGATAAAAGAGATATAAATAAAAGACAAAACAAAAGAAATGGAATAATTATTGGCGTGCTGTAGAGGCAACTTCGAAGTCATAAGCGAAGGGTTTGTGTATGGAGGTAAAATCACCGCAATTAACCGGATTTCCTTGTTTACGATGCTAGAGGCAGTTATTTGCACAATTCATTATTATTATTATGACTATTATTATTTTTATTGTTATTATATTTATTATTATTATTTTTATTATTTTATTATTATATTTATTATTATTATTTCTGCTCTCATAAATTAAAAACCTTTGAATAAAAGATAATATTCAAACAAAAGTTACAGAAATAATTCAAGTTTTTACGATTTATTGCCCTTCTTACCTCAAATAAACAGCACTTTTTTTGACGAGTCAAATTATTGGACATTTTCTAAATCACGCCTGTATCTAGAGCGGATTTGCATGCTGTTCGTTTTGCAATGTGAGAGGCGAGAATAAACTCCTCTATGAATTCCCGTGACACAGGAAGACTTAAATGCGTTTGTTCCCCTTTTAATGTAATACACAGCCAAATATAACTAGAAAGGGATTGATAGTTTTTTCTTCGAGAAAAAGTATGAAAATATTTATAGAAATTATTGTATGACGAATTTTTGCTTTAAGATTGGGTAAAAAATACTTTTTATTGCATTAAGCTTTTGGCTGATTTCATTTAGGGTTAAATTCATAGATTCTTTAGACTGTTTCCACTTGATATATATATATATATATATATATATATATATATATATATATATATATATATATATATATATATATATATAAAGAGAGAGACAGAGAGAGAGAGAGATAGCGAGAGAGAGAGAGAGAGAGAGAGAGAGAGAAAGAGAGAGCGAGAGAGAGAGACGAATAATAAGTGAACGCCTCCTCCCTTTGTACGACCTAAAGCTATCGTGCAAACTAAGAAGCATCTACCATTTTTTTTTATTCTTATGCTGTCTGCTAAAGAAGGTGTATACGAATGTTACACAGATCAAGAGAACACAGGTCATACAGAAGATGAGCCCGAAAAAGCCACGAGAAAAAAAAAAACACATTGCCACGTGGGAGACCACACAGACTGGCTGCTTCACCAGGTGGAAGCTCAGAGGTTGGGAATATTTGCATCTGCGAAAAGGGCAAATAGAATTCTCTCTTCCATGAGCTACAGGATAAACACGGTCCTTATTTTCAAGGGATGAAGAATACCTGCCCACGGCAGAAGCTATTCCTTCAACCTTATTCAGACAGTCTCAATAGACAATAAGCTCTACGAACTAGAACAAGAACCTGAAAGGACGCAACGGAACATCTTTAGCTTCTTATAAAGGTACAGAGGACAGAAATATTAGTAGTCGAGGATTCCTCATGCGCCACAACATAGCACCATTCATAACAAAAAATTTCAAGACTATCTGTGATTAATCAAACTTGTAATTAATATGTCAAATAGGTATTCCCTATAAGTATCCAAGCCAATTGCACCGACAATGTCTCCCTCAGATGAAGAAGCGGATTAGTTTTATGCAAGACTTATGAATGCACGTACACAAATACACCCTCATTTCAAGATGATTGATAGGGGGGAGGTACTTTAAGGAAAAGATTGGGGAACAAAGACACGATAGTCCACAGATAAGTAATTCACAATTGGCGGGGGCAATAAACAATTAGACAGGAAAGCTGAAACAGAAAGGTCAAATTTGCAAAAAGAAGAAACCTTTCCATTATGAAGTACTTCTCTCAAAGAAACAAAAGCCGAGTAGGAACATGGATGCTATCAAATTGATTCGATTACACACACTTTAACAGGAAAAACAAAATTAAGGACAAAGTTTATCAGCTCCTTCGTAAAAACGATGAGGGGGTAAAATCAAAATAGTATCTATCTAAAACGAGTAAATAAGCCAAACTCACGACAAATAGTAAAACACACTAAAACCAGTCATTCAACGTAAAATAAATATCTTCCAGAGTACAATACTTGCAAACAGGTTCAATGAAGGTAATAAATCAAGAGATAGAAGCATTATTAGAAGACTGAAACAATAATATAAGAGAAAGTAAATTTACAATATGTAATCAAGGCAAATAAGAAAGATAAAAAATCATCTAAAACAAAAATAAAAATACGCGTAGAACAACAATGATAAAAGATCTGCTAGCAAAACACTGATAAAATAAAATAGTACAAAAATAATAAAAGAAAATCTAGCAAGAGAATAATAAAAGATCACCAACACGAAAATCTAAAAGATCATCTAGTACAATAATGAAAAAAAATATTCTATCTTGAGCATGAAAAAAGATCATCTTAAGAGATAATGATAAAATATTATAGCACAACGATGATAAATGATTATCTAGCGCAGTATTGCTGAAAGTTCATCTAACACAAATGATAAAAGATCATCTAACACAACTATGATAAAATATTATCTGGCATAACAATGATAAAAGATCCTCTGGCGCAAGAATCATAAAAAGATCAGCTAGTACAATAATGATGAATATTATCTAGCACAAATGTAATAAAAGATCCTAGAACGCAACATCGATAAAAGATTATCTAACGTGGTAATGATAAAAGACATTCTAACAGAAGATGATAAAAGATCATCTAGCATGAGATTAATAAAAGATCATCTAGCCCAACACTGATTTTGATCACCTAACACAGCAATTAAATGATCATATAGCTCAAAAAGGATTAAAATATCATCTATCACAATAATGATAAAAGAACATCTAGCTAGTAAATAATTAAATATCCGAAAAAAGTTTTAAACAGAATTGGTAAATGAGATGGAATGGACAAATTACTCAAAGGAAAGAATATAGACAATTTAATGCAAATTTACTGAAAATTTTATTTAAACCAATAAATCATGAAATAGCATATAATAATTTGCAGGCAGCAAACAACGACATTAGATATTAAACATTAAATCAATTAGAAACAGAGAAAATATCTTTGAAAGAGTTAAATAATTCTATCTTCATTTGTATCCTAGTGGGGCAACCAGCGACCACCGGCAACCCCAGGATGGCGATTACTGGCAACTTCACGCCATTCGTGGCCTATTAATTTTTGCGCTCACAAGGGAGGAATATTAGACTGCTTGGTGTGTCGGCAGTAAGTCACCCCTTCCCGCTATTGTATATCATTGTGCCTATTTAATTTTTTGGATTTATTTAAAGTAAATTTACAGCGAAAGTAAATTTTGATCTGACTCGCTTAGAGTAGTGAATAAAAATTGGCGAAAGCAAAAAGTTGATATTTCGTTCGGAACGTGGACAACTGATTTTCGATTGGAGATTATGGAGGGTGAAATCTTCACACCTTTACTGGATAAAAGGACCGGAGCCCTACCAGGCTTATTATTGTTACACAACTCTCTCATTCGTCTACCACCATCACCCCCCTTCCCATGCCTACCTTCAATTGAACCTCGAAGAAAGCTCTTCTCTATCCACATGAGCTATAAACTTCCTAATATGAGGCAACCGAGAAGAATTCTCGCTGTAGACATTGCTAATAATGAAAAATTGTGAGCATGTTTATTTAACTCCCCGTTCCAGTGGTCGCTCTTTGGTCACCAATGTTTAAGGGAAAATGAGATTACAATAACGTGTCCAACGCTGCACTAGTACTACTTTTTAAAATAACTGCGACAGAGAAGACATACTTAAGTACTATTCATAAGGAAATGTTAACATAAGCTCTCAACTACAAGCAGACATCGAAACAGTCAGGTTTCAAAGGTCACCATAATATCTCATTCATCATCTTCAGGCTATAGAAAAATTTCGTAGAGAAAAATGAAGTGTTTGAAGAGTTATTCCGAACACTGAAGTGGAAGCCAAGGAAAAAGAGAATTAATTGGAAATATTGAAATCTGAAAAATTACAGCTTTCGACGAGTTAGTTCACTTTGCGCCCAAGAGTGTGAGAAAAAGAAGTGCTGATATTATAATTCTACAACTTCATATTTGATTAATGAAAATTTCAATAGCGTGAATTTATTTCAAGATATAAAAACTACACTTTGGTAGAATCAGTTTATTACATTGCAGGACTAGTTTCCGTATCTGTACAATCTTCAGATGTACTATGAAGGGAAAACTGAGAAGATTAATAAACGCATATCTGAACATTGAGGGGATGTGGGAAGAGGAAGTTTACCTTCTAGTTTGTTCAACCACACAAGTAATTGTAATCCCAAAATCTATTTTAAGAATGCGACATGAGTCTATGTCTGATAATATAATTATTACAAAGGACGCAAATTTTAGTCAATATTGATTAAACAAATTCCAAATTACAATAGGCCTCATTGCTATTTTAAATTTAACAAAGTTATTCCAATTTCTCTCCTCACAAAACTTGTTTCGAAAATCGTAACAAATTTACCTGTTCCTTAAATACTTCTTACTTTCTTTTTCTTCCCTTTCCTGCCATGCACCCAAATCTTTTTTTATATATAAGGGATTTGTGTGTCCAGTCTTTTCATTGTAAAGCTTAGGAGAGTAGTAGATACCTATTCTATTAAAGGGAAGTTTCTATATCTTGAAATAAATTCACGCTATTGTGAAGTTTCTAGAAACGAAACTGATGAAAACAGCCAAATATTAGCATCATCATTCATTGATAAAAATATATACAAGAAGGATGTTTGCTTTGAGCAATGACGAAGGTCAAAGAAGTTCCTCAAAATATTCGACAGTAAATAATTAAAATTCAATGAAATAGATTATCTTATAAGACTATTTCTTTAGGATCTATAATGCGAAAACATCGCGAGTACGAAATCACGTCCAACTTGCTAAGAGCCAATGCTCCTCGAAAAATTAACGATCAATCTCAACGTTATATGCTTTGAAACCTTAGAAATAATACAATGATTACTTTGACAGATCGACAAAGCGATCGGAACTTGTTAGGAACTAAAGTCAATAAATGAACTATCAGTAGAGAGCTCCATTACAATGATTTTCATTCTTGTACTTCCGGCAATAATACTGCAGTCCTTAATAAAGAAATATGTAATGAACCGTTTAAAGTTTGCCGGAGAGGATCTTGAAAAGGGAAGTGAATTTTGAAGCAACGTTTTATGGTCAGATGAGACTAAATATGCTAGAAATTTTCGCTCAAATTGCTGCTGCTCACATTTGGTTGGTAGAAGAAACTACATATGATCCTAAGCACCCATCTGAAACGTGAAACACTGAGTAGGTAGTCTCATATTCTGGTGCTGCTTTACTGAACATGGCAAAAGAGCACTCTAAATCTTTGATAGGGAAATAGATGGTAGCAAATATCGGAAGATACTGAAGGAAAAGCTGCTCCAGGGTGCGAAAAAACTTTACGGCCAACATCAATAGATATTTTACCAGGGCAATAATACTAAACACAAAAGTAATTCAGGAATGGCTTGAGAACAGAATAATAAACTTCCTGTCCTGGCAAAGTCAATCGCCAGACTTAAAGCCTATTGAGCATTTGCGTGAAATAGTAAAACAAAATATAAAGAAACAATTGCGGAAAACTAATATCAACTCATGAGAATCATCTTCGAGCTGTTATTGCAAACAAAGGAAAAACTACGATATAGTAAATTACACAAATTAATATTGTCACCTGCTAAATTTTGTTTAGTAGCAATTGTTGTTATATACAAAGAAAATCTGTCTTATGTGTATTTCTATAATTAAATTTATGTTTCCCCTGAGTTTCCTGTCAGTCTAATAACCAGAAGAAAGCACAATATATTTCAGAATTATTGAAAATTTATTGAAAATTATTGCGCAAATACTTCTCATCTCACCATTTACACACACATATATATATATATATATATATATATATATATATATATATATATATATATATATATATATATATATATATATATGCCCTTTGACAAAAGTATTAAGCACTATTCATAGATTTATATATTTATACATTTAATCAAACCTTTTTCGAATTTATCATGTTATTCATTAATATGTATGATAATAATGTGTATTTTGCTAATATGTTTGGATATTTTGTTAATATGTTTGAAGTAATAGTACATTACTAAATGGTACGTAATTACTCAAGTGGTTTGTGTTTTTAAAATAAAAATTTAACCATTATATCTTTTGTTTCATCCTAAATTTATGACAATAGTGTATTTATTCAATTTCGTTTGAAATATATAATATGAGTAAAATCAAAGAATTTACAGAAGCACAGAGAGCATAAATCCAATTCCTCTATGGCCAAGGGATATTACAAGTATAAATTGCTAAAAAGATAAAATGTTCAAGATATTTTACCCAAGCCACTATGAAACAATATTAAAAGAAATATAGCTTTGCGTTAAAGAATAGAAATGGCAGAAAATGTCTTCGAACCACAAGGGAAGACATCTATCTTTCGGGTTTTAGGATTTTACTGTAGAATTGCAGAAGAACATATTCTAAACATGCCTTGGAGTTCAAAAATAACAGCCAGACCAGTAAGGATGAGACGTACTTATCAAGAGATAAAATAGATGCAAGGAGAGAAAGAAGCCATGGATATCTGAGGTCAACAGAAAAAAACCCGCGTCGGAATTCGGCCAAAGATCATAAAAATTGGACACATGAACAATGGTTTAGTTATCTGGTCAGATGATAGAAATTATATGTTATATTTTTAATGCAATTAAGGAATTCCATATTTTCATCACTTCTGGGTCTACCATTGAGAGAAGAAGAGTCGGAGAGGCCATTCAGCCTGCTTGTGTGGTGTTTTTATGGTGCTACATGACTCCATCAGGGCCAGGCCAATGTTTTCATGCCATGGAATAAAGAATAAAACAACTTATTCCACCATGTTGTCACACGTTTTATATCCATCTATCCATACATTGCATCCTATAATACAAAGAGATGGACAATGTCCCATGCCATACACATAATCACACTAAGAATTGGTTTGAGAAATTGGAATGCCCACCATGCAGTGAGCACTAAAGAATCTTGGCTTAAATCCATTAGAACACTTGTGAAAATGAAAAAGTGATAAGATATACCATGAGTACAAATTAAAAAGAACTGTATGAAAAATTAAAAGGCTAATGAAATCCATGCCACAAAGATTTTTGATGATCAACACAGATTGTAATCAACAACTTTTACTCCGAAAGAGAACTTGATAAATTACCGAAGAAAATTCTCAACTCAAAGTTTGAAGTAAGAGAGGAAAGAGCAAAGTAAAGAAATAATACGACTCTACTAAAAAAACAAAATGCCGAAAAAAAGACAAAAGAATACTACAAGATATAAAAAACACTATCCAAAAAGTTACTATAAAAACACAAAAGTTAGCAACTTACTAATAAGGAACAACCTCTGTGTAAAATAATCCATCCTAAAGGCTAGAAACCCAGTGTACAAATTTGAAAGGTCTCATGAGGACTGCAAGCCTCATCCAAACAATCACTATATAGGTAGGACAAATACTACCTTCAACCGACGCCTAACAATGCACCTACAAGAAGAAGGAATCAAAGCACACTACAAAGAAGAGCACAACGAAAAAATTACAACAACAATTCTGGATGAAAACATTACTATCCTGCGAAGAAACTGGGATTATTGCGGCCTGATGATACTGGAGGCTCTTCTCATCAAAGGGATGGGCCCAAACTCTAACACCTGGCGCACCAGCTGAAAGCGCGTACATCACCTTTTCTGGTGAACTGTACTCTGATTCAGACCTCTAAAAACATCAAATAACGAAAAGGAATTTAATTTTAGCTGCTCACGATCACCAACCAAACCATTTCGCCGCTAGAGGAAGCAACGTGAATGGAAAAATTTATATCAATGCAGCCTCAACAACAAGAAATACTTCCATCTGAAGATGCGTGAAGATAGGCGAAAACTCACGGCCAAAAATTTGAATTAATTTTTAAATACAAACAAATAAATTAGATCTCCTTCAGCTTATTTTTAATCTCCAACAAGATACCAAAAAGTGCATTTGCCAGTTAGAATGTTCAAACTAAAATTGGTAAAGTTAAAACACAACCTGGTTTTTAATATATATATATATATATATATGTATAAAATATATATATAAATAATATAGTATATATTGTTATAAAGGTTTAGGTGCAGGCCTTAAATTTAAAAGATTATCAAAGATTTTCGAGTCAAAACATGTTTTACCATATCTTTGATTTGTCCTGATACCTGCAAAACCGTCATTTATACCTCTGACTCATTTCAGGTAGCAAGTGACAGCTTACAAGAAATTAGCTTTCGTTATCTATGGAAAATCAAACCTTAGAGATCAGAGCTGTTATCAGATTTTTAACAAAACTTGATTGCAAATCTCCCGCTATTGTCAATTCTTTGCTGCATATTTATGGTGAGTCTACACCACATAAAAGCACTGGTTTTGTGGGTGGATGAAACAATTTAAAGAATGAAGAGAAGACCATAATGACCACGAGAGAGTATAGAGACCACCTGCATCAATTAATGCAGAAAAGGTGGCTGCCGTTCAAAAACTCCTGGATGAAGTTTGCGCTATTAGTTTTTAATTTATTGCGAAAGAAGTCGATATTTTCCAAGGATCAGCATATGCAATTTCAACAGGGCATCTTGGTCTCAGCAAACTTCCTGCCCGTTGGGTACCGAAGGCATTTCGGGATGATCAGCTTGCAAAAAGGAGTCATGTTCCATCATAACAATGCTCCAGTCCATTCTTCACGGCTCACAAGAGAAACTTTCATGGAATTTGGATGGCAATTCATACTCCATCCCCCATAACCCTATTATTGCCTCTCAGACTATTTATTGTTTCCTAAGCTTAAGAAACATTTAAAAGGAACAAAATCTATTGAAGAGGAAAAACGTGAAGTCAAGACATGGTGTAATTCGGAAAAACCCGGAGTTCTTCAAAGAGGGAATTGTTAGGTGGAAACATCATCTTCTTATTTATCCTGAAAATATGTATATGCGTTCTTGATGTTAAGGCCAAAACGATTGATCACTTTCTCAACTCCCCCCACACATAGCAATCCATGGGATTAAATCCATGCCATGCAATTATGAGGCCAGAAAGCGTCACTGGTGAAGTTGTAAAAATTCTCCAACAACCACTTGTCATCTTGCCGCAGTTATGTCCTTCCAACAGTAACCCTTTGCAGCCAGAGTTTAACAACACTCTCCAGCAGCAGAACTTGGTCAAAGTTGTGTCGTAACATGACGACAGCCTGACTGGAGGCACCTAAAGACTTTCGCACTTAGGGTGCAACTAGTACTTATGATATATGGAACGTAGCATGGGTTGTAACCAAGCCACCTGCTGTTCTAGATGTTGTGAAACTGGTATTGTGAGAATTTCCTTTTGTCTAAGAAGAACCGGGTCGTTCCTTGCATAACAGTATGCTACAGCATTTCAGGAGCTTATTTGTTTTCGTCAAGCGGTTTTCCTTGTCCTCGGATGTCAAAATTTGACCTTTGCGCCTCGTATACGAGTGATAGTAAAGGTCCTCATTCAGGGCCAGCTTTATGGTGGTGACTACAGCATCCATCTGTCTGGCCACCACCAGGATTCCCTTGCTCCGTTCTTACATCACCATGTGCTGCAGTTGTTGGATCTATTCTGGCGTGCGTTATGCAGTCAGAATGCTCGTCGTATCAGTTTCTGTCAGACACGGCTTCGTACACTGCCTTTGCGGCTGAACGTGTCACGCCGTACAGATTATAATCTCTTCGTAATAACATTGAGAGCAGCAGTCATAACGTCGGCATTTTGATAGCCAGCGCGAATCATTATGATATAGCTAACTATTTCCATATTAATATGGTTTTTAGTCCCTCAAACCAGCTAACCTTTTCTTAACTAAAACTCTTTTCTGTATTCTGTCCAACGGCATTGGCTCTTCACCGATACGTCAACCTGTTCCCGAAAAAATGGAGACATTAATAATCGTCATATTTAGACCGAATACCATATATATATATATATATATATATATATATATATATATATATATATATATATATATATATTTATATATTGGGTCCCATCTTCAGGAGCTATAAAACAAATTTAAAATCTAAAATTAAATCTATACTACGGCACAAGTACAATATAATTAAATGATACAAACGGCGGTAGAATACTAAAATTAACGTTATGTTAATGAAAAAAATAAAAATTAGCGAGGTAAAAACGGCAGAAAATATTTAAAACGAAATTATATTAATAAAATGCAAAAAAAATAAACGCAACGGTACAAAATCTAAGAATTGAAATGGGGTAAAATTAGAGCCTAAAAAATATACAATACAGTATAGTACACCTATATAAAGAAAAAGAACATTATTAGATGGTCGGATTACAATGAGATATGAAAACTGGCAGGAAATTTATGATTAAATGCAGTTTGGTTGGTTGTTAGGTTATAAATAACGGAAAGGATGACGCGTCATTATTTAAATTCGGGTAGTTGTATTTAATACAGAGAGTGGAGAGTGGAGAGTGGATGTGAATTCATTAACTTTAATGCAGAAAAATCATTTAAGGACTCATCTGTTTTACAATCTATTGTATTTTTTCGGATGGAAGATAGTCTTTATTGCCCAATGTTTTACCGGTTCTATAGCTAATGCCCATGTGAGAACAGTATCGTGCCCGGAGAGAAAGCCCCGTACTTCCTATATAGGTCCCCTGCTTACAGCTAGGGCAAGTAAATTTATATACTATGCACGAACTCAACGGCGTGGGAATACCACCCTTCACTCTAAAATATTGCCAATATTTTTGTTGTTGATGAAAATAAGTTTAAAATTTATTTGAGAGTAAAATTTCCTTAAAATGGTAGATAGACGTTTCCGGAGCAGTTCATTAAAGGGGGTGATATCTGGCAACATGAAGAACCTAATTTCCTTGGGAACATTAAAAGAAGTTGGGGGGTTATAAAGCCCGGAGATAAATTTCCTTATACAGATATCAACTCTCCAGATTGTTTCCGGTTCCATTTCATTTTGTTTAGCTTGTCATTCACGCCAGATTCACTGGAGTTTTTTTCCAGATTGTTTCCTGCTGTTTCATTTCGTTTAGGATCTGTCTTACCTTATATATACTGTGCTCCTTGCCTAGTTTCTTCATTGTTAGTTGTAAATGGCATCTGGCCGAATCTGGTCCGATAGTTATAAATGAAATTTTTATTCAAATATTGTAGTTTACCCTTATCTTTCACTGATATACATCACATTAATGTGATATCTTCCATTTTATATATATATATATATATATATATATATATATATATATATATATATATATATATATATATTGAGAATTTTAAAAATCCAAATTTACCTATTACTACTTGTTTACACAGTTTAATGAAATTTATAACGGACGTGGAGCTCTATGTAATAAAGACAATAGTGAAATTTAACAATGCATAAGTTTACAACACATTCATACAAACATGGTTTAGTATTTGGTTCAATAACCTTGTTGTCAATTGCAACACTCAGACGCTTTGATTAGTTCTCTTATGATCTTTCTTTATCTCCTTGAGCTGATTTTGTTCCATTTCCCAAATATATTTTCTTAAAATCAGCTAAGTTACGCAGATCTCGTTTCTGGAACATGAGTTTCAATTCACTCCACAGATTCTCGATGGGATTTAGGTCAGGAGATTGACTTGATCATTCAAAAACGATAATTCTGCCGGTATACAGGCAATTCTTAGTTAGTTTTACTGTATGTTGGTGTCATTGTCGTGTTGAAGTGCCAATCTTGGTTTCAATTCAGAGAGACAACACTAGGTAACAAATTTCTTTCCAAAAGTCCCCCATACATTTTGCCGTTCATTTTCCTTTGACTACTTACATTCCTCCAACCCCTATTGAGAATAAATACATCATACCATGATTGATGCACTACTTAGTTTTACTGTAGCGATCCTATTCTTTGGCGCGCAAGTGTTAGACATTATCTCTAAAATCTGCTGATTGAATTTCCACCGAAAAGTTGTATTTCCGTTTCATCTGACCAAAGAATTTGTTCCCCGAATGTTGCCGGTTTATTTAAATGTTCATATGCAAATACCAAGCGTGCTTTACAGTGAATTTTGTTAAAGACTGTGTTCTCTCTTGATGTACGAGAAGAGAAGTGACAACGACGTAGCGTTCTACCTATTGTATCCTTGCTAACTCCAACTCTACTTGCTTCTAGATATTCTTGCAGCTCTCTAACACTAACTAGACTGTATTTATCATATATTGTTCTAGCAAGTTTTTGAGCTGCCCGTTACGTTAACATCCAGGGTGATCTGAACGATCCAAAGGATAAATTGAGTTACGAGACTTCCAATTGCCTATTATGCTACCACCTGAATTTAGAGTTACTTTAAGCTGTACAGAGATCTTTTTTTACCAGAGGCCACTCTTATGAAGGGCTACAATGCGTTCACGAAGATATTAGCTGATTTGTTTATTTTTCCCTATGATGATGTCGACCGTACGACTATCTTGTAAGGAATGACGCAGTATCCTTACATGATGACGATAGAAACCTGTCTTTAGTTTAAAGTAATCTAGATATTCGGGAACAAATGATGATTAGTTTTTAATAAGATGTTGCGGATCAAACTAATTTATATAAATGTATTGCAAATTCTTTTGCGTTGTCATATTGTCCTTATAATTTTTTTGTCTGTTCACCATTTAATCGTTACATCGTATTTATTAGAAAATATTCTACGTGCGTTGTAAATATCATTAAACTGTGTAAACTAAAGTATGTAAATTTGTATTTCTAACAGTGTGGTGTAAATATTTTTGTGTGTGAATATATATAATAGGAGAGAGGAAAAGAGAACGTGAATACAAAAACTTTCTTGTTCATTTATAAGACAAATAAATAGAATAAAACTACCCCCTTCCCATAATATATTTAAGTACTGGTGGCACCTATGTTTCGGAGTTAGAAAATCTGCTTGTAAATAGCCCTATATGAATCGATTGTTGTCTATTTTTTCAACAAAACTGGGCAAAGGATGAGAAAGAGGTTCGTCAAACATACTCCCGCCCCATTAAACCCCATTACATCAAAATAACTTCTGCTCTGCCCTAACCATTCAATGCTTCCTCCTGAGTGATAGGAAGAAGAGTCTTCAATGTCTTGGCTCCAATGTGATCTGTCCCTAAGGAAAAGAGTCATCTTGTCATTCGTTTTACGATCGTTTCTCAGCCGTTTTACGATGGAATTTGTGATATCGATTGAGGCTTCAGACCGAGTTTCATTTGGGGGCGTTTTCAGGGTTTATCTGTGGCTTTATGCATTTCTTTTTCAGATATCTGGTTCCTATCTTGTTAACTAGATACCTACCTGTCTATTTATCGATGCAGTTCTAGATATATTTCCGATTCTCCCCCTTAGCCCGCGAGAAACTGGTCGGATCTAACGAGGACTTTCAATCAAGCGGTAAAAGGGGAAAGCAGTAAAGAAAACTATGAATGGAAAGAACTTAATGAAACGGAGTGGAGGTTGATCAGAACACATGATATGTTTTAGAGAAAAGAACAAATCCAGGTTTGACCATCGCAGGAAGAACTCAGTTTAATACAGTTTGTTTGTTTCTTTTATCGCTAAAACACACACACACGCTCACTCTTTCTCTCTCTCTCTCTCTCTCTCTCTCTCTCTCTCTCTCTCTTATTTTATCTCTCCATCTTCTCTCTCTCACTCTTCTTTTCTCTCTCCCCCTTCTTTCTCTCTTCGTTACTACATCCTTTATATCAAATTATTTGTTTATATTTATTCAATCTCTCTTTTTTAACTGTTTTTACGAATTAAGACCAATAAAACGATCATTAATTATTCTTGGGGTAATTCACCCTAGGAAGATAGTCTCACTGGAAAAAAAAAGACAGCTAATAACTTCGGGCAATGATAGATTTTTTTTTATAATGTTCAAAGATCTCACATACTGGACGGATAACAGATCACATGTTCACCCACACGCAGAGATCTACACTCTTATTCAGATTAATGGGAGTATATTTTTAAATTATCTCATGTGAGTAAATAGATGTAAATACGAAGAGTATGGATTTCCCATTAATACATATTCATAGTTCCGTAACTAGTAATCGTCACCCAGTTATCTCGTACACAGATAACATCAAAAACACATCCATTCATAAAAATACACAGGAGGTTACTCATGGGCAACCTACCATACACCTAATATGTCAAGATGTATCACAAAGAATAGAAGATGAATGGCTTTATGACACGGAGGTTATAAACATTCTTTGTTGCAATAACACGATACTCCTTATGTGAAAGGCGAGAAATGCAATTGGAGTGCCTTTAAATGCAATTGCAAGTTGCGCTTCTGTCAGCATAAAACATTAGATTGTTGTTTTGGGAGTGGAATAATCCCACGCATGCTAAATTCTTGTAATCATCTCAGTGATAACTTATCAAAACGGCATTTCGGGACATTTATGCTATGTTTAAATACATACTAACTAGAAGTTATGCGCTTAAATGAAAATTTAAAAATAACCATATGCCTTTGCTATATCACGTACAGTATATATATACAGGGTTATTCAAAAAGAATGAACTAATTTCACGACGCATTGCTTCATTTTTCAAGTTTTGAAATGTTGCCACAAAGGCGCTGAAGTTGCGTCGCGTCGTTTCTCCGGCAACGTTCATTTGTTTGTTTACTCTCGAAATAGCGAGTCCTCCCCAAAAGGCGTTCTGCGTTCTTGAATTCGCGAAAACAAATTCAGTTGTCACGGTGTAGCGTGCTTTTCGAAGGCGATTCGACATTAATTCGCCTTCTCCTAAAAACATTCGATCGTGGTTTCAACAGTTTCAAGAGAGTGGGTGTGTCTGTAAAGGAAAAAGTCCAGGACCATCACGAGTTTCAGCGGAACAAGTGCCGAGAATCGTGCTGCGTTTGATGGGAGCCCGCGGAAGTCTACAAATCGAGCTACCCATGAGCTTGCGATCCCTCAATCCACTAACTGGCGTACGCTAAGAAGACTTCTACATTTGAAACCATACAGACTTTGCCTCGTTCAGGCACTTACCAAAGACACAAGAGGAAGCGGATAGAATTTTGCGATTTGATGCTGGAGATGATGGAAGACTAAACCTTCATTTCACGTTTAATTTTTAGTGATGAAGCGACTTTTCACTTGTGCGGCAGTCAATCGTCCAAATGTGTGTATTTGGGGAACAGAGCATTCACATGAAACAGTTGAGCAAGAAAGAAATTCCCCTAAAATGAACGTCTTCTGTGCTGTGTCTCGGAACGATATGCTCCAAAACTGGCTCTCCACTTTACTGCAAGCAGATTCGCATGACTTCATTTTTCAACAGGTGGAGCACCGCCCCATTGGCACCTGATGGTTCGAGCTTTTTTAGATCAAAAAGTTCCCTAACGATGGATTAGTCAGAAGGGGGCCTAAGACTTTGCTCTTTGTGCTTGGCCTGCGAGATCCCCAGACCGCACCGTGTGTGATTTTTTCTTGTGGCGGAGGGATATGTTAAAGATCACGTTTATGTTCTACAGCTACCCACTAAACTCGATGACATTAAACATCAAATAACAACAGCGATCAACTCAGTGGATTTTGATATGCTGATACGCGTCTGGGAGGAATTCTCTTATCGAATTGATGTTACCCGTGCTGCAGGTGGTGGCCACATTGAACACTTGAAGACACGAAATAAAAGATGATTGTGAGAGGAATACGTGTGACTTTGCTGGAGTTTTCTATTGCTTTTCCTTAATAAAATATTGCGTAATGAAATCGGTTCATTCTATTTGAATAACTCTATATATATGTATATATATATATATATATATATATATATATATATATATATATATATATATATATATATATATATATATATATATATATATATGCCGTGATTAAATTCAGAGTAGGCAGAAACTGTGAAGCTGCTGAAATTAATTTTAACAATTCTTACCTTTTGCCGACAATTTACTTTATATATATATATATATATATATATATATATATATATATATATATATATATATATATATATATATATATATATATATATTTATTGGGGCAAACATAGTCTTCCTCAAAGCCCTCGGAAGGAGCGCTGATTCTCACATCTACGAGAAAGTAACTCATAAAATAAGCTTTTCTTAGACAGCCAAAAAACTATCTTACGATCAGCCTTTTTAAATGTCGCTCTTCTTATCGAAAATTTGTTTTCTCCAATTTCGCCACGCCTTATAAATTGATAAAAATTATTGCAATAACCCAATCATAATTATACGGTTAAAAGGCTATTTTTCGGCAAACACAGTCTTCCTCAAAGCCCTCGGAAGGAGCTCTTCTCACATACACGAGAAGGTAACACATAAAATAAGCTTTTTTCACACAGCCAAAAAACTATCTTTCGATCGGCCTTTATAAATGTCACCCCTACTTATTGAAGAGAATGGAAAATTTGTAATTGGCCATCGAATACGTGGCAAGGATGGGACGCAAAGGAACAGTCTTTGTGGCTCTTATAGTAGGCCATAAAACGACCCTAGGTGTGACGAAGATGAAAATAGGCGATGAAAAATTGTGTCATCTATAATTATAGATGACGCAATAGCCAATTACAACTTATCTCCCCTTTTTAATATTTTAAACTTTTAATCATTTAATTATTTAATCGGTTGAGGTTATTAGTTAATTCTGAATCATTTTATATCTTCGTGTACGTATGATACAATATAGGGACAAGATAGAGAGATAAAAGAAAAAAAAATGTTTTTCCTTTTACAATATTCAACTTAAATATTTCTTTTCTCCCTCACGTTAAATAAAAAAACTACTTGTTGCCAACTAATGTAATCGAACCTGTGTCTTTGTTATGTGATCCTTCGTTGATAACTACTGAAGCATCTAAACAAATTAAAAAAATATATACAAAAACACGAGCAAAAAGAGGTAAATAAAAGTTAGTTCTGAATGACCGCAAACTTTCTCACTTCTTGTCAACTCTTCGTCGAGCTCTTCTGCACCCATGTTGATGGCGATTTCTAAGATTTAAGACCTTATTTTTATTTTACTGCCAGTCTTCTTTAAATCTATCTCTATAGAACATATGTATTTGAAGATTATTTATTGAGAGCTGTTGATGTATGTGATTTTAAAGAACCGAACGAAGTTTGTGAATTAAGAGCGTTTCCGTCTCTAATATTATTCAATTCATCTTTGCCTTATTTTCAAGGTTCATTCCATTTCTTCAATATAATTGGCTATTAGCTATATACAATATCCAGAAATTTAAAATAAATATCGGTTTTCAGAGTCAGAAGTTAGACTTTGAATAGCTAAAAAAACATAAGAATTCATTATAATTCTAAAAATAAATCAAACGAAATTATATGTTGGCATGTAAGTGGTAATCATCCAAAAAAGTCAAACCCTCTCTACATATAGCTATATATATACGGGTTGGGGTAAAAATAATGCCCTGAGATTTAAGTTTAAATATACTCTTAGATATGAATTCATTTAGAATTTTGTTTCTCATTTTATAAATAATAAGGCATAATGAAAAAACCCTACATTTTAAAAAAAATTGCCAGTGCTTACAAAAGGTGACTGGCATTTTTATTATTGAAGGTGATCGCAATTTTTCATAAACTCACTTTAATGAGATGTTGCACTTTATTCTAGAATAAAACGCCTTTAATCCTGCAAATCAATTTCTTTTAAATAAGTTGCATAAACTTCATAGTTCATTTTTTACAAAGTAAAACAGACTACTCCTATGACAATGTCTTTCTTACGCCGCCCGTAAACAACGTCGTTCCAACGATTCCTATTGATCTCTAGAGAGATATTTTCAGCCGTATATATGATTTTTTTATCACATTAAATGGGGAGATAAATTGAACCTCATTGTTTAAGTGAGGTATTACTAATGTCTCTTGGGCAGGTTCATCCCTAAGACACTGCTGCCTCGACAAACTCCGCAGACCGAACGAGGGTCTACCAAAGAGCACAAACTCTGCCATGCTTGTGTGGGTTATGTTGTTGCGGATTTGTGTTGAAGTATGTCTAATTCTCAGGGGCAGCGTGACCAGATGTCTCTGTCGGTCAGGTCAGTACTGTATTTGTATGTGTGTAGCTTTTATTGAGGGGGTGGATTGAACCCACAGTCCATTGCCAAGGCGACCCCTGTGTGACGTGGCAGTGATTTCTTCTGGCCACATATCATGTGTAATTACGTTGAGGAGGTGATTTGGAATCAGAGATTGGTTGTTATGCTGTAAATTATGTGTCTGTCTTGATGGTTTTGTCATAAATTATGTCCTGTATATTATGTTCTTAGAGTTTTTTTAGGTTTCAATGATGTTAATATGGGTCTTGCCTGTAATGGTCAGGGGGATGAAGCTTATGTATGAGTTTCAAAAAGGTGAAGTTAGTGTTTTATGTTGATGACTTTCCTTGAACATTGTATGTGGTTTACTGGATTGTTGTGGTTGCATCCTGTGATTAAACTCTGTGCTTTGTTTGTGTCTTCTGTAGTTTGGTGAAGTGAATGGGTGCGGGATTGTTGCTCAGATCGTGGGGCTATAGGCGAGTAAGGACGGATATACTGGTAATAAGAGTGGATTGCCCAAAGGTGGTTTCTGTGATTGCTCGGCGTGTGTTTATTACCTGCAGAGAAGCGCCAGTTCAAGGCGTCGCTTTTTTCAAAAGGATTAAAGTTCAATTGTACCCATTTAGAGCCATGAAATGACCCATATGACCATGGGAAATATGGTTATTCACCCTGGAAATTTCAAATGGGTCATAGGATTTGACGTTATATGGCGCCATTTAGTGGCAGAAGCCTCATTTAGCCATTCAAAGGCACTTGATGGGAAACCATCAATGCAATAACCATTTATTATCTTATCACAAAACGTCGCAGGTCATTGGAGGGATTTTTCCTCTGGTTTTTTGTTTAGCTTTGATTTTTTTTGTGCTTAATATATATAATATAATATATGTCATATAATATATAATATAGGCATTTCATGCCTGTACAACTCCTGCCTAGACAAATCATAGCCGGGTAATTCATATCTAAGATATCTGATGGTCAGCAATTCTCACACCGTACTAAATATAAGTAACCTAACCTATCTTAAAAAGCTATCCTAACCCAATCAAATCTAACCTAACAGGGCCCTAAAAAGTCATTTTTCTGTAAAACGGACCATGCCCTTTGGAAATTCATTTTATGTATTTCCATTTTTGGATTGTTATAGTATGAGATATCCTAGATGTGTGTTGTTCGGATATGACCTGCCGGAGTATGAGTTGTCCGGTTCTGACTTGTCCAGGTATGGTTTTTCTGGTTCTGACTTGTCAAGATGCGAATTGTCCGGTTACGCGTTGTCCAGGTACGCGTTGTAAGGTTACGCGTTGTAACCCTACAACGCGTTGTATGATTACGCGTTGTACGGTTACGCGTTCTATGGTTACGCGTTGTACGGTTAAGCGTTGTCCGGCTATGAATAATTTATTTCCCTATTCAGTCGGGCTCCTAGTGCTGTAGATTCTCTATTTAAGGGGATTGAAGTGTTAGGTGGAATGATGCCGCAGAGTTTGTTTTACAGCAAGTTGTAGGTTGCGTGAAGGGTGAAGGAGGATTTTGAATTTGTGGCGGTCATTAGGTTTTGTTGCTAAGAGCGTTCGAGTCGTGTGATGTTGAGTTTTAGATCGCGAACTACTTAGGTATGCGTCGAGCTTTAACAAGGAGGGTGTCATCATCGACATATCTAGAGAGTGCGATGTTGAGATTCCGGGGACAGATGTGATGAAGGCAAGGCTTTAAAAGGGGAAGGGGGTGCGGATAACTGCGAGACTGAATTGTGCATGTGATAGTTCTCCGTGCTGCGTTAATGTGCGTGTCGGCCTAGGAGAAAGTTGGCAAGCTATTTTACCGTAGGAGTCAAGTGTTGTGTTTAGTATTTTGTTGATGAGCACGAATCTAGGTACTCTGTGGACGGATTTGCTTACTTCTTTTGGTTATCATTATTATTCTCCCGAGTAGTATATGTTTGTTGAAGCCTTCTTGCACAAACTGGGTGCTGTTAGTGATTTTATTGTTTGACGAGTTTAATTGGTGGCATTCATGTTGTAAGGCATGATATTAGGAAGGGTTCAGAAAAGGAATATATGGCGAGATGATGTAGGGTAAGTGAATGGTTTATTTGGCTTATCCGGCCACAATCTTGGATTATAGAATGTAAAGTTTTCATTGGGATATGTTTGTTGTATGTTGTCGAGAGTGAATTAGCTAAGTATGTAAACATATAATTTATGCCACTAAAGTGGGTTACTGAGTAGACTTGGAGCATCAATATAGTTGGGGAAAATCTTCCAGACATGATCCTTAGGGTTTGAGGGGTAAGTGTTTCTTAAGGGCAATATGTATGATGATTAGAGATGGAAGCATGATTGTTTAGTGCCATTTTTCTAGGTTATTTTATTTGCTGTTTAGTGAACGAAGGGCGACGTCCGGGGCGGTTCTTTAGAATAAGTGTTCTACGTGCTTTAGAAGAATAATATTTTTAGATCTAAATGTAAAACCACCTGCAATGTACTCCACAAGTCTCTTCGCGTTTTGTGTTTACACGAAATTTGGACTTCCTATGTTATATTTTTCCCAATAATTTTGTATTTTATCTATATTAACTTAGAGTTGCACCTCATCAGCCATTTATCGACTCATTATACTGCTCTGATTCTGTTTGTAAATTTCCAAGATCGCCGCCATATCTTGTTCTAATTGATAATTTAGTATCTTACGCAAATTTTGAAATCATGCATAATAAATTATTGTCAAGAAAATTAGTGTATATTGTATTCAACAATGTACCAACAATTGTATTCAACAATATACTGGAGTTGACCACAATAATCACACCCTTCATCGATGTGTTGTCGGTAAACTAGTTTACTATCTGTATTAGTATTCTGCCATGGTTTTTTATAATCGTGATAGACTATATTGGCGGCGGAATTTTGAAATAAATTTTTAATACATTTATAAAGTTTACTTAAAAAATCAGCGCTACGACCGAAACCCGTGATGGTTATAATTTTTAAGGAAGGGTTTTATAGTACAAATGCTTCACAATCCCTGAGTTTTGCTGCACTCCGGATGGATTGAAAGACGTTTTTCGAAAAAGCATTCACACGTTCATCTTTATACTCGCTTTGAACTATTCCTTCTTGAATCGGTTTTGGTAAAAATGGAACAAAAGGTAATTTTAGTACAATTTGCAATTATTTAAAATAAATTGTGGAAAATTAATCCAGACCATCGCTTAAGATATTTTCTTTTACTTAATATAGAAATTATTTCACTTTAGATTCTAATAATATTCGAAAGAATACTGTTATTATCAAAACTAGTTTTTTCTGAAATTAGAAATAAATCTGTCGTTTCATTGATGATGACATTTATAACATTCATTTAATGCCTTCACTGGATGCGTAAGATCGTCAGTAAATACCCACTCATGACCGATTGGTTTCGATTATTAAGGTATAATAATAATAAAGATTTAGTATATGACGCTCTTAAGGTCTTGGGCCTTTACAGAACTCCTGTTATCCAAGTAAGGAAATAATTGAGAAAAGAAGTGCGTTTTTTAGGCACACTTGAAAGAATCAAGGGATATAGAAAGCACAATTGCACATGTAGCTCAGACGACTACGAGGAAGAATTAAGAAGTAAGGGTGCAGATGCAAAATATAGGGTTCTCAGGGACCCAGGTAAGCTTAATGCGGAAGAGAAGTATGAGTATACTGTGGTGTTTAATATGTTGTAGATTAAAAGGAGGGGCTGGAAGGGATGCGGAAACGGATGGCTAGCCAGTAGAGTTTAGGGAGGAATGATGTTGTACCAGAGAAATGGTCCCGGTGGAGAACACGGGTTTCATTGTTTTGAACAAGTTGAAATGGTATAAGATTGAAACAAGTGATCCAGCAGAAAGGGAGTTATTTTGATGAAGGAACCAGGTGACAACAGCGTTTATTATATGCCAATCTCGAAACAATTGTAGTCAAAGTGTAATTGCATGTGCCTCAGATTTCTGAGAAAACAGAGAGAGGAATTGCAGACATTTGGAACATAAGGATAATTGACTATCAAAGGCGACGCCCATATTTCTATCATTGTCGGAAGATGGAGCTGAAGAAACACCAAATTTAAAAGATTTAACTTTTGAAATAAACTGAGTGTTTTCGTTAAAGGTTTTATAATTATTTTATTGAGACCCGTTTATGAGATTATCACTGTTACGTTAACTTTCGCTGACATATTTCTTTAGTTATTTCTCATCAGTCGTCAAAATCGAGCCCTAAACATGATAGCTTCTCGTCGGGCCATCCGCCCTTTGATAAAGAAAGTTATCAATTATAAAATCTATGAGACGTTTCTCCTCATTATCTACTATTTCGTTTTCAAAATTTACGTTGAGAAAATTAAAGTCATAGCGAATAAGAGTTACTCTTTGTATAATTAAAGTCGAAATTGTTTAAAAGAGAATATGATCATAGTTCGCTTTTATCGTCCCTCTGTTGTCAATAGCGAAATTAATTTGCGGAAAATTTCGTGATATATATAACTAGTACGTATTTTTTTCTGTAAACAGCTTTGCTGTAAGTAATTAGGGAATGAAAACCTTTGTTGTATAAATTCAATGTTTGGGGAAAAACATTTAATATAGCTATTTTAGTCAAATCCTCGGATGTATGTAGTAAGGGATAAACGCTTGGTTAATGTATATTTTGGGATGAGCCTTTTATGTGATATTTGTATTTGGGGACAAACCCTTTCTTGTTGATTTATTGGGAAAGAATCGCTAAATGCATTTTGAAATAATGGTTTGCTATATGTATTTCTCCCCCCCCAAAATTATGCAAGCATTTATATACCCACATGACCGCCTGTGCGAAAGGGTATCAATCTTTCCTATGTAGTCTTATATAGCCATACTAGATACTTATTAATAATTATTTATGGAGATAGTAAGTTAATAAAGCCTCATTCAAGTGATACGTCAGCGTCTCCCCTTCCTGCACACGGGTTGCAAAAAACGCCTTGAGGGAAGCCGCGCTTTCTATATACATCTGTGCCACAAAATAACGAAAGCTTTAACAACAAATGACGAATCGGAGGCTCGGCGTTGAAGAAATAAAAATACCGAGTTAAAAACTTAGCAAAGGAATTAAACAGTTAATCAATGAGGGTATTTTTTTATTTTAGAAGTTACGACCCTGTTCACAAATTACAGGGTTTGCAAAAATTCGTGGAGAGGGTGACAGCATACTGAGGTAGATCGAGAGGAGAAAAGATTGAAAGGTAGCAAATAAAACCATAAGTCTTTAGCTTGTCTGTATATACGGGATATCATTGTTAATAAGTTTGGTTTTAGAGATCTATGAAGTAATGTTTCGACGATCTTCGGTTAGTTAAATAATGAGCGTTCAACGTTAGAGTATTTAGTTCACATATCTTTTTTATTCACTATTTATGGAATTATAAAAAAACTTGGAAAATCAAAAGGAATATTGTAATGCATTGCTTCAACCTAAGACAACAAAAAGAGGGGAAGGTGAAAGTAACAAGAGAATGGCTCAGGGCAAAGATTGTCACTCGGTCGGCCAATCGGCGCTCGTCACCTGGACGAAAAATGCCGATGTGGGCCGAAGGGGCGGGAACAGTTGTCGAAGGTTTAATTAGAACCAGTGGCATTGCTTTATGGTCCCTAATTAATCTTCATTAATCAAAATAAAGAGACAAACTGTTCGACACATTTGCACACGCTACAACAGAGGCACACACACACACATAGAGTCGCTAACTCTATTTTCCCTCTTTCTTTCTCTATCTATATTTTTCTCTCCTTCACTTTCATTCTTTCTCTCTCAAATAAAGGTCACCTCTATTATACATGTACATACCTGACACCCAAGAACCTCCCGATGTGTGGCAATCGTCCATAACCTCAAATTAAACTAACGCGAAATTTTCTTGTTCTAAAAATGTTTCAAAATAATCACATTCATAATTGTCATAATATAATTGTCATAATAAAGAAATACCAAGCTGCTACCAACAATTAACTAAAACCATTTTAACCACAATTGCCACCCGTCTCACTGTTACCCATCCGTTGTCTAATCCTGTCTCCCATAAATCACGGGGTGGCTCCATCTGGAGACCAATCCGCACTTGCGTGTGGTTTTTCACTAATACATACGCTCGCGTGTGTCAACATCTATTATCACTTTATTATATATATATATATATATATATATATATATATATATATATATATATATATATAAATATATATATATATATATATATATATATATATATATATATAAATGTACAGTAGAAGCCATAATGATTCGGACACTTAGGTTTTCATTACAAACCTTACAGTAGCTTGAAATTAAATAATGTTAAGCATGATAAATTCCAGAAATAAAATAAGCATGGATATAAGTTGTATATATATATATATATATATATATATATATATATATATATATATATATATATATATATATATATATTGAACATGTTAAGATAAAAGAAGCTGCCAGTTATGTGCAAATGAGCCTTTTTATTCCCAAAATATGGTTGTCAAAATGATCTGGACAGATAAATAACAGACGTAGATGAGAAGGTAGAATGATATGTTACCTAACAAATAATTTTCGGTTGTTACAATCTATTAGTACTTGGAGTATAGACCTTCACTATCAATTACGCCCTCACGACTTCTGCCACAGGAGCGCACTAACCGAAGGCATTCTTCTCTGGTTATTTTTCTCCATTATTCTTGTAATATTTCCTAAAGCCCTTCCACCGAGCTTAGGTTTCTCTCATTACTACTCGCTTTTAATTTCTTTCACAAACTATCAATTGTATTGAGGTCCGATCATTGAACACGACATTTCTGATCTAGGAAATTCTTCACCAACTTTGCCTTGTGGCAAAGTGCATTATCCTGCACAAAAATGGCAGGTTAGGCAGAGGTGGCTCTCATGTGGGGCACAGAGTGTTAGCAACAATGTCAATTGTTTTATTTACTTCTCGAGGAATCGTGGCCTCTCTCTTGTATCGCCTCTCCCTTTTTGAGATACGACCGATGGCTTGGTCGTCTCTCTTTTAGGTTTTCGTAGGCCGATCAGTAGAAATTCCACTGATACATGAGCTCGGGATATAATATTATGTACGACACTTTTGGTGCCTTTAACCCTTTAAGTTATGGCGCTGGTGGATAGATGATCTTCTTGACGTACCTTAACAATTAGGTCCTGGAGATAACCAGGTGTAGTGGGACCACTAGAAACTTGACAAGGTAATGGCTGAAAGTGCTAAGAATTCATGGAAGTAAGTTACTACCCTATATTAGTTGGTTGTCTCATATATAGAATAGAATTATAATGTCGAGATCATTTTGACCACCATATGTTTCATATAAAAATTCTCTTTTACAGGTAACTTGCAGTCTCATCCATCCTAAGATTGACAATGTACATGTACACCTTATTGCCATGCATAGTTTATATCTGTAATTTATCATGTATTATTTACTAATATTTGGTTTGAAGCTACTCGAGGTTCTGTGATGGAAACCAAAGTGTCCGAATCATTAAGGACGATAGTTTATATTTATATCTATCTATCTACCTCTCTCTTTCTCTCTCTCTCTCTTTCTATATATATATATATATATATAGTTACAAAACTCACAAAATGGCACGGAAGGAAAGAAATAATATGAAAATTAACCAAGAGGAAAATGAAAAGATGAATCTAAGCACTTCGAACTATATTTGCAAGTTCATTTTTCAAGAAATAGCATGAAAATGAAGAAGACAACCTTATATAGGGTACAAATATATATATATATATATATATATATATATATATATATATATATATATGAATAACGTTACAGCCACGAGGAAAATGAAACAACGGAGAACTGCGAGGCCTTTCGACTAATGGTCCTTTACTGAGCAGACTAAAAGACAGGGAAAAAGAGAAAGATATTTATACACCTGATTAATGAAAATATGGGATACAAAGATTAAAAGGGGTGGGATTAACAGATACCTGGAAAAAACCTATTAACAAGATGAGCCGTCAGGGTTAAAAAAAAAATATATATATATTTTTTACGGGTTACAAAAGAAAGGGGGAGGCAATGCTTGGGAATCACATATGCAATATTTAAAAAAAAAAAAAAGTTTACACATGATAACTAGAAAATATGACAAAAGAAAAATATGAGGAAAGGTTTTTTTATATAAATAAGCTAAAATAACTTCTATGTGGTAATCATTAATTCAGAAATTTTATCTTTAAAGTCATTCTTAAACATTCTTTTGATACAAGGGTCCAAAAAATACATTCCAGGGCTGAGATTAAAATTCGAAGTCAGTTGTATAAATGCCGATTCTAAAAGATTTCGTGAAAAAAAGTCATTTGATTTGGCAATCACAGAACTCTCCTTCCAATTAATACGATGGGAATTTTCACTGAAATGGATAAAAATGGCATTTGATGTTTGCCCAGTGCTTACAGAGTACTTATGTTGCTTAATACGCACATTCAGATCCTTACTAGTTTGCCCAATATAAAATGAAGGGCAATCCAAACAAGGGATTTTATAAATTACGTTATTGTTTCATTAGGGCAATTTTTTATTAACATTCTTTGTAAAGTATTTGTATAAGAGGAAACAAGATTTACATTAAGTGTTTTTAACAATGTTTTTACGGTTTCAAAGCCATTAAAATAAGGTAAAATGAGGATATTCTTGGGCGCTTCCTTCTCAATAGTACTTTCGTTATAAAACTTTTTGGGGGCTTTATTATAACAAATATCAAGTATATTTGCTGGATAACACAAGTCTGCACCGATTTTTCTTATAGATTCAATTTCCTGATCCAAATATTGAGGACTTATACAAATACTATAAAAAGAATGTTAATAAAAAATTGCCCTAATGAAACAAATAACGTAATTTATAAAATCCCTTGTTTGGATTGCCCTTCATTTTATATTGGGCAAACTAGCAAGGATCTGAATGTGCGTATTAAGCAACATAAGTACTCTGTAAGCACTGGGCAAACATCAAATGCCATTTTTATCCATTTCAGTGAAAATTCCCATCGTATTAATTAGAAGGAGAGTTCTGTGATTGCCAAATCAAATGACTTTTTTTCACGAAATCTTTTAGAATCGGCATTTATACAACTGACTTCGAATTTTAATCTCAGCCCTGGAATATATTTTTTGGACCCTTGTATCAATAGAATGTTTAAGAATGACTTTAAAGATAAAATTTCTGAATTAATGATTACCACATAGAAGTTATTTTAGCTTATTTATATAAAAAAACCTTTCCTCATATTTTTGTTTTGTCATATTTTCTAGTTATCATGTGTAAACTTTTTTTTTTTTTCATATTGCATATGTGATTCCCAAGCATTGCCTCCCCCTTTCTTTTGTAACCCGTAAAAAATATATATATTTTTTTTTTTAACCCTGACGGCTCATCTTGTTAATAGGTTTTTTCCAGGTATCTGTTAATCCCACCCCTTTTAATCTTTATATCCCATATTTTCATTAATCAGGTGTATAAATATCTTTCTCTTTTTCCCTGTCTTTTAGTCTGCTCAGTAAAGGACCATTAGTCGAAAGGCCTCGCAGTTCTCCGTTGTTTCATTTTCCTCGTGGCTGTAACGTTATTCATAAATTCCTCACGTTCCTTATTTTCGTGATTTAGTTATATATATATATATATATATATATATATATATATATATATATATATATATGAATCCATTAAAACACATTGAAAAAGAAAACGGAATAATTTTTCCTTGCAGTAATATTTTTATTACCATTTGTCGAAAAAATCCGTGTAGGGAAGCGATTCGAACCAGGCACACTGAGGCAGCGAGCACCGCTTTAAATGTGATATACATTTGTATATCTGCCACGCGTTTAACTATTCCTCATTTATTCTTTGAATTCCCAATTAATTTTCTATTTTCTTTCATAGTCTCCGTTCAAGCTTGCGAAAGTGTTCCTTAAAAGCTATTCTAATCAGAGAATTTTTTGGTCTCTGCTTAGTGTAGTGTACTAACGGTATACTTTTAACTGTGATCAAAGCGGTGCTCACTGCCTCAGTGTCCCTGGTTCGAATCACTTCCCTACACGGATTTTTTCGACAAAAGGTAATAAAAATATTACTGCAAGGAAAAATTATTCCGTTTTCTCTTTCAATGTGGTTTAATGGATTCATTTTCATCATTCTCTCGTGCTACTTTGAGATATATATATATATATATATATATATATATATATATATATATATATATATATATATATTTATATATAGATATAGATATATATATATATATATATATATATATATATATATATATATATATATATATATATATATATATATATATATAGAGAGAGAGAGAGAGAGAGAGAGAGAGAGAGAGAGAGAGAGAGAGAGAGAGAGAGAGATATATATATATATATAAACTAGAATTAATGCATCAAATTCCTATTTAAATTTTACCAAATGATATATTTAAAGGATTTTTAAAGAATGCCCTCAAAATTGGACAAATAATTCAAGTTTTTTTTTAGTTTTAGCTTCAATTTTTGCATTCCTTCAAAATATAATGTTTTCTTACTTTATATGTTATATAATTTCTGCCAAATAATTGCTAATATTTTATCTATGATTATATCGTTAACAACCTCTACAGATGAAGGTATAATAATGTTTCACAACATTTTATTAACGTTTGCTTTCCTATTTACTTGCCATCGCCATCATACTATTTTGAAAGTCTGTATAGCTCAAACAGCTTTGATTTTATTTTCATATTTAACCAGTATGGCTCCCAAGTACTCATAATCCATTTCGAAAAGGCAAAGTATCATAACCTTACTCAACGAACGAATGCCATATAAAAATCACCGAGAAAACTAAAAGACTGGTGATGACATTGAGGAATGCTATCAAAAGATTTGAAGATAGACAACAAACGGGACGGCCAAGAAGGACTCAAAATCATAGGATAAATAACTTCACCAAAGTGAGATCCTTCTAAAAGATTCAGCTTCCGGGTCCAGATATAAAGGGTGTTCCATTAAGACGGACGCAGTTAACAATAAATATACATTACAGAAAAATATATATAGAGTTTTTCTGCCTCTTTCAACACTACTTTCAATTATCAATATATTGATGATTGAAAGTAGTGTGGAAAGAGGCAGAAAATTCAATATATATTTTGCTGCAATGTATATTTACTGCTAACGGCGATCCGTTTTAATGGAACATCCTTTAGTTCAGAAATTAAACGGCGACGACGGAGCAAACAAATGTTTACACCAAAACCGTGACAAGGCTTAGAAAAGCTTGGCTCTTCTGTAGAGTGACAGCCACCCAAAAACCTCTTTGGATTTGTTATAAACAAAAAGTTTAGATTAGGGTAAAAAGGATCGAAACTGGGTTATCGATGAGTGGGAAAGGGTTCATCAGAGCGATGACTTCCATTTCGGAATGTGTGTTTCCAAACAGAGGTATTGTAAGGAAGAGAAGTGGTAAGCAAATGGATATTTATAAAAAAAAACAAATAAATTAGACCAGCATGGTTATCAATTAATCATGCAGCGATATGTTCTCAGATCTGGAATTCTTCTTATCGGTCAAAATTTATGTTGTAGCAGAATAATGAGACAAAACACTCTTTCAGACTTTTAGTTATTTAGGGATGGAGAAACAGGAAGAAAAGCTTACAATAATGAATTTATTACCCAAGTCCTCTGATTGTAATACAATAGAACCTTTGTGGGACTATCTGGAGAGAAAAATGATAGAGAAACAAACAATAAATGCATAGGTTCTATGTTAGAATGTTGAAATTAAATTCTACCACGACGCAAAAAGCCTGATATATTGCTGAGTAAAAAAAATTATTGTTATCTAAATCGCTGTTATGTTCTTCATATTTACATTAAAGTCCATTTTAACAACTCGACCATTTCATTGGGGTCTTATAGGTTGGAAGGGCACTGCTTATGGGCAGTAGATTATATACACCCTTGACCATAAATATGTATGGTAATAATATATTTTGGTAATATGTCTAAATATTTTTTAATATGTATGAATTTCTTATTATGTATTTTGCTAAATGGTATGTAATTAAATAAATGGTATATTTGTTAAATTGAAATCTAACCAATATTTCTTATTTTTCAGCTTAAACGTATATTCAATATCGTTCTATATAAGTAATATGGCTAAAGCTAGAGAACTTAAATTAGAAGAGAGAGAAAAAATCCAACTTGTCCATAATCTACGGTTATCATAAGTAGAAACTGCTAAAAAACTGAGAAGGTTCAATATATGGGTTCCGAACCCCTATGAAACAATATCAAGAGACGGAGAGCTTTGTAACAACGAAGAGAAAGGGCAGAAAACGTTTTAGAATAACTAGAGAAGAACGATCTGCCATCCGGGCTTCAGTACAGAGTTGCCGAAAAACATCTTAACTTATTGCGGATTTTAATGAAGCTTCAAATTAAAAAATATCTCCTATAACATAGAGAATGAGAATTAAAAATTAAAGGATAGAAGGATAAAAGGCGAGAAAGAAGCCTTGGATATCTGAGGTCGACAGAAAACAACGTTTTTAGTGGGAGATGATTACAAAATGGACATATGAACAATAATCTAAAGTTAGCTGGTAAGATGAAAATAATGATCAGGCATGTAAGAACGACTCTTATAGTATTGTTTGGATGTGATTTATGTAATTCCCTTTAGATATATATTAGAAGAAAATTATTCAAACTTTATCTTTTTTGTATAAATTTTACAGATTTTCAGCACTTCTGTAGCTACCTTGTGAGATGACGATTTGTAAAGCCGTTTCACCCAGCTTGTGTGGTACCAATTCTCAACCATAGAGGTGGTTCTATCATCGTAAGGGGCAGCGTGGCTTCTTCAGGGCCAAAAAGGTTGTTTATATGCTAAAAGGGAATGAACTAAAAAATTTAGACGACCACGTTGTCTCAAGTTTTAGAGCCATCTCTCCCGAAATTGCATCCCACAACAGCAAAGATGTAGTCATATTTCGGCCGGACAATGCTCTATATCATACATCCAACCACGTCAAGAATTGGTTTAGAGAAATCTAGATTACACTCTAATGGAGTGGCCGGCACAGAGTCCAGACTTAAAGCCTATGTGGAAAAAATAGCATAAGAAATTTGTGAGAATTTGGTGCAATCAATGCCACAGAGAATTATTGGCTATAATTAATTAAACTAAGTATTAAAATAAGTAAAAATAAATAATATTTATTTATATGTGTGTGTTTGTGTGTATTTGAAAAAGCAACAGTGGCGGAAGATGGTGTCAATGTTTCAAGCCTTGTTCCTTTCGGCAGGGTCCTGTGTCATTGCGCCCTTGTTTGGTCTGACTTGTGAGAATTAACGGCCCCAAGTTCTTGATCTTTGACTTCCAACCAAGGTCATCCTCGAAGCACGAGACGTTTGAGGCATCTGAAACGGCTTCGGACTTCTTGAAGGTCCAGTACTCAGGGGAGGTGTCTTTAAATACTTTCTCATCATTCAGGCTTAATTTCCGCTCACACATTTTCTCGCAATTCTCCATTCATTTTACTTCTTCTTTGAACTGAGTGTTTCTTCCCCGACTAGTGATTGCCAAAATTCTAAAAGGTATAAATTCCAATATTCGAGATTCCAATATTCGGCATTTTCCATGTCCTTTTTATTTATATTCCCTTCATGAAGGTCATGTTAATACAATCCTGTCATGTAGCATCTGGTTCTATAATGATAATAATAATAATGGTTATGTCATACCTTAGACCTCGGTTGCTATGCGAGTCATTGTAAGGATTCGATGGTCGTGGTGGAGTGATGAATGTCTGGTGGCGGTGCGAGATAAATGCTGATTTCCTCCATTCCCAATCCACGGCTTGAGCCCCAAGGCATCACCTTACACTCGGGTGATGTATTTCCCCTTTTATTTGTGACTCCCGGAATAAAGTGGCACTGGTAAAGGGAGGCAAAATGGGTCAACCACACACGTGGCACTTTCGTGATTCATGGCCAATAAAAGTGCCAACAAAAGTAAAAAATGGGAGGAATATTTCAAAAAATGGAGTTTATCATTTCACTCATTGCCTTATTATATATTTTGTGGGGTGGAAGGAATAGTGGGGAAAAATGTAGAGATATAGACGATTGATATATTTTGGAATCAGGTTACTATTATTTTTATTAGTAGTAATATTTTATTATTATTATATTTACTCTTATAGCATATAAAACATAGAGGGATGGATGCAGAGGGTATTTTAGTGGGATTGGTGCGCGCAAACCTTAATTTAAAGGGGAGCAGTTGTTACAGAGCAGATGATCCTTTTACGATTATTATCATCTCCATGGGCCCATCAGCGTAGAGGTTGCTAAGGCATCAGTCCTTAGTGTCATCAAATGGTGTAGTAGGAGTAATAATGGTTTGCGAACCTGTCTTTATTAACCGGATCTCGACAGGATGATGAAATAGACATAAAGGTCAGTATGACAATCGCTGGTGACCACGACGGCACCAGGGACCGGTCCTCTTCGGGAAGAGGTGCCAGTAAGTGTTATGTTTTGACACCAAACAACGTTCAGGTGGAAGCCTTCGTCGCACCGGGGCAAAGGGACCTGTTCCGCGTCAGAGGTATGTGGATATAGATACCCATCAGCAGGATTCCTTGAAACAGAAGGTGTGTGTGTTTGTTGTGCTGTGAAGGCGGGAGAGGAAAGAAAGTAGGTTTGTGATTGGCTATGTGTGTGATGAGAAGTATAAGATTTACCGACCCCAGTACAGGGCTGACCACCAATCGGTAGCCAGGATCTCTCCGTGCGCTGATGTTTTCGCTCGCTCTTGCCGGGATCGAACCCGGTACCGCGACGTTAACGGACGAACGCCGTATCCACTCAGCTTACAAGAGCTCTGATCAAATGGTGTTGTACGGTGTAACAAGGATGGAGGGAAGGAGGATGATACGTATGCTGGTGAGGGAGAGGAGGGCTGTTCTGAATCCTAGGACTTTGTTTAATTGGATTCATCTTCCTCTTTGTCATTCTCATTACCTGCGGTTTCATTTGTTCTTTAATCCTTTAAATTCTCTTTCTTCCGACAATGAGGATTGTTTTTAGGTGTTCTGAGCTGCCTCAATTTGTCGACAAATAGATTTGTTCACAGAAGAGGTTGGAGTGCGGGGGTAGGGGCATTTATTTGGGGGGCATTTGTGTGTGGGCATTTATGTGGGGGCATTTGTGTGAGAGGCATTTGTGCGAGTGCTGGTTCTTGTAAGTTTTTAAATGGAGCTTCCTTGACTCCTGATTTAGGGGTTATGTTTGATTTTTTTTTTATTTGTCATTCGTTTTCACTCTTTCTGTTCTTTCTATTCATTGTTTACAACTTCGGTTATCTCCTCTTCTCGTTTCTCTCCGAATTAAATCAGCTTTCAAAATGGTGTATCATATTCATTCAATGACTAAAGCTAATATTTAAATCCTATAAGTCCTAACTTGACGGTAGGATCGATCTCCCGTCACTGGGTCTCAACATTCACTGAGAGAACCTGGAACTCATTTTCCTCTGGTCGTTTCGTCACTCGAAGTGAAAGCATGATGTATGTACATTCTGGACCCTAATTGTCATATCCTGCTGTGGTGCTACATACACGTGCACACATGGTCGGACATACGCGGACACACGGAGTCGATGAGCGAGGATTAGTGACAAGCATCAAGAGGCCATTAGATGAGCGACAGCCAAGCGGGCAAGATGTTGCGACGATACAGCCCCACGGACAAAGGAGAGACCGCACTTCAAAACAGTGCCATTCGGAGGATCAAAAAAAGGGTCTGCTTTGAATGACACACACAACAGACCCCTCCTCCCATTGTCCTGATAGAGATTTCGCCGATTACCCCTCTTTCCCCTCCCTCTCGCTCAGCGACATCAGTGGATCATCCCTCCTTACGCGGGTCGGGCCGTCAGCTGTTATTTACATGCGGATTAATTAAGGCGATAAGATAAGGCCTCCCCGGATGGACTCGAGTGCGTTAGTGAGACAATGAATTGAGGACGTGGGGCCTCCTCGATGCGATGATCGGGGAGACCTTGAGGAGGGGTGAGAACGGTAGTCTCACAGACATGCGAGACGGGCACAAGCTAGCAGTCGACCAGGGAGGGCGAGAAAGGAGGATCGGCGGAAGATGTGTAGAAAGGGACGCGCTACCTAAGGGGTCCATAATGAATTCCGGGGGAGAGAGAAAGCTAAAAAATTACTCATTTCCCAACTTGTAGGAAAATGGAAAAAATATTTCCTAGAGGGAAGTTTCAATTGCGATTTTAAAATAGGGTGAGGACAAACAAGCGCTCATTAATGCGACCCGAAACCATAATATTCGTGGACAGCGTCCTCGGATTAAGCAATACATTCAAATAAACTGCACATGAGAGCAACAAAAATCAAGTTCATAAGCTCTCAGTGAGGAGAAAGAGGAGAGAGGATATATAAACAGATGATCACCCTAGATGTTCCATAGAAAGCACAATGAGTCATAGGGGCTGAAACATCATGAGAAGTTTCTTGTAGTACAGAAATAAAATGGAGATTGATTAATTGTTAATTAATTTTATAACTAAGATGTGGGCAGCTTACATCTTTTGGTTGGTATAAGGTATTATTATTTCTTGTCGTTTAACGATTTTTAAAAACAACAAGTAGAAAACGGCAAATGACCAATGACTCACTGCCGTTTCTTAAAAGGAACAAACCAGGAAACTGTTGAAACAAACCCTGCTAAACCTTTTGGTTCCCGAAACGAGCTATGTAAAATGAGAAAGTTTCTTGCATTCTACAGAATTGTTCTTTATTTACTTTACATTCCCAATTTTTAGCCTCTCTATAACTGACCTCCCGACGGCAATTTCGGATCAATTCTTTATCTAGCTGTTTCTAGCTTCCTCTTGCACCCAACTTTAGCTTACCCCTTGCCAGTCCTACTCATCCTCACCGGCTATCTGCCAAAACAAGGAACAAATTACCCTAGATTTTTCCGCCCTCTCTTATCCACTGGAACTTATGTACTCTCTTATAATTGTTTTAAATGACTCCATTTTCTCTCCTCCTTCCTTGCTATCTATGCATCCTTCCCTCGTCGATCGTGGGAGTGTCACTTTGTTTCTCTGCAGCAATGCAGTACAGTCGAGCCAGCGAGAGGTGTCTTAGGGCTGCTCTTGATCGTTGTACATTGAGGGCTGCTGCCCCCCTAGGTTTCGCCATTGGCATGCGCTTCTACCTCGCTCATCTGTGATCTGCCTTTGTAGCCCTTACTTATTCACCATTTCTTCTATGATAATAAAAACAATACACATACAATGTTTAACCTTCTTTGGCGTTTGTATTTCCCTGCCACTCAGTCCTCCTCAAATATTGGTTCGGTCACGGAGGTTAGGGAGGTATAAGAGTATAATTTATCTGTGGCATGTAAGAAAGAATGTACTGCAAGATGTGGTTGATGTGAAAACTGCAATAGGTAGGAGTCCAGGACTATGAATGCGCTGTGTAATCTTAAATTGGTTGGTGTATGGATGAGAAGACAAGAAGAATATGGAAAATTAGAGCAACTATAAATGGAGAACTGTTGGATCAGAGAAAGTTGCAAGAGTAAGTGAAAATGCTTGAGGGTAGGAGAGATGAAGTAAGCACGGACAAAGTGATAAGGTATATGCGGAACAAATTTAAAGAAGTGTTAGGCGGTAGTGGAAGGGATGTATATGGGTGTGATAGAAATAGAAATAGAAAGCAGAATGCTAAACAGTAGAATGACGATGTGAAACGTGCAGTTGAGAGCAAGGGGGCATGGTACTGACTCTTGCTTAATAGTTTATATTAAAATTTTAAGGAGATGGATGCAGATGAATAAATGGAAGGGGGCGAAAATTAAAGGGAAAAGAATGACTAAACAGAGTAGGAATAACCAAATGAAACAATTGAAGGGAAGATTAATGCTTATTCTGGTGGGAAGAGGAAGTTATTTTGGAAGGAAGTGAGAAAGGTGAGAAACCAAGAAAGAATATTTTGGGGAAAATGAGGCAAAAGAATCAATGACATGGTAGGTCTAAGCAATAAATAGGTCAAAAGTAGATGACGAGACTACTTTTACGTCTAGTATAATATTGCTATGGAAGCTGAAGTGAATGTAAATAAGAGTAAACCAATCATGCTATCAGAGTATTAAAGTGATAAATAGGCAAGAAAATTGTAGTTTTGAAAGAGATATCAAAAATGAGAAAGCAGGTGGAGTATATAAGTTTAATAAAAAAAAACCGGTCGTGGTGACTGTTATGAAATGTTTCTGGTTGTTGTGTTGTGACTCATTTGGAAATCGAAGTAGGCCTTAAAACTGGAAGAATGTTATGATGCTAACATTATGAATGGATCAAAGGTATAAAGGTGAATGTATGTATTATAGATGAATAAGTCTGTTGAGTGCGGTGTGCAAGGTCTAGTATTAAAGTCATGATTAGGCGTCTAAAAATCCTAAATAATGGATTGATCTGAGATGAGGAAGGTGGAATTAGAGCGGTTAGTGGCTGACTCCATCAAAAATTAGCTCTAAGAGATCTTGCTGGAAAAACAAGCGATAATAGTTGTAAAGTTTATGCTGGGTTCTTGGATCTGGAGGAATCGCATGGTAGGGTACAGGGGGCGAGATTGTAGCAGGATCTAAGGATGTATCGGGCGAGTAGTAAACTGTTGGACAGTATTGAAAGTATTTAAGTTGTAATTATACGGGCGTTATTGCGATAGGCCAATTATGTGGTTTGACAAATGGTAAGATGGTTGTGTTATGTCATCGTGGTTGTTTACTATCTCTATGGATTAGGTACTGAAAGAAATACGAATAGAAGTGAGGGCAATGGGTGTGAGACTGATTAGGATTGGTGAGTGATGCATTTTATCTATTGTGTTTTAGCATATGCTAGAGACCTGGTGTTAGTGTCTGAAAATGAGAAATATTTGCAAATGCTTATCAAAACGTTTGAATGTGTAGGTGTGAGGAAGTGGCTAAGGTCAAAGGCAGAAAAGAGTTTATTAATCATGAACGGTGGTGGGGATGGGGTTATGTATGATCGTTGTGTTAACTTTGAACGAGATTAATGTTAATGAGATTGGTATAGATGAAACTGAGTGCTTCTACAAGGTTTAGAAGGGTAAGGACGACTCTAGGGACGATGGGAATGATAGTATATTTTAATGGTTTGAGTTTAGAATATGCAAGAAAGCTGCATGACAGTTTGCTAGTGCCAAATTGGTGTATGGGAGTGAGAATCTTGCATGGGAGAAGGAAAGATCTCGAGTGAGACCAGTGCAAATGGACAACTTGAGAGAGATACTTGGTGTGTGAAAGATAGCTAACGAGCTACGAATGGGTAAATGGGCGTTTAGTGCATGAAGAAAGGTGTGAATGAGAGTGAAACTGACAATATTCTGTAGTAGTATCGGCATGTGAGAAGAATGGCTAGAATTAAGGAGAATATAGGAGTGTGTGTGAGAGTGTACAGAAGGTTGGAAGAGCGCGTAAATTGTGGTTTGATCTTGTGTATGGGTAGCATTGTGGTTGATAGAACCCCAAAAGGGGGGGAGGGGCCGAATATTTTCTAGTTGTGATGAAGCCTTGTGACCCCCTTCAACGAGACTGGTTTATAATAATAATAATTAATAATAAAAATACTACTACTACTAAATAATAATAATAATAATAATTGAATAATAATCAATAAATAATAATAATAATGATAATAATAATAAATAATAATAACAAATAAATAATAATAATAAATAATTCAATATTAATTGCATTTTATAGACGTCTTAAGAGCTGTGGACGCATGCAAAGTGCCTAAGTAGAGAAAGAAGAATCAAGGAAAAGCTGAAAAAAGAAAAGATGAGAAGGAAGGGAAAAAGATAAAAAACACGAAGAAGGAGATGAAAAAATATAAATAAAAGAGGACAATGATGAAAAATAGGAAGAGGAAGAGAAAGAAGAAAATTAGAAGAAGAAAAATACAAAGAAGAAAATAGTAGGAAAAGAGGGACAAACAGGAAAATAGGAAGATAATGAAAAAATAAAAAATAGAGAAAAGAAAGAAAAAATGAAAATACGAAGAAGAGAAGAAAAATTGATTAAAAATACAAAAAGAGATGAAAAATAGGAGGGAGAAAGAAGAAAATAGGAGGAAGAGAAGGACAAGGAGTAAAAAAGGAAGAGAATCATAAGGGGTAAAATAGGAAGAGAAGGATAAGAAGTAAAATAGGAAGAGAAGGAAAAGATGAGAGAGTAGGAGGAAGAAAATAGAAACAGAAGGAAAAGATGAAAAATATGAAAAAGAAGAAAAATATGAAAAAAATAGGATGAAGAGAATAAAAAAGATTAAAAATAGGAAGAAGAGCCCTAATGATATATAGGTTCAGGATCACAAATCCTAATCTCACCAACCTTTTGATAATATAAGTGACCGTGCGTTATAAACCCGCACACCAAGTCCTACATAGGATCAAACCCGAATCCAAAATTCAACCCCCTTCCGGGACAAGGATATGAGGAAAGTGGGGAAATAAAAACAAAAAGTAACAAATGAAAATGAAAGAATGTGTATTAAATGTAAAAAGAAAACCATAAGGACTAATTATTGTACCATCCTGTCCCCACAATTTGTTACAACGTGAATTGGGATTCGAAAGCAAGAATATATCTGTTTTGGTGAGAATATATCTGTGAAGGTGAGAAATTGACCGAATGGTAATGGCCATCCCTATCATGATTATCTGTAAGATAAGCATGGGGCATGGGGTGTTTCAGTCGGTTAGTACCCTTGTACTCTGATGGTTGCGCTTCTATTTTTTAGAGTGATCCAGATGACATTGGTTTCCGTGCTGGCACCCAGCCCTCACCTGTGGCTCCAAGAAGCTGGCGTGTTACAACCAGTGGCCACACCCCGGCAAACTGCTCAACTAGCAACCAGAAGGCTAAACCAGGTGAGGGTAGCTGTAAGGAGATCTTTTCCTCAGCAAGAATAACCCCACCCGACCAGTGGGTTACCTTTAATTGGGATAGGTCTAGGGGAGCACAACCCCGAATGGAAAAGCTGTGAGTGGGGTCCCACATTGGGTGGCTTTCGACAAACAGGATGTCCGGCAGACCTCTGCAACCTCTCACAGTCGATGGTCGTCCTGATTAACTCTTGCCACCATCAATTCTTTATGAGGCCAAGCTGTGGGGATAGGCCCAGCGCAAGCCCCTCTCAACACTAATCCACTCACTGCGCAAGCACAGCTCGTTCATCTCTTTCTCATCTCTAATCTCTTTCTTTATTTCATCTCTTTCACTCAATCATCCTCCCTTCACACACTCATCCCTTCATTAACCCTTTGAGTGAAGCTTGAGTCGTCTTCCTATCGAAGGACAGACATAACAACAATCTGAAAGACAAACATTTTTACCATATATCCGTATGTCACTCGCCACGGAGAGTAGTGGTAAAAAAAAATGGGAGAAAACAAACGCAAGACTACAAAAATGACTCCTTAGAAACAAGATTTTGAAAAAACGGCCATGGATAATACGGGTTCTTAGGGAGACAAATACATATCACCCTCCAATATTTTGTATAGTGGCAAGTAGACAGTTTGAACTAATGTGTTTCATGTTTGCACAAATAAGCACTTGAATTTTTAATTACCAATTTAAAAGAAAAAATAAACTGACATCTCATCATTTATATGTGATCGTGCAAAAGCCGCATGTAGGGAACTTTTGCTGATCAACGCCGTTTTTACTCTCCCGAGATGACAACAATGGAATACACCACCCAAAATGCAGAAGATAAAAGTAAGACTACAAAAATAACTCCATAGATACCAGCCAGAATAATAACACGCCCGGTCTTTTTATTATAATAGTACAATTTTCACTTTTATAATCATTTTTATTATTATTATTATCATTATTATTATTAAAATTATTATTAAAATTATTATTACAATTATTAAAATTATTATTATAATTATTATTATTTTGATCGAACTTTATAGCTAAAATCTCAGACATGATATCTATATATACTTCATCCTAGCAACTAGCTCGTTTTTAATGTTACCCCCCACACCAAGATGTCTGTGGAAAACAACTCCAATTTAAATTTACGTGCATCACGTTCGCGTCAACAAGCAGTTGAAATTTAGTCAACGAACTTATAAAAATAAACATTAAAACGATCGCATCATGGGTAAAATACTCGTAAAAATGACCATCAAAGGCACTTTCGTAATAAACACCCCTCAAAATTCTTCAAGAGTCCAATATTTGCAGTCCACGAAGAAGCACGTACATTTCTATCAAACATTTTTTTTTCGGAAAAAAATCATGAATAAACAAAATATCGAGATTTATGGCGCTCATATTTTCCCGTTCACATCTATTCGCGCCAAAGTCATTGCAAATAGGCGGGAAATATAATGAATTAAACGAAGCAAAATAAACAAAGAAGAAAACAGAAAAATGATTTCAAAAGAAGATCTATTAATGCCAGACGAAGAGATAGACAGATAAGAAAGAATAGATGGATATCGAGGGATACGCGCCAGAAAAATGTATATTTACATGAATAATTTGACACGCGACAAAGACACCGGCATAGGAGATAAGATAATCACTAAAAAGGATAGAGAGAGCGAACAATCGCAGAGAGGAGTGTTTACAGAGATGGGACATGAAGAGAGAAAAAGAGAGAGAGGGTGAGAAAACATAAAAAAGGAAATGTATACGAAGATGCTCATTAACCCATAGGAAATAAGGAAAAATGATACACAACCAGTTTCGACTTTTTATAAGATCAAGCAGACCACTCGGACACTATCCATATGCATGGAGTCGGAGTGGTTAGCGTGGTGGCCAGAAGAGCGAAAACCGTCAAATAGCAGAGGTTCGAACCGAACCTATTATTTCATTTTATTTAAGGGAATAAATAGTTTATTCCGGTTGCTATCTCTCTTTCGGCTTACTTAATCTTTATGATCCTTGCTTGGTCTTATAAAAGACGAAATCACTTGCGGATCATCTTTTATTTCATATTGGTTTAAGGAGCATCTACTTTATCACATGTAATTGTGATTTCCTTTTCATCTATATGAATTAAATTTACTTTAGAAAGAGAATAAAGAACATAAAGCGATTAAAGGTGAGAGAGCGAGAGTAAGGCGGATCTATACTTATTGAGATGAAAAAGGAAGATTGTGTGTCTTTGAGAAGCAATAAGAAATATACATAAAAACAACGCAACACAAGCGGACAAATACAGTGAGACAGGTAAA